>WHPX01001018.1:0-147500 GCA_011057435.1 Actinia equina
ATTTTCTTTTTGAATACTACTTGTTTGGACCGTCAAGCGCTTTTCCCACTCTTCGTACCTACCCGTTTTTTCTAAGGGCGGGGAGAACTTCTTCAAGGACCCAGTCCTGAAATGCCTCCGCTTTTGACATCTTTGAGGAAAATATTAGCTGATACAAACCAGGTTCGCTCACAAACACGGAATGTGGCTGCTCATTCGCAAGGGCGACCCGATTCGGGGCTACCTTTAACTCATCCAGCCTTTTCTTGTATTTATCGCGGACATGTACTTTGACTGCATTTCGGGGCTTTTCATAGCCCAACGCCAAAGCCACCTCCTTCGCTTTGAAGTACAAAGTTTCGCCTTGCACTATGCATTGCAGTTTGGTTCGGTTGTTTTCAAATACGCGAAGCATTGTATATCTAAGGAATATTTAACCTTAATATGCAACACTTTTAAGTTGGTTCATTTCCACGCTCAGTTTGCGCGTCTGAGACGACGAAGATGTAGCAGTTTATCTTGTCAGCATCCTGCGCATCGGTGTTCTTGGTGCGTTTGATCTCCAATGTTATGCCATCCTGCGTATTTACTAGGCGTAAACCCTGACCATGTAGGTCTTCGTCGTTGATGGTGCGCATATCGATCCACAGCGCATACTTATCCTTAAAGAATTCCTCGGGTTAATTTGGTCGCCAAACTTGCGCTTTGCCTCCCTGTAAATGTCTGCGGGCTTTATTCCCTGCGAGTAGACCTTGTTTGGAACGCCGTTTATGTTGACCCCTACGTTAGTGATGTTGGGGTTGTGAAAGGCTTCGGAGTCGCGCTTACCGGCTTCGTAGGGTTTGGCAAACACCAACATCAACCCCGTGAGACTTCTTCGGGGGATGTTAATACTTTGGTTAATAACCTCATCCGTCTTATCTAGGAAGCTAAATGTCTTATACATTACTACGTGGTCGTATAAGAATGCCTTCCCGGAGCTGTATTCCATGCCAGCGCTACGGGCCAGCTCTTCGCTGTATACCGTTTCGTACTGCAGTTCTAAGTTGGTGATAGAATAAGGATCAACAGCCCCGCTAATTGCGCTGTCCATTCCTCCTATGACGTTCGTAGTGTCCGCCAAGGTTACTTCAAACTGTAACTCGGATAACTGCCTGGGGTAGTACACACCATGGTTCGTAATCACTTCAAAGTCAAAGGTATGACGTACTTGCTACCATAGGCGGTCTTTACCCTTGTTGCGTCTGCTACTGCGGTTGCTCCACTGGAGTCAGTAGGCGCGGGGTTAGTATCGCTGCGAAGCTTACGAAGGATAACGCTTCCAATTCCCTGCTCTATCTTTTGTGCACGGTCGAAGGCTGTTAGCCACAGATCCTTATACGTGGTGTACAGGTCGTACCTATTCAAATCCAAGAGGGATTCCCCTGCGAACTTGATTCTCATCTTAGAGACGAGGTTCCTACCCACGTTATTGACGGTATATCGCTTGTCTGCGGTATCTGGCTGCACCGCTAAGTCAAACCTTAAAGCCAAGGTGCCAGGAACCAACACTAGGTTATCCGTTAGACGGGGCACGCCCACATACAAGGTTTCTCCAGGCTTTGCGCTGCTGGGCGTAAAGGTGACACGATGAAAGGTGCGTTCTGCTTTCAGTCCGCCAACCTGCTTAGGTAATACGTTGGGATTTAACTTTGAGCTTATCATATATAATGGAAGTAGAAGGAACGGATTTTGATCCCCTTACCGAAGAAGGCCAAGTTGATATTAATGACGAAGAATACGAGTCTTTACTTCCTAATGACAACGTAGACGGACGAAGTCTCTTTGAGAAATTAAGTAGTAAGTATGGCAGCAGGGCCCGCGATGCTATGCGTTCTTTGAGAGATAAATTTAGGTCTAAGAACCCCCACACGCCCATTCCGGAATACTTACAAATGGAAACCCTTGGCGTGCGGTCGGACTTGATAGCGGACATCATCGAGGACCTAAGAGAGCGATACCCAAATATAAACCTGGCTCTCTTAGACATCCAAATAGGAGATAAAGGGGCAGGTCCAAGTTAGAGAATCGGGTAGGGAAAAATGGCACAACCTGTATCAAAGAAGGAATTCCAGCCTGCTTAACAACCAACTTCCAAAAGGAGTCACAAATGCGCTTGGAGCACCCAACTTAACGATGCTAAGCACTTCGACTCAAAGGGATACAGAAGTTGCCAGGGAGGCCTTTGTTAGTCGCCTTTCACTGCCGGGTAGCGAAGTTGCCCTCAGATCCGCAATCAGACTGCAAGAGGAGTGCCAGGAAGAACTTAAACGACTTGAAGAAAGCGACGCGACCGGAGGCTCAATGAGTTACTTGCAGAGAATAAGTGCACTTAAGAAGGAAATACAGGAAAATAACATAACCATCGATGGCCTTACGCGACAACTCGACTACGTAACCAAGGAAGAAGGCGGTATCGTCAGTCGCTTCGAAGCCGTCCAGGAGGAAAACCAAGCATTGCAGGAAAGTATAAGAGAATTGGAAGACGAATTCATTAAACAAAATAGACTAACTACTAAAAGCCATGCAGACGAAATCGTAGACTTTAGGAATAGAC
The DNA here is from genome assembly GCA_011057435.1 of Actinia equina. Lineage (NCBI taxonomy): Eukaryota > Metazoa > Cnidaria > Anthozoa > Actiniaria > Actiniidae > Actinia > Actinia equina. The sequence continues at coordinate 2,576 of WHPX01001018.1, forward strand.
TTTCTAGGGCATTGGACGAAAAAAGCGACGCAAGGAATCAGCTAAGGGCTGCTTTGAATGAAGCGGCGGGAAAAGACACGGAACTACAGCGCTTAGGACAAGAATTAATGGAGTCTGTTGACAGAGAAAGACAAGTAATGCTGGACAAGGCAGTGGTGGAGGAACAAATGCGGCAACTTCAACAGGCCGTCGAAGACTTGGAGTACGAAATAGACCGACAACGAGTAATAATCGAAGATCAAACTCGCCCCGAAGAAGAAAGGGAGGCAGCCCAAAAGGAAGTAGAAACCCTCCAAGAAAGACTGGCGGAATTACAAACGCAAATAGAAGGTAAGGAAAAGGAGCTGGGGCTTACCACCAAGGAAAAGATAAAAAGAGCCCTTTTGAAGTATGGAGTGCCGCTGGCATTTGCGGTCGCTATTTCGAGCGTAGTAGGAGTAATCTTGTCCGCGCTTAAGGCTACAGGCGCGGGCGTAAAGAAATTAGGCAATGGACTAACGGACTTGGGAAAAAAGATGGCAGCCGGTCTTCCTGGGCTGCTGGGTTCGGTTGTTTCCTTGGCACTTAGGGCCGGAGGAGAACTGCTAAAGTTTGTGGGGAATAACATTTGGATCCTCGTAGTAGCTATTGCAGTGGTACTCCTGAAGAAGATGAAGGCTTAATCTTGTCCTTGTGTATTACTGGTGGCTTATCGTCGTCGGGTGCCCGAGGCATCCTCGACTGCGGATAAGTAAATATGGTATTCGCGCCGCCTTGGTAATGCGGAACTAAAGGTATGGCTGTCATAGTAGAAATGGTCTTATGATTCCAAGCGGCGTTGGTAATTTGCTACTAGCATTTAGGTTAGCGTTTATTACGAGTTGACCTAAGTAACCACCATTACCATCGCTAGGACGAAGCTGAAGCTTCGCGTATTGACAATTAACCACCATATGAAAAGTCACCGACACTAGATTTTCCGCGCTTACTAGCGCGGGCTCGAATGAAAAATGAGTTGGGCTCCTGTTACTATTCTTTTCTCCGTAGGGTAGTAATGGGTGGTCATTCTCATCGACGATTCTAAACCCAGCATTACAGTTATTCCATGCGCTAATATTAATGGTGCACATAATTAACCCCAAGCCTCCAACCTTCACCCAAAGCTCGGTGTCTTGCCACCAGTCGCCCCATCTAGTTGAACTTTCCTCTAAATAATGAAAAAACCAATCTTCCTTCACATGTGGGTTCATATATACCAGCAAATAAATTTGCTTCTAGAGGCTCATTACCGTAAGAGTGCTAATGGTCTTGTGATTATAGGCTGTATCCCTTTGATTTTCTATGCTATTTATGCAAACGCTCCCGGTGTCATCTACGCGCATTTGCAGCTTTACCTTCCCATGGCAATCGGCGACCATATGGAAAGTCCAAACCGATAGATTTTCAAGGCTGCCGGGGTTGGGCTCTACGGAGAAATGCGCAGGCTCCCTGTTGTTTGTCTTCACGCGCATAGGCTGCAGTATGCCATTCTCATCCAGGAACCTAAATCCCACGTTGGCATGGCTGCTCGTGCCAATGCAAATACTACAAAGGATCAATTTCTTTCCCGAGTAGTTCAAATTCACGGACATGCCCGTGACATCAACCCAAGATGCCTGGGTGTATTTTTTCTCGCCTGTGTAAGTCGTATAGACACAATCTACTCCAGCTACGTAGGGGTTGTTCATCGCCATATATAATAGCTCAGACCAACGCCTGCAGCTGCTAGGCCGGCTTTAATAAGTTATGGTCATATTCCTCTTCTTTTTTAGGCGCTCGGTATACTTCTTTTGTTAGCTGCACTTTCTTAGGTGGTTGCGTATGGTGCACTTTTTTAGGCTGTTCAACAAAGTGCCTTCTAAGAGTGTCAGAGTTCACGTCATTCACCCCAAACTTCATATCCTTAGTAGCTCGTTGAAGTTTGTTGTTGTATCCTACTACAGAACCAGTATTTATAGATAAATTACTAGGCATTAACCAACAACCCGGGGCTACTGCGTAGTCCAACCTTGCCTTAGAATTTTGTATAGCTAGTTGGTAACGCTGTACGCCCTTGCTAATGTCACCCTCCAAGATTGAACTTTCGAATAAGATCAAGGCTTCGGCTCGCGTCTCTTCTGCGGCGCCGGTATTTCCAATTATACTTGATCGGGTATTACTTGGGCTCCAAGAATAGAATACACGTAAGCTTCTATGCTGCGGTTCAAACGGGCAAGGCCGGCTTTGGTTAGTCCTTTACCTTCTGGGGGTATGAAATTAAAGTATTGCTTCGTTTGCTCGTCGTTGGTAATCTTGATAATCAGTGGATTAGCCCCGGCATACTTACCACCCTCGTCTTTAAACAGAGGCCCGTCTCTAACTTCCTTAGTGGTCTTAGCGTTTGGTTCAAAGAAGGTGCTACTGTCGTGAGTTTCCTTATGATATCCCGTGTTCCATCGCAACTGCAGCGCATGAACTTCCTTATCGCTTAGCTCGTGTCCGCCAATCCTCCAATAAGCCCAAATGTGCCCCAAACCATTGTTAGCACCCGTAGTGCATCTAAAATCCTTCCCTACAACACCAAACTCCTTACAAAGTCTATCATAAGCCGGCACGCTGTATTTGTTATCTCTTGGATAAAACGTGGCATCTCCCGGCAGCGCAATAACACCCATTTCATGCAGTATTCTTCTAACCGTGAAGTGGAAGTGAAACATGAATATTGAATTCTTCATCAAGTTCGCACTTACACCGCAGCCGCTAGTGGCACACCAAACCGCAAAGTTCAACTGCTGTGGCCAATAACGCATGTTAGGACCACTTAACCATTCGTGGGCTTCTTTCGCGGTGGTATGATTAATGGGCACGTTTTTGAAGATATCTCGCACCTTTAACGGAAAGGAATGGTTGTTAGAGATCCGCATATTCAGCGTTAGGCCCAAGCTTGGATGTTCATCAAATGAAACCGCGGGTATCGGATAAGTACTGGTACCCAGCAATAATTCCTGCGACCAACCTTGCACGGGTTTAGGCTTAGGATGCTGCACAGATACCGTAGGCGCGGAATGCTGCAGCTGATTGTCTATTTGCCCTACCAGCGTTGGCTCCAAGTCCGCATTGCTGTACATCCTGGAGCCGTTATAGTAAATCCCATCGGGTCTTCTTTCGAACTTACTAGGGTCTGCATGCGGAAACATCTTCCTAAAGGCCCTCCAGTTCCAGTAATCCCTGTTGTCATGATGTGGCTGCTCCTCTATGTTATTCCCAAAGGCGTCGTACATTAGTATATATAATGGATGTTATACCATCAGCACCTCCACTTTATCCTGAACTTCCTAAGGAGGGCCCCAACGAATTAAATGCCGAGAACTTTCGTTTAAACAAGGCGAACTTAATACTGGCTTACTTGGAAGGGCAAGCGAAACACTACGAAGAGGTTAGAAAAAAGTATGCTAGAGCCCGAAGCATACTACATAAAATCGCAATAACTTCCGGCTCCATGTCCGTGGCTCTTACGGGCACTGGCGTTGCTACCTCACTCACCGGACCTGGAATAGTCGTTGGCGTTCCTTTGGCCAGCGTTGGAGCCGTCTGTGGCATCGTTTCCGCTGTTACGACAGGCATTATGAAGCAATTATCCGGTAAGATATCCAAGCACGATACACATATAGCCCTAGCAAGAGCAAAGGCCAACACCATCGCCGACTTAGTCTCCCAAGCTCTGCGGGACCGCCGCATAGACGACACGGAGTTTTCTTTGATCCTCGCGGAGGAAAAGAAATACGGCGAATTAAAGTCGGGCAATAAAAAAACCATCGTGAAAGATCTTTCCGAGGAATCTCGCAAAAAGATCTACCAGGAGGCAAAAGAGGAACTCCAAAGAAAGCTCGCTCAGTAGACATCTGCTTTGAAAAGAACGTAGGAGGATTTCGACTGCACATTTCATCTTCTCGGAATCCATTCTAACAGCGGGTGACTGGGGTCTATTTTATAAAATATTTCATAGATTACGTCAGGGTAATAGGGAATATCCTTATCCAGCCGACAAAACATCCACTCAGCTCTCTGCATGTCTGGGATATCGGGGATACGCTTACCGGTAATTTCAGACAAAAGATAGGGAATAGCTTTGTAATATTTTCCTAGCTTTAATTTTTTCAATGTCTTCCGCAGACTTTGCGGGGTTGGCTCTTCTAAGTGGTCTATGATTTTCTCCTTTACTTCATCGTCTAAATATACCGGATGCAAACCTTGGATATGATTCATCCAGTCTCTAAAGTATTTTATTCTTTTGTATGGGGTCTTCGTACGACCTCCATTGGCGTAATACTGCTCTTTGGTAGCATTTGGTACGGCATTACGAATATTCTTACCACACTCGTAACACTGTGCTGACGTGTCGTCTTCTATTTGCATTTTTTTACCACAACACCAGAAACCCTTCGGCTTTGGAATATTAACTTTGAATCTTAGGCAAATCACACAGAAGTCATTGGTGCATTCATGCATCGTATATCCGACAAATATCTTAACCTCCGTTTGCGGTACCCAACAGAGCAGCAGTAAGGGACTTTTCGCGATGCCACCCGATCGCGCAAGACCCCCTGCAGGGCCTCGTCACTGCTCCAAAAACCCCACCCCCCCCTGGTGTTTTTCGATTTGTGATTTTTGGCAATGCCGGCGCTTCGCGAGTCCCCCTTACTGCTGCTCTCTCTCTCTCTCTCTCTCTCTCTCTCTCTCTCCTCTCTCTCTCTCTCTCTCTCATACTAATTTCCTTATTGTTAATTGTAGATACCTGGAAGGAATATCAACATGTTAAGACATATTAAAAAATTGGCATGTCAGCAAGGTCTTTCACCTGCTGGATTCTGTGGTTTTATCACTTTTGATGAAATGTCAGTCAGGTATGATATATGCACATCAAGTTCATTTTCATAGATTCAAAATATAACCTTCATATGAAATAGAGTGCAATATATAAACACCTAACTGGCATCCCTACATTATTAATTCCTTAGTTAATTGCTAGATATAATTTCAATTCATAATGTAATCATCACTTAATATTATGCTGACAGGATGATATTCAGCTTCGTAGAGCTGGTGAGAGTTTTGAGTTAGTTGGTGTAGTTAACCTCGGAGAAATCTACGATGACATCCAGATATTACAGAGAGGTATGTGCAATACTTAAACATCCAAGCAGTTTCAATTTATACTTTTTATTCCTAAGACCAGGTCTCAAACCCCCATGCAGACATGTGTTTCGTCATTTTTATTCCTTATGGTTTTAGGAAAAGATGAGACAAAGGTGGCAACCCATCTACTTCAGTTCATGTTTGTTGGATCAACTGGGTTTCAGCACCTGTCGCTTATTACCCCACAGTTGAAGTTGACCCCATCTCTCTCTACCATAAATTTTGGGATACAGTATTTGATCTTGGAGAGTTTGGATTCAAAGTTATCATGGTCATATGTGATGGAGCACAAGCAAATCGTACATTCATACAATTGCATTTTGATGCCGAAGAACCTTTCCACTTGCAGTTTACCACAACCAACATCTATACTGGAGAGCCTATGATGTTTGTCGTTGATCCCTCGGTAACTAATTTATGATATTATACTAGTGTTAAATAGCTTAATATGTGACTTTTAACATAATTGTACCACAGGTGCATGCATGGCAAGATCCCAATCCCAATCCCTGCAGCTCTGGGGGAGTGATGGAGGGGAACATGCTCCACCCTCCTTTTGAAAATGTTGTGCCAATAGTTATGAGTGTAGCGACATCATTCTAATGATTGTTTTCATATTTTTTTCTAGCACAATGTATTATGAAAACTATCAATAACAACAATAAATTATTACAGCACTCCATACTTGGATTAAATGCTATTAAAGAGTATAAATCAAACACCAGTTCTTCATTCATTGACCAGTTAGGTATGTGTTATATTTTACTGAATAATTATGTTTTCATGCTTTTGAACTTTCAGCACAATTTTAAGAAGCTTAGAAACAACCTAATGAAGAGTACCAATAAGGGCAAAAGCCCACGAAATTTCAAGCTCAATGGCCAAAACATACTATGGAGTCACCTCCAGCAAGCATATGCTTATGATGTGGAGCATAATCCAATCCAAACTTTGACCCTAGCAGTGCTGAGAAGATGCGCAACTATTTGGTAGATGATGTTATTGGCAAGAGAATGCTAGAAGTTGTCCAGGTAATATGACAGCAAGTATACTAATTAATTTTTTTTTTCAATTTTCCTTTTTCTTTCTTTCTTTCTTTTTTTAAAATTTTTTTTCCCATCAACTTTCTAAGTATACTAATTAAATTATCATTCAATTGGTCATGAAGTTTTTTTGTTTTGTTTTTATCTTCATCATTAAATACATTCTAATAATTTGATATATTGCTAAACATATATATACACACCGGCTATAAGCTAATTGCAAGAACATTGTCACACGAAAACAAACATAAGTGATGTATTGAAAATAAAGAAATGAATTAAAAGACAAAAGAAAGAATTTAGCTTCAGTAATCTTCTTTTGACTTGTGATTAACTCCTTTCCTACTATATTACAAAAACAAAATGCTATTTTTTTCAATCCATAAAAATAAATTTGTGTTCTTTGATGTCACATCTACAGAATTACAAACACCATCTGAATCGTAAATGGCAAAATGGTGATCAATTAAATATGACTATGGAATTTCTGAACATTACAAGCGTTTTTTTGAAGAACTTTAAGAGCACTAGACCCTACAGGTAAAGGATATATAACATAATTACACATACAAATATAAAATATCCTTTTGAGTTTTATTGAGCTACAACATCTCTAACTGAAATATAATTTATTATCTTCCAAAGGAGTAATGATGATGTCAGACTCATTGAGAACCAAGCATGCCCAGAGTGGTTTAGAAGTTGGAAAGTACAAGTGCAATTACTGGAAGGAGTAACGCCAAAGGAGAAAAATCGCATTTTCATATCAGAAAAACTGAGTTTGATGTGTTCTCAATGATACTTGGATACAAGAACTACTGCTCTATTCTACTCCAAATGTTTCCTGGAACATCTGTCTCATCACATGCAACAAATCAAGACAAGCTTGAAAACTTCTTTGGGCAACAAAGAGCACTAAATGGACAAGCTGACAATCCTACTATTATGCAAACAGGTAATAATTTTGATAATATGGGATTACAAAACAACCTGCACTGCATACAAGGTATATTCATTCGTTGCATGTGCACAGGCTAGAAAATATTCAATATTACATTTTGTACATATAAGTGTATTAATGATGTAATTTTGTGATTCTAAAGAGCTAGTTCTTTGAATTTCAGAACACGCCACAATAGGCATAATGCAGATGCAAGAATACAAAGGACGCAAAATGAATTGCACGACCATAAAAAGACCAAACCGTGGTTAAAAATTAATCTACCAGCTAGTTAATATAGCTAAAATATTGACTCTCTCATCTAGTCTAGCTATAATGTCATATAGATTTTTACATTACTCTGAAGATGTTTTTTCAAATAGAATTAATTCTGAGGACTATCTATCAAATTATGTAATGCAAAACTTTAGATATTATATTAGTGCATGTGTACATTAATAGTCACCAGTCACACTGTACTTATTTGTGTAGACTGAGATTCACTTTGCAAAAGAAAAAGACACGTGATTCTTCCTCTGTAGCTTCTTCTGTGTCCACCTTGGTGACAATATGAGCATTTTCTTGATACACTAGTATTTCCTGTGAAGGACATTTAAAAAATGATTTTATATAAAGGGCAATATAATTTAATTTATTCATAAATGAGAGTTCTGGAGGGGAGGGGGGTCCTGAATAATCTTCTCTCCAGCCCTAACTTTAAACAAATCTCAAAATTATCCTAGGCTATGTTTAGCTCGAATCTCAATCTGATTCCCATTTTGTTGTTGTTTTCGTTTATGATCCCTAAACATAGTGCAGGAAAACCCATATTCATTCCCACCCCCCCCCCCCAAAGGCCAATCCCAGCTTGATCCCATAAGTTTTATCTTACGATGGCTGCCTACTTTTGAACGTTCGAATTGAGCCCACGATGAGCGCGCCCTCAAAAACCACTGAAAAATCTACAAGATTTTATTGAAGAACCATACGCGTTTTCAGCATCAACAGGGCAAAACCCTAAAAGAATGAATTTCCAAACCTGGCCTGCAGGACTGTGATCCTGCAGTGCAAAATATTACATACCTTGTTGGCATTGAAAATAAATTACATGTTACAAGATGTGTTCTAAAGGATATGTACTTCTGTACCTGTTGCACCTCTCTGTATTTCTGTACAAGGTCCTCCTGGCTGATCTGTTACCACTGCAATAGATAACAAAAATACAAAATAAGTAATACATAATTTATTTCACGTTTAACTAGATGGGTATCCTGTGGACGTTTGCATTATTGGGGTGTGGGTGGTCTAGGACTCCACTTGTGAAAATTATTGGCGGCCATTTTGCATTTGGCAGCCATCGATCGTGTTCAGATGCTAGCAGAATCTCCCTCAGGACTTTTTGGTGTCGGTTCAATTATTCTAGAGGCAGCTAGCTATTATGTCTGTTCATTACAATTGTTTTGTTATCTGGATTGCACATTAGAAGTATGACGTGTTCGTAAGTATATCATTCGATGTTGAATGATATTTTTTATAAATCTTGCAGTGAATGGTTAAGCTTACACGTTTATATTTTCACATCTGGAAAACTTCTGTACTAGGAAGAACGTATACAAAGATGGGCTCATAAAAGCAAGGATTCACATATCTCGTAAGGTAATGGACATGATGATATTTCAATATACAAGTAGGAATGCATGAATATAACATGATATAATAATATAGCATTATTACCTGTTTGTCCTTGCACTTGCGTATTGGAATCACGGACGACCTGGAGATTTTTCTTAGATGGTCCTTTTTTTATCGCATCTAAATTTTCTTTTGTAAGATTTTCTGGATTGGGCATTACTAGAGCTTGTTTAAGTAATGTAGCCAATTTCTCCGATTGCTTTTCCTTGTTGTCCCTGGAATACTTTAGTCCATATCCTGTCATTATGAACTTTAATTCAGAGTGTGAATATGCAGTAAATTCCTTATGTCCTTTATAAGAAACAGCTTTAAGGCTGTAATGGCTCGCATTCTTTGGGGCAGGTTCCTCTATGATTGAATCCATTGTTGGTAACAAGCCACCTGACAAGGGTTTCTTGGTCTTCTTTTGCCCTTGTAATCCCTGTCTCAATGCAGCCTTCTTTTGTAGCTCACGGTTTCTCTTAAATTTTCGTACGGTCTCAACAGAAAGCATATTGCAAAACCGACGAATAATGCTGAAGTACAGTACAGAGCTTTAATGTTATTCTTAAAATTCAATTCAGTGCCCTCTTTACCTAAATACAAATCAAAAGAAAGAATATGAGTTTATTGAACCAATTAATTAATGAATTGCTAAGAAACAAATATTTTTACACGTTGGCCTGCTGTTGTTGTATTTATTCTATTAGAGATTTCCGATTTAGCGGATTAGCGACAGTATATTCCACGCTCATTAATCCACCCGGAATATAGCCTGAGTATCAGGTCTTCCGAGTGGGAGGGGGAGAGAAGGGAAGGAAGCCGGCTCTCTCTTTCCCCTCTCCCGGAGAGCCTGATACTCATGCTACCCAGAATATAGGTTAACTCAGTAAATGTTTTGTTTTCTATTGCTTAACGAGCACTATTTTTTTACTTAATATTCTAAACTGGTACTGTTTTATATGACCTTTTTGAACTAAAATATGGTTTGTTGAAGCAGCAGTAAGGGGGACTCGCGGTCAATGTCAAAGATTTACGGGTTTTACAGGCGGTTTAAGGAAGGCGCCGGCAGCGGGAAATACCCGCGTCCCGTTATTTGTTGCTGCTATGTTAGGAATATTTGTCTTATATATGCATGAATGTAAAAAGTTCACCAATGACTTCTGTATAATTTGCCTAAGATCCAAAGTTAACATACCCAAGCCTCGGGGTTTCTGGTGTTGTGGTAAGAAAATGCAAATAGAAGACGACACGTCAGCGCAGTGTTACGAGTGTGGTAAGAATATTCGCAATGCCGTACCAAATGCTACCAGAGAGCAGTATTATGCCAACGGAGGTCGTAAGAAAACGCCATATAAGAGAATAAAATACTTCAGGGACTGGATGAGTCATATCCAAGGTTATCGACCGGTATATTTAGACAACAAAGTAAAGAAGAAAATCATAGACCATTTAGAAGAGCCAACCCCGCAAAGTCTACAGTAAACGCTGAAAAAATTAAAACTAGGGAAACATTACAAAGCCATTCCCTATCTTTTGTCTAAAATTACCGGTAAGTCTATTCCTGAGGTTTCTGATATGAGCAGAGCCGAGTGGATGTTTTGTCGGCTGGATAAGGATATTCCTTATTACCCTGACGTAATTTACGAAATATTTTACAAAATAGACCCCAACCACCCCCTGTTAGGATGGATTCCGAGAAAATAAAAATGCAAAACTGGCGTCTATTTTGCCAGAAACCCCACTGGGGAATGCATCGCGCAGAACACCAAGCTATCCCCAGTGGGGTTTTTTGCATTTTGGGCTTACGGGGCTTATTTCATCCCGCGCCAGAGGCCCTCTAGTACATACACATATATCTTTCTTACGACCCACCAGAGGGTGAACTCCGGACAGCGTCCCGATACACCCCCTGACTTTTCCAATCGCGAAACCCCCCATCGCGGGGTTGAATCGCACTTTCTATCTTTTCCACCCCTCCCCCCGCGGTTGCTGTGAGTGTGGGGAGGCTTTTTTTTTCACTCACAGCAACCGGTCCAAATGCGTCTACAGTGAGGCTTGAACTCGGGACTTTAGGCCTCCCCAGCTCCAAAGTCCCACGATCACAAGCGAACGCCAGACACATCTGGACGCTTATGTATGTGAAAATTATTATATTTAATCTGCATAATTTCTAGACTGACGTTCGATATGTAAATAGAATCCCGTCACGCTCTTTTCGAAGCAGATGTTTACTGAGCAAGCTTTCTTTGAAGCTCTTCTTTCGCTTCTTGGTAGATCTTTTTGCGAGATTCCTCGGAAAGATCTTTTACGACTGTTTTTTTATTCCTTATGTCCGTCTTTAATTTCTCGTATTTGTCTTCTTCGGCCAGAATAAGCGAGAATTCTACGTCGTCTATCTTTCTGTCACGCAAAGCCTTTGAGACAAGATCGGTAATTGTATTTACTTTAGCCCTTGACAGAGCTATTGTCGTGTCATGCTTGGATATCTTGCTTGACAACTGTTTCATAATACCCGTAGCAACAGCAGAAACGATACCACAGGCTGCCCCAACGCCGGCCAAAGGAACTCCAACAATTATTCCCGGCCCAGTAAGCGAAGTAGCAACGCCAGAGCCCGTTAACACAACGGATATGGATCCTGAAGTTATCGAAATCTTATGTAGCGTACTCCGGGCTCTGACGTATTTCTTCCTAACTTTTTCGTAGTGTTTTGTCTGCCCTTCCAAGTAAGCCAGGATTAAATTTGCTTTATTAAGGCGAAAGTTTTCAGCATCCGTTATTGGTGCCGTAGTGTGATAATTGGGAACATCTGGGTACAACTGAGGTGCTGATGGTATAACATCCATTATATATACTAATGTACGACGCTTTTGGGAATGATATTGAGGAGCAGCCACATCACGACAACCGGGATTACTGGAACTGGAGGGCCTTTAGGAAGATGTTTCCGCGTGCAGACCCTAGTAAGTTCGAAAGAAGACCCGATGGGATTTACTACCAAGGCTCCAGAATGTACAGCAATGCGGACTTGAGTCCTAAGCCTAAGATTTTGCCACCTGCAAAGCCTAACTTTCCTGCGAATTTGTTGTCAACAACGGAGGATTACCCATTTTACGACAATAAAGGCGGATCAAGCAAATTTGCTGAAATGGTGACTAACTTGGAAATTGACGTAGGTTCTGGAATGTTTAAGACGAAAGTTAGTGACATCTTTAGATTCACTAAGGTAAAGTTTACTTCCAAAAAGATGGTCGATAAATGGTTATCAGTAGGAGAAATGGGGCATTGGCCAATGCAATTGAACTTTGCTGTTTGGGCTGCAACCAAGGGGTGTGGGATAGCGGCCGACATGTTTGACATTTCGTTCTTGAGATTTCACGTAGCGTTAACGATGCGTAGGGTATTGAAGGAGTTGGGTGTGCCACTACCAGGAGAAACGGCGTTTAGTGAATTGAGTAATGCGTATGATAAGACGGCATTTGAGCGCTTGAAGAACGAGTTTAAGCTTAAGGATCGAAGCTTTCGTTATAAGGACACCGGTAGGGATGGTATGGGAGTAGGTTACTACATTTGGGATGGTAAGCTTACGGAGGTATCGAAGAGAAACATACCGTATTTTAAGTTTGCCGACGATGGAGGTTCATCGTCTAAGAATAACCTACTTTATTACATACAAAATAAAGACGATTGTTGGGCGCCATTCTTTGCCGCAAAGGGTATTGGTTTGAAGAACCTTGCTAGGATTAACCGCAGTATAGAAGCATTCGTCTACTGCATCCTAGGAGCGCAGGTAAATACCCGCAGCCCCATCGTTGGTGCCCAGGGCGCCTCAGAGGAAACGCAACAAGAATTCCTAGCCCTGTTTGAGTCCGCAATAATAGAGAACGACATATCCAAGTCGGTGCAGAGATATCAATTAGCGGTGCAGCAATCTAAAGTGCGGCTGGATTACGCTTTGTCGCCTGGTTGTTGGTTAATGCCAAGTAATTTGGTCATCAATACTAATTCCGTTGTGGGTTATAACAACAAACTTCAACGAGCTACTAAGGATATGAAGTTTGGGGTGAATGACGTGAACTCTGACATGACCAAGGGCATTCCTCACTTCGTAGAGAAACCAAAAAAGGAACACGCAGAAAAACCCGAACCAAAGAAGAAGCCTCAAAAGAAGGTTATGCCAACCATACCCGAGGAATATGACCATAACCTACTAAAAGCCGGCCTAGCAGCTGCAAGCATTGGTCTGAGCTATTATATATGGCGATGAACAACCCCTATGTAGCTGGAGTAGATTGTGTTTATACGACTTACACAGGCGAGAAAAAATACAACCAGGCATCTTGGGTTGATGTCACGGGGATGTCTGTGGACCTGAACTACTCAGGAAAGAAGCTGATAATATGCAGTATTTGCATTGGTACGAGCCATAACGAGCTGCAAGCCCCTGGGATTTGTACGCATTCCAATGTCTCGAGCTGAGAGAAGACAATAGGCTGCGGTTTCGAAAGGTCTAGAGATTTGACCCGCTTAATGACAGTAAAACGTCAACACAAAATAGATAATCCGTAATTTGAGTCATTCCATATTTGGAATGGATGCTCTTTTGGCGGCAAATTTGTACAATGCTTCGCGCTCGTTCCAAAGGGCTTCATTCAGGCGAGCATGATGATCGGCGCCAGATCATCAACAAAGTCGCCAGCAGTTTTTCGGGTTTTCAGTGAAAAATTAGACAAATCAAAAGACTGGTATTTGTTAACGGAGGATATATGTTGTAAAACTCCTTCAAAGTTCAGTGAGAATTCGATTTTTTCAGAGTTTGCTGCTGAAATCAAGGCGATCGACCTCAATGAATTGTACGACAGCAGCGGAAGCGCACTACCTCCTTCCATCTTCTATTACAAATCAAAAACACAGCCCAAAAAAGTATTTGTCGCTTCTGCATTTGGGCTGGTGTCAGGTCTCTTGAGACAAAACCATTTGTCCGTGGTTAAGGACTTGCCAGTAATTAGAAAGGCTTTGGAAGAAATTAATAAAATAGACCTTTGCCAGGCGCCATTACAAAATGGCGGCTCTTCATCTCCCGGCAAAACACGTCTTCCTCTCTCTCCGATTTCTCCCCACGTAACCAGTGGTCAACCTCATGACTTCATGCCACATTTAACTTCTACTCCAAAGAATTCGAGGACAGGACCACGACCGAAATTAACAAACATTTCTTCAATCGAAAACGGAGAGGACCTGCTTCCCGCCACGAAGAAGAGAAGGATAAGGGAACGAGCCAGAAATGTAATGGCTAAGGTGGAAAACGTTTGTGAAGAGAATAACGAGAGCCTTGGAGATATTCTTGCTGAATGCTGTGCAAGTGATCCTGCAACCCAACACTCAGATGCCCGAGAATATGTTCAGCGAGCGTTTGATAAAGTTTGCTCTAAAAAGGGTATACGAAAGGCATTTGAGCTTCTAACTTCTGACGAAGCTTGGAATGAATTGATCCAAACAATGAGAGTCGCAGATTGGAAGCTGTTGCTACTGAAACTCGAAGCAAGAATCTCTGACAATGGCTGGCAGACCTTAACCAATTTAACTCAGCTTGGACGATCTGGGGTAAGGTATCTTAAGCTTATAAGGCTTTAATATAAACTTACATAAAAAACCTTACATTTTTTTTTACTTTTCCCTCTATGCCTAGAATTCTTTAGACATACCAATCCTTCTGAACAAAAATCAGATAAAAGCTTATCGCTCGATGATATTCCAACGCATAAAGGATTTATTTGGTTTAAAGGAGATCCCTGCCAATGTCAGTGGTTACCAAGTTGATCTTCGATCAGTACTTATTTGGTGTGCCAGAGAAATGAGACTACATGGATGCCCCTCAAAAGACAAACTTATATTCAGTTTGAAACTAGATGGACGTCCTTTTTATGGTATGCCTTATTCAAGATGTATCTAATAACACAAGGGTGGTAAAACCCTATTGCAAAATACTCAATGTACATCTACTGAATGTTAATATGATGTTTGTTAGGTTTTTTAAAAATCTGCCAAGCTCTAAATGCACTTTGCTATTGGTGATTAATAATACAGCGTATAGGAGTTTAATTCAATTATTCCTATTTCTTCTAATAATATTTTTCTAATATTTCAGGTCGAAGGCAGGTTTTGGTTGCCTTATCACCCCTACAATCTCCACTTCTTCCTGTTCAGAGTTCCAAAGCCATATACCCATTAGCAATATCTAATTGTGAAGAAGACAGGTAAAAGTTTTGTGTTTCTGATGTTTTTGAGTCACTATTAGTCAGCCCTTGAAAATTTGTTCATAAATTATGATCAGCACATCTATACAGAAAGTTATGGACCTTAATAATACAAATAGTAATAGTAAATAAATTCCTTGTTTATACTAGAAATGATCTCAAGGAACTTCTTCAAGACCTCAACCATCAAAAAAGAGCTTTGAAGAAAGATGGTCTTCATGTTGATGGGAAACATTGGCAGGTTGAATTCAAAGGTATAGATATATTTTTCAAAAAGTTGTAATTATGACATTATGATAGTATGTATGAAAATAAACATTATTTTTTCATTTTTAGTCACACTGGATTTAAAGGCTCTTTATGTGCTACTTCAGAAAGAAGATGATGATGACTTTGAGTTGGGTGGTAGAGGTCTTGATGTAGAGTGCTGCTTTCTATGTCCAGCTGTTAGGGTGGGCAAAAACCATTTTTATCAACTCAAATTTTTTGCATAAAAGAGCAATATTTCTAATATTTAAAGTAAATTAATGGCTAATTTACGAGTCAAAACTGAAATATACCTTTTTCTATTGATGACTATTTACATGTACCATTTAGGTGAGTGTGCTTCTCTATTTATATATTTTGATCTAAAGGGATGTCCATCAGATTGTAAGATGAAAAATAGCAAATGCTGCCCAGACCATTTTGAGGGATCAAAAGCAAACATTGGAGGGTATGTATGCTATATCTAATATCAGTAAACTTCATAAGCATATATATGAGGTTATATGCCTTGTATTGTTTTGAATTAGTACAAACAAAGTATAACATTGGATAAAACACAAATATCTATAATAAATTATCTGATTTCATCATTTATTGGTGGAAGTCGAAATCCCCACTCAATCGGGATCAGGATGAAATAATAATGATTTTGTTTGGTTTATGTCAGGAAATTTATTTTCTAGGAGGTCCAGAATAGGGTCCAGATTGGGGTCCAGAAAGGGGGGGTCCATTTCAGGTGTCCAGGTTTTGCCCATTTATTGATAGCTTATATACAATACAGAGTTCCCACTAGATTTTGAGACAAGGGGTCCTTGGGACTCTCTGACATGTCCCAATGACGCACAGAGTTCCCAGAGCCTGCGTTCTTTTCAATATTTGTGCGTTTATATGGAAACTCTGCAATAGGTCATTTGCATTATGGCATCCTTTACTACAACTATCAGTATCCCTTGCCTGTATTACTCTATACATTACACTACAAATGTCATTCAAATATAGGTTCAAAGGTATTCGAGAAGATCTGGTGTTTCTTTTGGATGAAGAACTGACATCAATAACCATTTGTACTTTGCACTGTGAGCTAAGAAACACAGAACAGCTGTTGAAGTCATTTGGTTTAGTGTCATATAGAATTGGAGCCCTGGATGAGTACAACCAAGAGCTGAAAAAATATAGTTCCGAAACCTTTACTGGTAACAGAATTTCGATAAAGGCTAAACGTGGTCAAGATGCTTTAATGGCTGAAGACAGAAACTCAATTAAAGTTGTATCATTTTCAGGTTTGCTCAATTAATGCTATTGCTTTTATATAGCTTTGGGATATATCTGCATGACTTGAGTAATAAAAGATTTTCCTAGCATGCAGATGCTATATATATTTATATATATATTATCATATATATTATGATAATACATATATATTATTTATATATATGTATTATCATTCTCACTATCATTCTCACTATCATTCTCATTCGCTTCTTTATCTGTTTTTAACTAGGTGGCATAGGAAGAAAAATTCTTCAGAACTTCGAGTCTATTGTTGTTGCTGGGCTGCCTAAGGAAAAGCTGCGACAATCATTTCAAGACCAAGAAGTTGCAAAGGATACCATACTTGACAGCATAACTTTTTTTCAAAAAAGATTGGCTGTAAGTCTTTTTTCAATATCCATTTGGTAAATCTTATTAGAAAAGGTATCATAAAAAGTAGACAGTGGAATTGCAAAATGGTTTCAATACTGCAAACTAAATTATCCCAAGACAAAAGTGCATGTGGTTTGCTGTAAAATTGTATCAAGTAAAATAGATTATTGTTTGATTTTTTAGTTATATATAGTTTCTAAGGAATCCCATATAAGTAACTGTTAAATTAGTTTCTTAATTGGACAGGCCTTCTTGATATGGGTTTAATTCATTACTCAATTCAGTCTTAATTGGACAGCATGGAGTCCTATAACAATTTATACTTATATAAAACAATACTGCTAAAACTGCTGTGACCTTATGACTTTCAGTACATGCAGGGCTTAAAGACGAAAGGAATTTTTGTACGTGACTATGGCACACATGAGGAAGAAATTACCATAGAGGGTTCTGGTGAGCATAATAATCAAACATTTAATTAGGCAACATAAAGCAATGATTGTCTAATATTAACATTACTCAGTGGCGGATTTAGGGGGCTTTCATTGGGTGCAAATGAACCCCCCCCCCCCCCCCAACCAGCTGGTACCCCTAGGCCAGTGTGTCGAGATTTGCAAAAATGAACCCCTCTCTTAAAATTCTGAATCTGCCACTGTTGCTTTAGTGAGATAGCTAGGTAATCTAGCTTGTTAATGACAAGGAAGTCCACTGATTGGTGCATCCAATTTTAACTCAGCAAGCATGCATGCATAGAATGACGTTTCATTCCATGGTCCAAAAAATAAAAGCTTGTTTAAGTTCTTCATGAATTTTTTCTAGGGTACTGGTATGGATCTTTAGTTAATAAATATTTTACTTCTCTTACTTTAATTGTCTTGCTGAATTTCAGCTGTTGGAAAAAGGATAGATGAGCTGATTGAGTATTACGATGACAAAAAGGCAGACATAGAAGAGAGATTCATACAAATTCATGACAGCCATAAAAACAAGAAAAACAAAAGGACAGAGCTGGAGGCCAGCTATTGTTATGAACTAAGCAGCTTTGCAGCTGAAATTCAACTTTATCTTTATACCAAGGTATTATTAATTTATCAGAAAAATATAAAAATAATCTTTTTGCACTTGACTTGTGCTGTTGTTGAATAGGTCAGTTATGACTTTCTTTCATAATCAACTACAATTGGTTTATTTTGCTTGACCTTTTCATTAATTAATTGATTGTTTGTGTGTTGTAGGTAGCAAACAGCTTTAAAGAGATTGCCTTAACAATGCGAAGTAAATCATTTGATAGTAATGAGGAACACCTAATTGATATTTTTGATCTACAGGTATATCCAGTCAATAATATTTGCAACTGAATATTTTTAAAGATTTTTAAACAAAATTGATTGGAAGATCAGTTATTCAACATAAAGGAAAACCATTTGATTCTAAAAAATGTATTCCAAAAATAATAATTCTGAAAATGGGAAAAACAAATTGAATAGGAAATTTAGTAATGAAAAGGTACATAGTGTACCTCATTTCATAAATCAGATTTTTTTGCTAAGCTTAATTTGCTTAGCAAAAATAATTTGATATATTTCCTTTTTTGTTTTCAGTGTAAAGAATGGGGCTTTCTGTTGCACTTTCTCTTTAACAGTGGGCTTGGCTGTGGTGATTATGGTCATATTGTCATAGAGCATGCTCCCATGCTTTTAAGAGTTTTTCGTTCCCTGAAAAACTATTCAAACCAAGGTCTAGAAGCAGCTCATCTTCTTGAAAAAGTCATCTACTCAAAGGCTACTTCCCATGATGGTCCAGGCTATGCTACTTCAAGTACGTTTATCTTAAATTTCTTTGAAGAATTTTCAAAACTTATTCGTTTTCTTAAGCAGAGTTTGATATTTTTGTTCTTTGTTGCAGTTTTCCAGGTATTGGTGCACACTTACGCAGCAAAGTTGCTTTTTATTCGGCTTTGTTTTCGTCAAGCAAAACTTAGTATTGAAAAAGGTAACTGAATTCTGATTATATGAATACTTGCTATTGAGATTCTGCTCATTACTACTTGCAGGTGGGTATTTATTAAGTGGTGTATTAAACTACTTTAATGGGAGTTATCACAACTTCTTTGTAGGCAAGCCATTTCATTTCAGAGGATGTGGTTGGCAGGTACCAAAACAAGATTTCTGGGATGTAGATGACAAAAAAATTATTTTTGCAATCGATATGCTGCTCAATGACATTCTGGGGGAAGACTACACAAATTACATCTATGAAAACAAGTGCTGCAAAGTAGATGAGCCCAATGGAAATTACAATCACCAAGCATGGGAAAAAAATCTACCACATGTAATTAGTCAATTGCCAAACAGTTTTGCCTTCTCCGGTGACAGTGAATGCAGTGACAGCATGGATCAGCAGGATGGACCATGTACTCCTGAAAGCATGAGCTTCACAGGTGGTATGCAGCATTATGTAATTATAACCAAAACAGACATGTGTTAAAGAACCCAGTAGTGTGTTGGGAGGGGGAGTGGGAGGGGGGGGGGGGGGGGGGGAGGAGATTTTTGCTAGCAGCCCTCAGATTACCCTACTGATTCTGAAAGCAGAATCCTTCCACTTCACACTTCCAACATTTAATGTACTGTAACTAGAACCTTTGTGCATGCCAATACAATTATTTTTTTCAATTTTAAGATACCAGTACCCCTACAGATATAAATAGTAGTTGCTTCCCAGATCTGGAACAGCTATGGACTCAAAACAACATGACTCGTGTGGAACTGGCTACACTGACTTTACCTCCCATCAAAGCCATAGATTTGAACTCAGTCACAGAAGTTGTTGACCCGCAGAACCTTACATGTCCATGGGATCTTGACTTTCGCCCACCAAAAACTGTGGTTACAGCTCTCACTCACATGATTTCTGACTTAGAAAGTGTCATTGATGATGATTCCTGTGTCTGTGCTGTCAACCTTGGCTCTCATGGTGGGTTCAGAATATTATTTGTTAGGACTTTCTCAAATTAACATTTGAATTATCATCTATTACAGTGAAAAATGAAATCAGAAAAAAATTGTAAATTATTAAAGATATTGTCTTTGGCTCAAACTAGTTAGAAAGCAGAAATATCAAAAAATATTTCTCTTCAATCTTTAGTCATTCTGGCCTCAATGAAATAATTACACTCTTTCTAAGGAAAGTAACATGATAGTTTTGACATTTCTTATATCTCTAGGGTCATTAGCAAGAGCAAGCATTGATTTGTGGGACAAAACTTTTAAGGTTGATGAAATTTCCCGTGAGGTTAATTATGAACATCAGTGGCTTAGTGCTTCAACTCATAAAACACTAGCTATAAAAAATGTCCTTGGAAATTTACGCCCAGAACAGACTGTTTTGAAACATGATCATTTAAATCTCGATGCCACAGATGTGTCTTCACTTGTTGGGGAGAGGTATGTCTCTGGATTTTGCTTAAGTGTCGTGTGCCTTAAGTTTCTCGAAGAGGTAAAATTGCATGGAAATACTGGTGTGGTGTTTTTACCCACATTGACACAAATGTGGATATTGTCACTTGCAACCTCCAAGGAACTACGAGAGAAGCTGATAAACTACATAGCCATTGAGGATTTAAGGAATCTGTCTCTAGTTCTACTGCCACTACACGTGAAGCAATGCCACTGGGGCTTACTGTGTCTTGATGTGGGTTCCAAGAAGCTCTTCTATGACGATGGTCTTCATTGGGCACCACCGAATCAGGCTGTCGAGCTAACCAAGAAACTTCTGGATGCACTAAAGGAGATGTCCCTTGAGTTTCAGACAGGATTCACACAGGATTTCGAAAAAGATAAGTGGGATCTTTCTTTTACTCGATTTGCGATGCCAGACCAACCAAAAACTGGTGTTGGTTCTGGGAGTTGTGGTGTTGGAGTAATTTTGGCAGCTAAAGATATGTTCATTCAAAGAACATCATTGCCAACATTTTTCTGGACATTTGATGAAATGGAAAAACACCGAAAGGAGATACTGTTTAAAATTATCCAGTGGATGAAGTAGACAAATGTAACAACTCGGACTTTCAAAGTAACAGTTTTTAATTATCAATTTTTCCCCCGTGCCTTCCAGGTGTCTCGCCCGAAGGCAGCAGGATTACTAGGTGACTCGCCCGTAGTTCTGTGAAAAATTGTTAATTATGTTTCAAAAGAGACTTCCTTTGCTTTCTAGGTGTTTCGCCCGAAAGCAGAAGAAATACTAGGTGATTCGCCCGTATTTCTTTGAGAAGATTCTCTCATGTGAAACATTCCCTCGTGCCTTCCAGGTGTCTCGCCCGAAGGCAGCAGGATTACTAGGTGACTCGCCCGTAGTTCTGTGGAATGTTTCATAACTACCCAAAATGGCCCAAATATGCGTCTCAAATAAAAGCCTCTTATTGGGCAAAGTCAGACCTGGTTCCTTCACGTGGTGGGTGGTGTTATGATCTCTGTTTGGAGTCAACAAATGCAGGCTGGCGGTCACATATGTTTAGACTTAACAGCTACAACAGTGAGATCATCAATAACCTTTTTTTTTTTCTATTTCTTTCTTTTTAAAATAGGAATTACTAAAGTGACATCTTAGCTGATACAAAGTACAGTAAGTATCGTTACACACATAATGAACATATGAACGTCAACCACGTTAGGACATATCGCGCACATGAAAGACATGCACTCGCGCCTTCGTGTTTGAGGCTCGCGTTATCGATGCTAAATCACTATTGAAAGAGCCTTACAACCAAGTAAAATTCCACAAATCAAAGGAACGAATAATACTAATTATACTCGTGAATATCAAGATAAGCTTCTTTCCCAACTATCACTTAAATGGAAAGAAGTTTGAGCATAAGCATTCAGATAAAACAAAGGTCTTTTCCTCAATTCAATACACTTTCTTTTGTACAAAAAAACGAAAAGTCAGCTTCCCGAAATTGGTCTTATAAAGGTTTGGCCACCACTGTAGTTCAAGTTCTCTCGTAGCGCGTCCTTCACCTTCACTCACAACAATTTTACTTCTAGCTGTTGGTCTTTTAGGATTAGGAAGGTACGCTCGTCTTTTGGCAGCTTCTACAGCTGCTCTTGCGTCAAATTCACCCACGTTCTCGACAGGAAAGTCATTAGTTTCCTCATCATCTACGAAGGTAGCCGTTTCCTTGAAAGGTACGTATGTTTGGGCGCTGAGGAGATCGGCTAAAGATTGAACGTCATATAGTTTATAGGAATACCTTAAAGACTCTCTACATAAAATTGGTGGTCTTTTGTGGCTTGCTTTACGAACGCTATTTAGTTGTACATCTAGTAATTTGATGACATGTCTGAAATAAACTTCTGGCGTTTGATTGACGTCAACTCTAAACCATCTTCCTGTGAACAACAATATCAGTACGGTCATGGTCACTATAATTCAAGAGAGTGGATAATACTGACTACCGAATAAACTCTTTAACTTAGAGTCACCTACAGGTATGCATATCGATAAAAGATGGAATAAAACGTGCATAGCAACAAGCATGTAAATACAATCCCATACATATCTTTGAAGCGCCGAGGGCGGCCAATCGCTGCGAGAATTCCTTTGTTTTTAAAATTCCTTAGCAAGTCTTACTTTCATGTCCCTCCCCTACGTACATACTAGATTTAGTTAGTGACAAATAAGAGTGAGATGCCTGCGAAAAAAATAGACTCACCTTTGAATCCTGGGTTATGTGCCCCATTTATCCTTTCTGTGACGCAAGCAAGCCATTGATGATAATGTTCCTCTGCAGCGTAGTCCTTCGCCATTAACTCAGCTGTAGGTATAGCAGCGGTCAATCCACTGGCATCCAGAAATTTTGGAATGAAAGCATTGATAACACCATGTCTTTCTAATCGATGCTTTTTAAGGCTCTTAGTATTCAAAAACTTTCGTTCACAAACATCACAAGCAACTGATAAGGACATCTTGTAGCGTGAAAAAGTTAGAAAGTCAAGCGTTAAGCGCTGGGAAAACTGCCGCGTTTGTTAAAGCTCAAAGCCAGGGCGCTCATAGGCCAGTGATTGCGGCCAGAGGCGGGTGGTCTGTAATTAGTTTTAACGCCTTTATCTGTTTTCACAGCCATTCTCAAATTAGGCCGGTAGTTAACGTGTTTAATTATCTCGATAACAGTGTATCAGTTAATTAGTGTAAACTAACCCCACTTGGTGAATTAGAGCCTTGACAAATAGATAAAAACTTTGTTCAAATCAAAATCCAAGTTCTCTATATGCTAGATCTCTCGTTCGATTCCACTCTGTTTAAGTAGTTATGGATATTGTGCAAAGCGATAAAGCCGTTAAGCGATTCAGGAGACACACTAAAGAAGAAAGAAAACAAGAGAAAGTCCGGCATAAGGCGAAAAAAAGAGAAGAAGAAAGGAGAGAACGTCTTCAGCTTAAGTCAAAACTAGTGAGTAGCATTGGCATTCAAACTGATCAGGTAGCGTCAAGTCAAATTAAGTCGAGGGGTGCACAAATGGTTATTGCGAGCCGTGAAAGAAATCCCAACGTCGTAGGAAAAGTAAATACTCAAACAGCAAAGCCTGTCGTCGTTTCAAAGCCGGCGTATAAAAGTGCACCACTAATAAGGAACCAAGACTTGACCAAGCCCGCGGAGGGATATCCAGTGTCGGTAGGCGAGGGGAGCTTCGGTACATGCGAGTTCATGTTTTATCGAGGAAATATTCCAGTGGTTGTTAAATCGTACAAGTCTCACGTTTCCCGGGATGAAGTAAATGCAGAGGCTTCATCACTCATGGAATTGCAAAAGCCAAGCCCTCATCCATGCTTGCCCTTACTCCTGGGAATCCATGTAGCTGATAAGCCATACCTCCTTGTGACTCAGTTTCACGGAAATGGGCAAACAAGCCACACTGTATCAAGTGCAATCCGGGCCTCCCTACTGGAATCGGGCAGGGAGTGGTATCTTTTCCTTGAAAAGCTCGTGAAGGCAGTTTCTTTTATGCACTCTAAACAATGGCTACATAATGATATTAAGCACAATAATGTAGTTTGTCACTTATCCCAGGAAATTTGGCAGCCGGTTCTGATTGACTTTGGAAAGAGCTTGAAATTTGTAGATGCAAGGAAAACCTCAATGAAAAGGTGTCCCAAAGATTATCCTTGGATTGCGCCCGAAATCGTAAAGGGGGAAGCAAGAAAGAGCATCGAGGGAGATGTTTTCTCTCTTGGATATCTTATGAAATACGTAGCCCACAGGGTCGCTGAGTGCCGCAGTGCACATTTCTCAGATTTGTACAACAAATGTATGAGCATCATTCCTTCTCACAGGCCTTCACTACAATTTGTCGCTAGAGAACTTCACGAATTCACGAAGTTACCACAGTAACAATTAGGATGTACATAAGTACAATTGAATATGTGGACCGTGTGGCACTATGAAATACATGGACTAGAAATAATGATAAGTCATAGTGTTTAGAAAGGAGGTTATTCCGGGCGAAAGACCCTTGGAAATAAATTCGGAAAAATCAATTTCCGACCACCTCGCTGGGATTCGAACCCACGAAGTACAATTGAATTCGATGGGCCAAGGAATATGGAGTTGTGAAGAAGTTCATAGCATAGCACAGACTGAACTACGAGTAGTTATCTCTGTTGTTTAATTGAGGCAAAAATTAAGGTGAAAAATGTCCTCGATTTAGTTTTCAAGTAATGCAGCTTTTCATTTTTATGGGAGCCAGTCTCTGAATGACTGTTTGAATCATTATACTTTAATTGTTATAATACTTAAATTATCTCATTAAGCCTGCATATCCAACAACCTAACAGTATTAATGAATGGTTAAGTAATGCTTTCTCCAGCCGAAATTGCGCTAATACATGAAAATAATTGTTCCGCATCAAAATTAATACAGCTTTAAAAGAATGAATATACCATAATGCATACTGAAGAATGTATTCAAAGATTAAGGGCATTATAGGTCTTTTCATTCGAATATACAGATCTAAAGATGTCGCTAGTATATATCTTGTTTCAGATGTGAGCACTAAAAGTATAACCCAAGTAAATATTAACTCATTCACTTTAGACATTTTTACGTTTATTGTTATTTGAAAGAGCTGTATACAGATAGCTTATCTTTTTTTCTTTTCTTTTCAAATATATCTCGGATATCACTTGTGGATTGTTGCTGTTTTTGTTGTTACGTAATTTTTTGCGGGAATTTACTGAGGGTTTAGGGTATCTAATTAGACAGCGCTGGACCCCGTTAGTACACATATCAATCAAACCCTACTCAAGGTTATTTGCTTAGAAATGCCGTCGTCTATTGTTTAGTTCGGCTAAGGAATTCAAAGAAGCCACCAAATATTGGAAACGCGTACAAATCCGAGGGCCTTGCAGCTCGTTATGGCCATGCCAACGTCGGCTTTAGGTTCCTGGATGAGAATGGCGTACTGCAGCCTATGAGAAATAAGACAAACAACAGGGAGCCTGCGCATTTCTCCGTAGAGCCCAACCCCAGCAGTGCCGAAAATCTATCGGTTTGGACTTTCCGCATGGTCGCCGATTGCCATGGGAAGGTAAAGCTGCAAATGCGCGTAGATGACACCGGGAGCGTTTGCATAAATAGTATAGAAAATCAGAGAGATACAGCCTATAATCACAAGACCATTAGCACTTTAACGGCGATTAGTCTTTAGAAGGGAATTTATTCCCTGAAATATATGAATCCACACGCAAAGGAAGATTGGTTTCTTCATTATTTGGAGGAGAAGGAATACTTAGAACAGCATTGGTATGACACGGGATTGTGGGCGAAGGTTGGGGGCCTGGGATTGATCGTGTGTACTATTAGCATTAACACGGGGTATTCGTGCAATGCTGGGTTTAGGATCGTTGATGAGAATAACCATCCATTACTGCCTTACAGAAAAAAAGATAACAATAGGAACCCAGTCCATTTCTCGTCGGAGCCCCCACCGCAAAGCTCAGAGGACATAACGTCGATAACTTTTCATATGATAGTCAATTGTCAATACGGGAAGCTTCAGGTTCTTCCCAATGACGTTGCCTACCTTCGAATAAATGGCCTTGGTCCTAGTTCCCCTAATGCTGCCTGGTGCCATAAACCCATTTCTACTATGACTGCCCTACCCCTGGTGCCAAATTACCAAGGCGGTGTGAATACTATCTTTACTTATCCCCAGTCGAGGACGCCTCGGATGCCCGACGACGATAAGCCACCAGTAATACACAAGGATAAGATTAACCCTTCATCTTCTTCAGGAGTACCACTCCAATAGCGACGACCAAGATCCAAATGTTATTCCCCACAAACTTTAGCAGTTCTCCGCCGGCCCTAAGTGCCAAGGAAACAACCGAACCCAGCAGCCCAGGAAGACCGGCTGCCATCTTTTTTCCCAAGTCCGTCAGCCCATTGCCTAATTTCTTTACGCCCGCGCCTGTAGCCTTAAGGATTACCCCTACTACGCTCGAAATAGCAACCGCAAATGCCAGTGGAACGCCATACTTCACCAGAGCTCTTTTTACCTTTTCCTTGGTGGTAAGCCCCAGCTCCTTTTCCAGGTTTTCCTTTTGCGCCCGTAATTCCGCAAGGCGCACCTCTAGATCTTCTGTTTCCCTTTGGGCAGCCTCCCTTTCCTCTTCGGTACGAGTTTGGTCCGCAACTACTTCTCGCTGCCGCTCTATTTGCCCCTCCAGGTCTTCGATGGCCTGATCTCTTTGCCGGATTTGTTCCTCCTTAGTATTGATTTCAGCCATTAACCGCCGCCTTTCCACTAAAGAGCCAGCTATGGTAGTTTGTAGGTCCTTAGCGTCGTCTCTTGTTAAGTCCAACTCCTGCAGGGCAAGGTTAAGAGCCCTTTGGGTTTGGTTTCTTTCGCGACGAATTTTGGTTCTTTGTTCTACCAGCTCCCTTATTTCTTGATCTTTGAATTCGACCTCCCTTTTGTGTGCGTCGGCGAGTCGTTGGTTTTGCTTCATGTATTCCTCCTCCCTTTCTTCCAACGTTTCTCGTAGCGCGTCCACCGAGGCGCCTGAGTTTTTAGCTTCTTCTAAGTCCCTTTGCGCTTTATCCCTATCGCGCAGGGTTTTATCCAACTGGTTTCTCATTTCTTTCATTCTTTCATCTTGATGGGCGGACTTCTTCTCAGCATCAGCGAGTAGTTGACCTTGCTTTGCGTACTCTGCGTCTCTTTTTTCTAACTCCCTTTGCAGCTCCTCGGCACGCTTTTCAATTTCAACCCTTTCGGTTAGGGCTCTCAACCTTTCTAGCATGCTTCTAGTAGCCTGCTGAAAGCCTTTTAATCTTAAGACGTCGCCCCTAACGTCACCATTCTCATCAAAGAGGGGTTGCGGTTTCGTCCAGCGGTCTTTGTCGGGAAATCTCAGGTCTTGGACGCTTATTAGGACTTTGTTTCCGCGTTCTGTGAGCCTTACCTCGTCAGCATCAAGGTGGGTGTAGCGCAGCTCTAGCTCCTGCTTTGCCCACTCTACGGTTTCCCGCGCGGCTGCTTCCGTCTCGTCTATGTTTTGAAGCTCTAAGTATTCGGGGATGGGTTTGCTGGGGTTTTTCGACTGCCACATGCGCCTTAGAGCGTTCTTAGCACTTTCCCATCTACCACCATACTTGTTTTCTAGGGCTGCGTCGTAAACTAGGGGGTCGGTATCCGCGCCTTTAGTCCATGCGTCGAATTCGTCGTCGTTAATGTCAACTTGACCTTCTTCGGTAAGGGGATCGAAATCCGTTCCTTCTACTTCCATTATATATGATAAGCTCAAAGTTAAATCCCAACGTATTACCTAAGCAGGTTGGCGGACTGAAAGCAGAACGCACCTTTCATCGGGTCACATTCACGCCCAGCAGCGCAAAGCCAGGAGAGACGCTGTATGTAGGTGTACCCCGCCTAACGGATAACCTAGTCCTAGTACCCGGTACCTTGGCGCTGAGGTTCGACCTAGCGGTGCAGTCAAGCCCCACAGATGAAAGGATTATCGTTAACAACGTGGGTCGCAACATTGTTTCTAAGATGCGCGTAAAGTTCGCCGGGGAATCCTTGCTGGAATTAAATAGGTACGATCTGTATACCACGTACAAAGACTTATGGTTAACAGCATTTGACCGCGCGCAAAGGATAGAACAAGGAATTGGTAGTGTCATTCTACGTAAGGTCCGCACACCTACGAAAACGCAACCTACTGACGGCAGCGGAGAAACCGCAGTGGCAGACGCAAAGCGAATAAAGACAGCCTATGGTAGCAAGTATGTCATACCACTGGACTTTGAAGTAATCACGAATCACGGCGCGTATTACCCAAGACAGTTATCCGAGCTACAGTTTGAAGTAACTTTAGCAGATGCTAATAACATCATTGGTGGGCTAAGCACTGCACTTACCACGACAACCCCATACTCTATCACTAACTTAGAGCTGCAGTACGAAACGGTATACAGCGAAGAGCTGGCCCGTAGCGCTGGCATGGAATATAGCGCCGGGAAGGCATTCCTTTACGACCACGTAGTGATGTATAAGACATTTAGCTTCCTGGATAAGACGGATGAGGTTATCAACCAAAGCATTAACCTCCCCCGAAGAAGTCTTACGGGGTTGATGTTGGTGTTCGCCAAACCCTATGAGGCTGGTAAGCGCGACTCCGAGGCGTTCTTTAACCTCAACATTACTAACGTCGGCGTGAATATCAACGGAGTCCCAAACAAGGTTTACTCCCAGGGGATAAAGCCCGCAGACGTGTACAGGGAGGCAATGCGCAAGTTTGGCGACCAAATTAGCCCTGAGGAATTCTTTAAGGACAAATATGCGTTATGGATTGACATGCGCACCATCAACGACGAAGACCTACATGGCCAGGGTCTGCGTTTGGTCAACACCCAGGACGGCATCACTTTGGAGATCAAGCGCACAAAGAATGCCGCTGCGGGCGACAGTGACAAAATAAACTGCTACGTCTTCGTCGTGTCTGACGCGCAACTGAGCGTGGAAATGAATCAGCTAAAAAGCGTTGCCTATTAAAATATTCCTTACGTATAATATGCTTCGCGTATTTCAAAACAACGAAACCAAACTGCAATGCATAGTGCAAGGCGACAAACTGTACTTCAAAGCAAAGGAGGTGGCTTTGGCGTTGGGCTATGAGCGCCCTAGAGATGCTAATTAGAGCACACGTATCTGAGAAATACCAGAAAAGATGGGTTGATCTACAAGGGGCTTCAAATCACCGCTCCCCTACTACGCAACCACATTCCGTGTTTATATCCGAACCTGGTTTGTACGAACTGATATTTAGCTCCAAACTACCCAAAGCTGTGGAGTTTCGTGATTGGGTCTTTGAGGAAGTCCTACCCGCGCTGCGTAAGGACGGTCGATATGCAATAGAAAAGCGGTTTGACGGTCCAAACAAGTTGGTATTTAAGATCGAAAATGAATTCGACCTGCATAAAAAGGTAGTGGACTACATCCGCAGGTTTTACCCCCAAATGCTCGTGACCCCTGGTCTAGGCGAACTGCAGGATTCGGACGGCAAACGTATAAAGTGCTGGCAGAAGGGCTACCAACGCGGTCAGCCCGACCTTCTTATCTTGAATGCACACGTGCGATACCGCGGTTTCTGCGTAGAGCTGAAGACCCCTAAAGGCAATGGGGTATTATCTGAGGACCAACGTCGCCTGTTGCACGAATACGAAAGAAATGGTTATAAAGTAATGATCAGTAACGATTACGACGACATCTGCAGAGCCATCACGGAGTATGCACAAGGAATTCGCCTGCCATGTAGGTGGTGCTGCAAGCGCTTTAAAAGCGCGCAGACTCTGGCAACGCATTTGAGAATATTCCATAGGTATGATGGATAAGGATAAATTTAACGAGTTAAAGTTCATACAAACACACTGGAGGGATTTAACCGTGGGGGAAATCTACGAGATAAAGAATTACGTGGTCTTCGAAGACATCGACCGCCTGCGTTTGGTCTTAAAGAATAAAAAAAGAACATACACCCTTTGGGCGCCTGATAGGATAAGGTACGCCATCGAAGGGCAGGATGTTACCCACGTTATGAGTCATGGTAAAAAGGATGGCAGGTGGGTATTTGACGTAGTCAAGTATGAGCCTGAGAGTCCTCTGCATAGCTAAGCTTCGTTCCTCAGCTTACTAGCGCGTCTGCTAAAGTCCGCTGCGCTTTAGGATCCGCGGAGCACCAATGCCCCACAAAGGATTCTTCGGGGAATACCTTGCCACAATGAAGGCAGGTGTATTTTTTCTCCTCACGAATTGCGGGGGTTTCAGGGATTATGCAGTCGCTTGGTAGTTCGCACGTAATACAGTCCATATATTGAAAGGGCGATTAGGAATCCTCCAAAGAATGCGGCTGCGTAGGCTAGCATATACCTTTAAAAGGGGTCCTTATTTTTATTGTTGTTTTGTTAAATGTTGATCCCTAACAAACAACAAGAAAAATAAGATCAGGATTTGAGACTCTTTGCGCAAACCCTGCTTTATTATTAAAGGCCCCAAGAAATGCTATTGCGTATCATATATTTCAAAAGTGTCTTAGAATGTTGACAATAAGGTTAAATCTTTGTTAAGACACCCCGGAAACTATTTCAAAAGTGTCTCAGAATGTTGACGTTTAGGTTAAATCTTTGTTAAGACAGTTGAAGATATGTTCCTCTTCTCTAACACAACCACAACGATCGCACTCCTGCCTCCAATACTCCCTTTTAGTCCACGGAACGCCTTCGGCGCGTTCAAAAGAGGGGAAAGTACGGACTATCTTCTTATGGTAATCTATGCGATTCCTTAAGTAATCCTCTTTATGCGGGCAGCGACACATCAAATCCGCACATTGGTAGCAATCCACGCCTTCCAAGTCGTAAGCGCGGGAGAGAAATCGATAATTCGCTTCATGCGTTCTCCGGTGCGTCTGTAAACGTTGACGACTACTAAGTATCTTATTACAGAAACTACACTGTCTGGTTCGATTACAGACGCCCCTTTTCAGATGCTGCTGCATTTCAAAGGGGTTGAGGAATTCCTTATTACAGTCCTTACAAAGCCCACAAATGCGTTTATCCTGATGTTGTTGCATCTTTTGAACGGTGCTGAATTCCTTACCGCAATCCTTACAAACCTTACTAATTGGCTTCTTCGTGCAAACTCCATGCCGAACATGGTATTGCAGTCTTTGTTTGGTGCTGAACACCTTTTTACACATCAAACAGTCCATATATACTTAACAGTATCTTAGCCTCCATTTAACATCCTTAACAAAGATTTAACCTTATTGTCAACATTCTGAGACACTTTTTAAATAGTTTCCACATATACTTAACAAAGATTTAACCTTACTGTCAACATTCTGAGACACTTTTTAAATAGTTTCCACATATACTTAACAAAGATTTAACCTTATTGTCAACATTCTGAGGCATTTTTTGGAATAGCTTATGGGCGACTTAACAAAGATTTAACCTTATTGTCAACATTCTGAGACACGTTTTAAATAGTTTCCAGGCATCCTTAACAAAGATTTAACCTTATTGTTAACATTCTACGGGGGATATCGCATGAAGTCCTTAACGGACTCCTTAGCCCACGTTGCCATCGTTATCAGCGCGCCAAACCTTTCCGCGCGCTTCAGACCGCACATTTCATCGTACAACTCCTGCACGCGCTCTTTTAACCGGTCTATCTCCTCCCTTTGCATTTCTATGGTGTCTCTTTTATCTTTTGCGTCGGCGACAATTCTTTGCACTGCTTCCACTGGCTCCATATATATCAGGGAACAAGTTCCCTTCGAAAGAAGGGATATAATGAACCCAGATCACATGCCTTGTAACGCTCTGATAGTAGGACCCACCGGCTGTGGAAAGACCCAGTTCGTGGTAGAGCAGCTATTAGGACCCTTTAGATACCGCTTCGACTACATCGTGCTATTATGCCCCACCTACGTGAATAACCGCACCTGGACGGGCATAGGAGTGAAAGATGACGACTTCTTTGTAGATATCTTAGACCCTAACGAGTTATCCAGCCATCTTAAGTTCTGGCACAAACAATTCCCTAAGGATACGCAAACCCTCCTCATACTGGATGACATCGCCTGCGGGGACGATGTAAAAAGACGCACTTCAGAGTTGGTGAAGCTCGCCTTTAGCGGTAGACACGACAATATTAGCGTTTGGTTGCTTTCCCAGCAGCTTACCAGTGTCTCTAAGCCCTTCAGGGAAAACATAGGATCGCTTGTCGTATTTTATACTCCGAGCAAGTCTGACCTGGAAACCATCTTAAGCGACTACGGCGGCGAGATATCCAAGGAACAGTTGCATGAATACATGCGGCATTTAAAAACGCACCAACATTCCAAAATGATCTTCTCTTTGAGGTTTCCGTATTCCATTAACATATATGGACATTGAGCAGCTCTTAGATGAAGTCCCCACGCAGTTAGATGAAAGTAACCTCAAGGAACAACTTAACATCCTTGTGTCTTCTGGGAAGTGTAAAGAAATGATAGGCAAGGAACTTACCCACGAGCAGGTTAATAAATTGTCAGAAGATGAAGTTAAGAAGTTCCATAAGAGGTATGAGGCTGCCCTTGCAAGTAAGACCACGGACGCCGTAGCAGACTCCGCTATCCGACTTGCAACTAAATTGCTTGGACTTGCGCTGCCCATAGACGACGTGGAGCAACTGCGGAAGGACATAAGCGAGGACTATGTCATCGCCCAAGAACTTAAGATAACCTGCGGGTGGTTGTCTTTGAAGTGCGGTAAGTTAATGGCAGTCGCCTCTGCGGCACTCCACGTAGCTCAGCACGTCG
Source organism: Actinia equina (assembly GCA_011057435.1). Lineage (NCBI taxonomy): Eukaryota > Metazoa > Cnidaria > Anthozoa > Actiniaria > Actiniidae > Actinia > Actinia equina. Next base: position 35,455 of record WHPX01001018.1, read on the forward strand.
ACTTGAAGGAACTTACGACATCTTGGAAGGACTTTAAGAAGGACAGAGAAGTCGAAAGGGTATTCGAGGCGGCACTTGCTGAGGTACCTAGTCAAGTACCTGCAAGTGACTTATCAAGTACTTGCTTAGGCACCTCAAGTACTTAGTCAAGTCATTCGCGGGAATTACCCAGGTCGCCTCAAGTACCTAGTTAAGTCATCCTTAAGTACTTAGTCAAGTCGTCTTAAGTTACTTATCAAGTCCTTCAAGTCCTTAGATATAAATGAGTGAAGCTGAATCGAAGGCGGAGGAAACCCCTCAAGTAGAGGAGCAACGAATCACCAAGGCTAAATCTCCAGGCAGAGTTGCTGCCGGTAAGAAGCTCGCAGAGATGAATAAAAAGAACAAAGCCAAAAAAGAAGAAAAGGTGGAGGAAAAAGAAGAGGAATCCCTCATTAATCCTGGGTACGTCATTGGCGCGTTAGGAGTTGCTAAAGCAGCAGGCAGCCTTTACTTACAATGGCGGGCAACGAAAAAGGTAGAACCACCAACATATCACGCGCCCGTGCACGCACCTGTGGAACCAGCTGTTAGAAAAAGTAAGATCCCTGAAATGGAGTAATAACCTTCTCGCTTTGTAATATAATGTCAACCGCGTTATTGAAAACTGTTGAAGAAGCAGCTATTATTACTTCCATCGTTGCGGGTATTGGTTGGGTAGGTAAGAAAGTGCTCAAAGAAGACTTTACTGAAGACCCAAGCAAGAGCTTCGCTAATTTTGCTAAGATGACCGCTGCCGTAGGCGGGGCTATCACGGTAAAGGATTACCTACGGAAGGAAAAGTACCTCCCTACGGTGTAATATATATGGCTAGTTTAATCGCAGGTGGAGTTATTGCAGCTTTAGCATTCACTGGAGCTAATTATGGTGGTCAGTATTTGGATAGATTAGTCAGAGGCGACAAAAGCGGAGAATTAGCCGCCGAAAGAAAGAGACACGACTTAGCGCTGGAGAAATATCAAAGGGACGTGGCGGCTTGGAATGAAAAAAGACAAGCTTACAGGGATTGGTTGGATAAGAACTACCAAGACAAAAGGCAGGCAGACAAGAACTTCGAAAACACAGACTACGCCTTTAAGCTCTATGCGCAAGCACACCCCGCGGCATTAACGGGGTTGAAAAGGCCTCAGTTCAAGAATTACTACCAGCCTTCTAAGAAACAAAAAGACAATGAATTGGTCTTTGTAGGAGTCGCAGGGCTGGCGGGAGGCGTAGCTTTGGCGTATCTAATATAATGATCGTCTTTTTGGAAAGCGACAAGAATGACTTTACCACTTACTTGAATCCCCCCATTAAAGCCCATAAGGTTCGGTTGGTTAGTTGCTCTTTGTACAATTCTTGGCATAACCTGATTAGGGGCATAGTCACTGAGCATACAGGAGGATCTAACTATCAAGCCGTATTGCTGCCCGATGGACATTACACACCAATCACACTGGCCAAGGAATTAGCAAAACACGGTTATACTCTCACCACGGGGTTGTCGCACGAAATGACCCTCAAACACAATATGCCAAACTATTCAATGACTTTTGGAAAGTCTGACCCATTGGGATCTTTATTATGTGCCTCAGGCAAGACGATTACCAACACAGCCATACCTGTGAAATGGAAAGTCGCATCCTCTTACGAAGTCTATTGCGACTTGGTCCATAGTTACAACAATGGAGAAAAGTCTTCTCTTATGTCCAAGTTTCCGCCTAAAGGTAATCCATTTGACCTGGTAGAATACACTCCCATTTCTTTAAGCTATGACTTGTCTCATTTGGTAGAAAGCATAAACATCACCATTAAAGTGGACGGAGAGACGGTGGATTTCAACGGGCGAAAGATCAATCTTGTTTTGGAATTCATATAATGGGCCGCGTAGAGGACAAACTCAAAAGGATTTACTATGGGCCTGAAGGCTATTGGAAAGGAGCGTCAGCTATTAAGAAACTCGCGACCGCGGCCAGGGTATCAGAAGAAACGGCTAAGAACTGGCTAAGAAAACAAACCCTCTGGCAGGTCTATCTTCCCGTGCCTAAGTACATTCCCAGGCCCAGCTTCACCGTAAATACCCCCAACGAGGTTCATCAGGCGGACTTGCTTTTCTTACCGCACGACAAGGTAAGAAGAAAGACCTATAGATACGCTTTGACCGTAGTTGATATCGCAAGCAGATATAAGGACGCCGAACCCATAACCAGCAAGGATTCTGGGGAAGTCGCAGAAGCCCTAGGTAGGATTTATAAGCGCGTCTTGAAATGGCCTAAGCTGCTGCAAGTGGATGCGGGGACGGAGTTCATGGGCGTGGTTACCAAGACCCTGAAAGACCACAGCACTAAAATTAGGAGAGCCGAAGCAGAGTACCACAGGGGTCAGAGCATCGTCGAAAGATTCAATAAGACCCTGGCCGAGCGTCTCTTTGGATACCAGTATTGGAAAGAGCTGTAAGATCCCTCCAAACGCAACAGGGAATGGACCCAGAGGCTCCCCCAGGTCGTCGCGGCTTTGAACAACGAGGCGGCTAGGGCTACGGGAATGAAACCCAAGGATGCTATGAAGAAGAAACACGTGGAACACAAGTCCTACGTCAGAAGTTAGAGGGCGGTCGGACTAAAGGAAAAAAAGCTCCCCCGCGACATAGTGGTCAGATACCTCTATCAGCCGGGGGAACTCGAAGGTGGCAGTAAGAGAGCCACGGATCCTAACTGGTCTCTGGAAACGTATGAGATTTCGAAGTCCGTCACCAAGGAAGGGCAACCCGTGTTATATTACCTAGATGGCCCAAGTCGTGGATTTGTCAAGGAAGAGCTGCTCATAGTCCCCAAAGACTCAGAGTAGTGCTGCTCCAAGCGCCCGATTACACTCTAGGCATGTCAGTCTTACGTTGCCTCTGCAATGCCCGCGTTTGTTATTTATACGATCCACGGAGAACTGTTGATCGTCATTCGGATCAAACCTCCATAGTAAAGGTATGTTACATTTGGCACACCTTGCCCCTTTCTTATAGACGTCGTCCACGCATAGGTCGAATTTGACCCCCGCATAGCGGGGATCCGTACTCTTTTCTTCGTCGTGGCGCTTGTAGCGAAGGAGTTTCTTGGCAATGTTCTCTTTGGCTACGTCCTCTGGCGTCTTATCGTAGCGCAGTTGCGGCCCCCAGGCTCTTTTTAACTGTTTGGCATATTCTACGCGGCTTACGGCGGTGTAGATAAGGTTGCTCCAACACAGCCGCTGGTCTATGATCCATAAGGTTTCTTTTATGGTAAGCCCTTGCGCGCTGTGGACTGTCATGCAATAGCCTAAGCGCCAATCTGGATGGGAGGTTATTTTTTCCACCTTTTCTATGGGTACCCAGGCTTTGTCATGCGTTACTGCGTTCTGCAGTTGGATGTTGGTACCAGGTACCCAGACGTCTCTTTTTTGCATGCGGGTGTCGTGGGGTTTATAACAAACGGGCACGGGATGTGTAGGGAAGCGCTCTTGGTGTATTTTGAAGAGGTCTTTTTGTATGCGAGACTGTGCTGCGCGTTTGCTGCTCAGCACCAGATCCTTTGGATGCCATGTGTAAAGGAAGTCCCCGTATTTCTTCGCTCGTACGCGTTTGCGCAGTGTTTTGCATTGCTCGGCGTCACTAAGGCCCCTTAATTCCGCTTTCAGGTTTCTTACTTGATCCTTACTGCGGTAGTCGGCGTTAATTTCCTCCGCATGGTCTACGAAATCTTTTAGCCATTCGTGGGGCATCTCTCCGGCTATTGGAGGAGGCTGGCAGGGATCTACGGCGAATATCACCTGACACTTTCCACGGAGGAATTCTACGAACTCCTGCAGGATTTCCAAAGGTACGGTGCAAATCTCATCCCAAAGTATTACCGGTGGTATGTCGTGGATAGCTTCCGGTACCCACTTTTGGCCATTCCAACGAAAGAAGCTGTGGTACGTTTGTGCGTCGTGGCCCATTTCGCAGAGTTCTCTTTCCAAACGGTGCGTTGGCGTTAGCACCTTTACTTTTGGGAATAACTGCAGTACGCGCGTCGTCTTACCGCTGCCTCCCGTACCGTAAAGGTAAGAGAAGCGTTGGTAAGAGATTGGGTCCGCAACCGACGGTAATGGCTCTTCCGTCGGCGTTACGGTGCCCCGGGTGTGCTCGCCGTGATATTCTACGCGTTCTCTCCAAGCTTTTATTTCTTCATCTTTGACACGCCATTGACCACTTTCTGCGAGTTCGTCGTCGGTGTAGAATTCCTTCATCTTTTCTAACACTTCGGGCTTTACGTACAAGGAATCCGTAGCTACGCGCGGAACGTCCTCTTTGTCAAACCGCAGTAACATCGCGAGAAGGTTAATGTGCGCATATGCGAGCATGCTGGCACGCAGATGATAATACTGCGGTCGATGGTCCTGGTAGTAACACAAAGCATTCCACTTACGTTCTCTCTGCTCGGCTTCTATGAAATAATCCCATTTCTCCACGGACACCATCGTTCCTTGGTCATGTGCGCGCTTTATAAGAAAGCTTAGTTCGCCTTCGTCCGTTATCAGGCGCCGCTGCATATGTTTTTCACCTTCTTTTGCGCCCTGCGTGAATTTACCTATGACCACACCCGCTGTGGGGTTATGCTCCGGTAACCATTGCGTGAAGGCGCTGTGACAAAGTATGGCTTCATGCGCTGTGTATTCGAGCAGCTTACGCTCTTCAAAGAACTTCAATAAGGGCACCGGTATCCATTCTTTCTCCTGCAGGTGCTTTCCGTACCACGCATAGATTATTGGATGCAGGCCCGACGCTAATTTCCAAGAGGTCAATCGTACAAACCCCGTTGCCGGGGAGTCGTAGTGACCATCTAGAGACACACGGAAGAATTGGGAGTCTGGATGTCCGTAACGGTCGTAATATTCCTTACAATCTCCTAGACCTTTAAAGCTTGCAGGGTAACAGTGTTTCATATCCAAAGACACGTATTGGTCTTCGTCGTATTCCATGTTCCACAGACCACCGTGACCGTGTTCTACACAGGCTTTGGCTATGTCTCCGAACTCTTTTAGGGGTAGGTTTCCATCCATTTCTTTTCTTTGCGGCTAAGAAGTCCAAGCTGCGACTGCTAAGGACCTCGTCAGAGAAGTCTTCCCCTAAGGTCTCACAGGCGCTTTGAATGCGCTGTTGTTCAATTTCGGGTCGATACAAAGTGCCGTCTTGCGTCATAAACTGACTTCCTTCTGAATCCATCAACCAAATGGAATTCTCATGGATTAACTCTGCCAATGGAGAATTCTTATAGACCTTCGTTTCCTTCTTTCTTGGGAACTGCAGTTCGCGCCAGGCGTGCCCATTGTGCTGGTAGATGACTATAGGCGCACCACGGCCCCCATATTTGTGTGTTCCGGAGTAAATAAAGCCGTCGGTGATATCTTTCACATGGATTCGCCTCTCCAGCGCCGTTTCTAACTTCTTGATGTTGTCTATCGACCCTCCGGTCCTATTAGTATCTTTTTCCCATTTCCTGATGGCTTCTCTTCTCTTTAAAGTCAGTTTACCGCCCCGAGAGGAGTCTTCAAAGAACTCTCTTACTAACTTCCCTACGCAATTACCGGGATGTCGCATCGGTTTCAACTTCTTAACGTCTGGCGTCTTTATCTTGTACGCACCGTAAATGACTACGGTAACAGGGTAAGCAACCTCGTAGAACAGCATGTCTATTCCTACCAATGCTCCCGGGCGTGTGTTTTCGTTTAAGACAAACAGGTCCTTCTTACCAGACGCCCTGATAGGATTGCGCCCCTTTTCTATCATCCACTCGCCGTCTAAATACTTTATGAACGTTAGCTCCAACCGGTAGTTACCTTCGGGTATTAAGTTAATTATTCTTTCAGCCCTTTCTTCTGTCATCGTCTCGTCCGTATCTCCCTCCATAAATGTTGTGAAGGCAAAGTCAGCATCTAGGCGATCCAACACCTGAGTTCGCAGTCGGCGCACAGTTTTATTTCGAATGCTTGTGATGGTGTCCATCTATATGTAAAGGATATCTTAACCTCCGTTTGCGATATCTTTGATTCCCAACACAGCAGCAGTAAGGACTTGTCGCGCGGGTATTTCCCGCTGCCGGCGCCTTCCTTAAACCGCCTGTAAAACCCGTAAATCTTTGACATTGACCGCGAGTCCCCCTTACTGCTGCTGTTGATATGAGTACACAATCAGTCTATACTCAACAAACAAATAAACAAATTATTTTTGCTGACGAACATGTATTATATCAACTAAAATTGTTAAGGCCGATTTACACGGTACAACGTTTGCTTACGAGTGTCGCATGCAATCTGCTTACGCCATCCTTACAACACGGCTACCACTGAGGATTTTAAGACATGCTTTAAAACCCTACAACAATCGCATACGACAGTGGTAGCCATGTTGTAAGGATGGCGTAAGCAGATTGCATGCGACACTCGTAAGCAAACGTTGTACCATGTAAATCGGCCTTCATACTTCAGTGTTCTCAAATCTACAATGAAAAATCCAAGTTACACTTGTAAGCAAAGTCTTTGGAAAGAAAGAGGTTGACGAAACGTTATCAAAGTTTCTCGAATATTCCACAAATTGTATCGTTAGGGGGAAATCAGTCTGTAAAGAAACGAGTTGATATTCTCTTTCCTACAGTCCTCTAAGAATTAGTCTCCTTCGATTTGCAAGAAATCCACAGGTTGCTACTACGATGGGTTGGAACGGTCTCATGTGACGAAAGATGTCTGAGGAAGCCGAATATACTTTAAGAGAACCAATAGTGTGCTCCACTCGGATACGAAGTGATCTCAGGGCCCTGTTAGCATCTCGCTGTCTTCTGTTGTGGGCAATACGTCTTGGTGTAATGAGAGGAGGGCGGTTAGCATATCCCCCATCAGCAAGCAGCCTTGCTCGTTGTGGAAGATTTCTTATTCTCCTGTGTCCTATAGCAGGAAGTCGTCTGAATGTTTCTGCATCGTTCATACGCCCCGGAAAACTGAAAAATGTATGCATTTATCTTTCAGTAGTAAACAAATGTGTCAGGGTAAATCATATCGTTATGACCATCATAATCATTCATTCATTCACTCATCCATCCATCCATCCATCCATCCATCCATCCATCCATCCATCCATCCATCCATCCATCAATCCATCCACCCGCCCACCCACCCACCCACCCATCTATCCATCCATCCATCCATCCATCCATTCATTCATTACTATCTTAAACCTAGACAAGTCTACAAACTTACCCAGCTACAAGTAGTACTATCAATCCGTCTGCATCGATTACTATTTGCGTACTTATAAAGTGGTATTTCGTGTCGCCTCTATAAAACTCTGCTTGTCTTGGGCCAGATGGTCTTTGAATTCTGTGTGTCGTGGCGTCTATCATACCTACAGCGTTTGAAAAATGTGGCAGAGTGTCCAGAAAGTTACTCCAAACCCTTAGAGAGTGCCATGTGATAAAATTTTGATAGCGGACAAACAGAATTGGAACGATATGATAGATTTCTTCAGCAACGGTACTTTTGCTTATTCTAAAGATGAATGCGAGGACGTACAGTTTCGGGTATTGCCTTAGCCACATAACAACCATGAGGACTCTGTTTGTGACGTCAAGTTTGCAAGCTCTTCGTCTATTAGTTGCTGGTACTCGAGGTGTATGTCTTGGAAGAGTAACGTCTACGGCTATTCTTCGTATAATAGCATCAAAGGATTCAGGTGTTTCCCCGGTCATGTACCAAAAAACGCGTGGGTAGCTCCGTACTAAACGATAAATATCGATGCCATTGTTTTGGCGGTGAAGAAGCTGATTGCCAAGAAATCGGGCTAAGAGGTTAAATCTCCCTGTTGGTACTATAGAGACCAGCATAAGAAGTGCTATGAGCAGATTCCCTATAACATGGGTAGGAAATAGAGGAACTAGGCGTGGTGATCTTTGGAGCACAAGTTTTACAACTGTAACCACAGACAACAGCGTCATCACAACAAAGGTTGGGAAAGGAGGAACATCCATTACTTGTTTTGAACTTAATAAATACCTATAAACTTTTACAAAGGCGAAGATATGCAAATAATTTGCTACAACTTGTCAAAGCGTGCGTGCACTTAGAATGTATGCATTATTATTAACATAATTAGGAAACAAAACACAAACACAATTAGGAAACACAAGAAGGTTGATAACATTCACACTTAGCGCACGTGGGCACGTTTGCTAGCAAGGCACTCTTTTCATCATTCGTACAAGAACATTGAACACGATGGAAAACGTGAAAAAACAAAGAAAAGCAAGAAGAAATTATACAGAACTGGAGGATATTCTCATTCTTCAGGCTGTAAATACATGTGGGAGAGAGTGGAAAAGCGTGTTGAGCTACATGAGACGACACGCAGAAGTGATGAGAGAAGCAGGAGACCAGTATTTGGTCGAGGATAAGTCCGCTTGCAAGGCTTTACAAGAGCGCCTAAGAAAACGAGCTTCTAAACTGCTCAACAACGCTCTACTTACAAGGTACAATCAATTATTAAACAGGTGCAAAGTGCTTTCCGTAAGTTAAAAGGATAATAATATAAAATTATTCTTATAGGAATGACGATACCATGTCAACAGACAAAACGCAGCGGAAAACACCATCAACATCAAAAATAATTGATGATGAATACGAGTCTTCTCAATCTAGCAGCGAGGAAAGTGCTAAACAAGAAATTGCAGAAATTTGTAAGGCTATTAATACTAGGGAAACGAAGTATGTGGTTGACGTGGATGACAAAAACCTACAGCATGACGACTCGACAGAAATTCTCAAGAAGATCAACAATAGAAGGGAACTTGAGAAAGAGGAAGATAGGTAATTTGATAATAATTTAATATTTTGTAATAATTTGTGCTCAAATTCTTAGATATGGCTTGTAAAACGTGGTTTTCATGCGTTGTTTTTATCTTAGGAAAAGAACTTCAGTGAAGCCGGAGAACAAGTCTAGCAAAAGACAAAAAGTGACGAGAGAGGATAGACTTGACCGCTTGCTGGATGCAATCCCTGGTGTTCTCGAGTCAGCTCAAACTGCTGCTCGAGAGCATAAGAAAGCTTTGGCAAGCTGGAGGACTATTCATGGTTTGGTGTCTTCTGACGAAGACTAGAATATTTATTTGTCTTTTGTGGTAGTTACGTTTTGTACGTATATATGACATGCTAACATGATATCTGTCTGATGAAGACTAGAATATTTATTTGTCTTAATTGTAGCAATTACGTTTTGTATCTGTCTGATGAAGAATGGAATATTCAGTATTATTGTCTTGTAGCTGACTACAAATTATTAAAATAGTTTTCTTGTCATTAAGTGGAAAGTCAGACTCATTTCTTGGTAGCTACGATTAACATGCAGTGAAGCTCGGGGCCCAGAGATTGAGAGGTCCTTCAGGATTAAGAGGATAGGGATGCTCGTTGACGAGAAATCGGGAAAAAAATACCCTAATATAAATACAAAGACGATTCAGAAGTTAGTTTGATTTAGTTTACGGCACCTATTTAACGGTTTGACTGAATTCACAACGCATCAGCTACACGATGTACCTATTCCGTTAGTATATGCCTATTCCGCCTATAATCCGCTAAATCGGAAATCTCTATTGTATCCTGCAGCTGTGCCACTCTGTGATTCCATATCCTTTGATGGATTATCGTAGTTAATGTGACACTCCATTGTCTTCAAACTTTTGCTATAAGTCATGTCATCTTTATTTGGTTCGGTTTATATACCTTTATTCATATACCTCTACACTATATTCGTCGTTGATTCCAATGCCTTTACTAGAAACAATATTGTTTAAAGTCCCTAGAGTGTGACTCTAAATTCCGGCAATTCTTGATCGATCGCGCTATGAATTCAATCTTCTCGAAAAGTTCCCTACTTAACATAGACACCTCATCGATCACCAGAATCTTACAGCTTATCCAATTCTTTTCAGCAGTAGTATTATTTTTGATAATGTTCACCAGTTCGTGAGCCGATTTTTTACCTGTTCCGACGCCGGCGAATGAATGTAATGTTAATCATCCTATCTTTTGAGCCGCAATGCCCGTTGATGCGGTGATAAAAACACCGCTTGCTCCCTTTCTCAAGTCTTTTACAATATTTATAATTAAAAACGATTTTCCGCTTCCAGCTTTTCCACTAATAAAAACATTAAAACCTTTTTCTACGAGATCTAAAACTTTTTTTTGCTCTTCGCTCAAGGACGCAATTTTGTTTGTTTTGATCTGTTACGTGTCTGTTACGTAATGCCTTTGACGTGTCACGTCATTTTTTGGATTTTTCACGTAATCCGTTTCTATAGATACTGATACCAGCATAGAGCGAAAAATATTTTCATTTTGGATTGTTTGATTGGCTGAAAAGGGTCACGTGGTTTACAGTTTCACTCCCCTCCCTTTTTACACGTCGCTCCGCTCCTCGCAAGATATTCGTCGGTTTTCGGAGTAAATTCGCTAGCCCGACTAAAGCAAGGAGCGCCTGCCATGAAGTGTAGCGCGCGCACGTAAACAAGAACTACAAGGAACGCCTGTCATATCTTAGATTACGTACGATAAAATCGAAGATAAACCAACACAATCAAAATTTTAACGTGCTCCCTTGGTCTGAGACGATTTTTGCAACAACATGTACAGTAACCTAGATTTACACAGTGGCCACCTTTTGGTTCTACGAATTGTGGTTATAGTGTAGAGGTGGCTGTTCTGGATAGGTATGAATAACTGTAAATGTTTATATATAAGCAGTGAGGTCTAAAGTTTCACTACTTAGCTAGACAACAGTTTTTAACCTTAGCAATTTATTAACTATTATATAACATTTTAAATCAGATAATATTTTAATAGGCTTTTCTTAGGCCCTTTGGAATCATAAATGACTTTTAAGTCAATGAAGTTTCAGATTAGCTATTTTTATAATCCTATGTTTTAATGTTACAGTTTGTGTTATAGTTCTTGTTCCATTAGGGCATTGTCATATAATATCTATTTGAATATTGTGATATGCTAGAGAAAGGTATCGTGTCATCTTTCAGAAAATAGATGATTTTCAAATAGTTGACTTGTATATCAAGTGAGAAAAGATCACTGTTGTTGTTAATAATGTTGTTAATGTGTGAATCAGGAAAAGGAATGTGATTGGAATTAAAAAAAGAAATGGATTTTAATTTCAGAAAGGATATAGATCTGTACCCCCAACCATGCCACCAGGATTTTCAAAAATGCTTTAACACCATGGCTATCGTCCTAATTGTATCTGTTAGATCTGAAAAGCCTTTAATGAGTTTTAGTGTATTTCTCTTTGTCTTAGGTTTGTTTATAAGTGTTCTATAGCTTTTGTTTCACTCGTTTCAGTCTAAGTATTTTCGTCATTGTTTCGTCATTTAGTCTTGTCCCTTAGGGGTTTTCGTACGCCTTATATACGCCCTCTATGTAAATACTTAGTGAGTTGGTGCTCGCAGTTTCGTCCCTTCGTACACAAATGTAAGTTATTCGTTTCCATAGTTCTTATCGTTTTGCAGTTTAATGTTTCGTAGTTTTTCCTATTTGTCATACGTACTAAGTAATTTATCTATTTAATGTATTTATACAGTCTTTACCGTACGCTTTGCGTATGTGTAAGAAATAAAACCAAGTATGGGACAAGCAGTGCCAACAGTATCTGTGTTCAAACCTTCTGCAAAGATAAACTAATTACAGCCAACCCCTCTCCCATGCAAGTACTGTACAATGCCTTGCATTCAGAAATTCCAAATGGCAGCATTGTTTGGGGTAAATATATCTTCACGTTATCAAGTTCAATAAGTTGCTCTTGAATAAACATTTTATACACCTACTTGATTAATAATTATTGTCAAACATACAACATTGAACATTATTGGAATACAAACTAAAGAAATTGATCCTCGACATTGTAAAGTCGTTTAAAAGATGTTAATGATTTGATTGGCTCTTGAAAGCCTTAATTTATGTAAAAGAAAAACATCAAAGTGTTTGAGTGTCTGCACTGTAAAATTAATTATTGCAATGGCTCTGAATCATCACTGAATTCACTCTAAAAATCTTTCTACCTCACTCACAATTCTGCTGTATAAAGCTATGGCATATGGGTCATGATCTTCCGTTTCCTGGCTGATAGCCTGTATTGATGCCAACTGTGCATCATTTAAACTGCAGGGTGTATCAGGAACTTCAACGGTAGCTTCTTCCTCCATGGGTGAAGGACCCTGCCAGTTAATTCCATACTCATCCAGTGTGAGATAGATAAATATTAAACACATATAAAACTGTGTTCAAAGGTTGTCACACCATCAAAAAGTGTTTTGAATTGTATTCTTTGTCTGATTTTTGCTATCAGTGAACAGTCTCATCAAGATGTGATGGTGATAACCATGAGTTCCCAACACATTCGAATACACTGCATGGGTTTTACACCATTTGCCTCTCAAATTATTTTGTTAAACTTTAGTTGAAAAAACTGAGGTTGCAAAGAACAACCCAAGAATAAATGTGATACTGTCACTATACTGTTACAGTGTGATGTTCAAAAAAAAACCTGTGACAAAATACTAGTGTATTTAGCAGTAATACATTGTAATACGCTTTGATTGTTTGTGCTCCATTCAGGAATAAATTCAAAAGAAAACAGATTTTTTGATTGACAAGGTTGCAAAATGGGCCTTCAAATGGCCATACATTTGAATTTGCATACCTCAACAACATCCAATGTAGAGCCATCAGTTAGGTGAATGCCAAGTATCCACAGCTGGATGGAGCTCAGGTTCTTTTCAGTTCTTAGAGGATGATGAGATCACGCATTTTTCCAGTAAGAAAGATGCTTATTTAGCATTGGTAGGTAGATGTAGTGCAAACACCACAAGTGCAATTCACTGACAGGATCCAGTAGAGTCTCACTCTCCAGGTAGTGGAATAATTGATAGAATAGGGACAGGCATCCTTCAAACACATCTTTCCACAGTCTCTCTATACGCTGGTTGTGAGTACTTTTGCCTGTAGCAAACAAGGTCATGCAGAGAAAGATAATAATTATCTAAATAATTTACCTTGTAAAGTTTTTGTCCTCACTGTAGTTTTAGAAGTAAGGATTAAGAGGCCGGTCATTATATATAGGGAGGGGGGCTGGTGCTTTTGTATGACAGTATGCCATGCCTGGTTCTCCATGACCCCTCCCTTTTCAGTATACACCTTTATTTAAGCTTAAACAGTTAGGTTATGTGCTTGTGTGACTTTATATGATCTCCGTCTCTTTGCACCGCCCCCTTCACCCTATAAAAAATGACTGGACCCTAATATTCATATGTGTGTAAGAGGAATTAACTTATTGTTGGATTGCATAGATTTTCAATTTAGAGTGCACACACACTAAACCCGTGAAACAAATACTAACTTTTAGCACTAAATAGTGATAACTAAACAATAGAAAACAAAAGGATTCTGCATGAATTAGTTCTAATTTACTATTGATTGTTCACAGGTTTAGTGAGTGCACTCTATCACATTGATTTATTTCGGGGTTACAACTTTAAATGAAATAAAGCATACCATACCAGCTATTACACTGCCACGGCCTGGTCCCTTAACATATCTTATCAACTTATGGTTTCCATCTATGTGCCACAATGACTGTGGTGCATAAACGCTGTAAACTCTACGTTTAATAGAGTCTTTCCACCTTCTCAGAACACCGTTTGGATCAGTCCGCAAAAGAGAAAGCTGGATTCTGTCCCTTTGGATACGATGACCACGACTTTTCAGGTGCCCTTGAAGTAGCCTAATGCCCACACCTGGATGCTGCTGCTGCACATCTCTCACCAGCTGATTAAGATCATGATCACTTATGTTACTGTATGTTTCTAAAAATAGGGGGTATTTTAAATCATTGTGCAATTTTATTTTTTTAGTATTTGTCTAAGGATACATTAATAAGGGCAAGGATATCAGGAATAGAGCTCAGCTCTTATGCTGTCACAGCATTTTTCACCTACGCCCAGCTGTTAGAAATATCCTATTGTTTCAGAAACCTTTTAGATTTGAATAAAACCCCTGGCACTTAGGGTTAACAGATCCCATCATACTCAGACTATAAATTAAAACTAAAGACCAGCTCACCTGATATCCTGATTCCAAACATGGACATCCTCCTTTCGACAGTTCTTTTGGAAACTCCCAGTGACTCACTAATTTGTGGGACTGTGAACCCATTATCTACAAGGGCAACAAGTTAATCCTGCGATACGTGGAAAGATGGTCGACCTCTGCCACCAGTGAATAAGCGACCTGCATTGTACCTATGAACGTTTGATAGCTGTGCGCTAGATAGAGATGCTACGGCAGATCCTACTCCAGCCAAAACAGAATCCGTCAATTCCCCATTATTTATAAGGATTCGATTTAAATATTCTAATCGAAGCAAAATACCACTGTAATCACCATCCTGACAGGCATCTATACTCTCTAAAGTTTCTTGTATGACGTAAAGAGCGAACTCTGCCGCTATGCTTGCGCCTGTGGTTAGTAGCAAGTCAGCGGCTTTCTGTCTCAAGCAAAAACCAGCTGACCTCCTCCCCTCCCTTTCCCCCTCCCCCAAAGGCTTCCCATCTCAAGATCACTGAAGCGTAAACGAAAATATAAAAGTGGAGTTGAAAATGTAAGAGGTCGAGTTCGAAATATGATGCCGTGAATTGCAAAATGTACCCAGCGTGTGTCGAATACCAAACTTGGAGATGAGTCATATATAGGGTACTGGTTCAGGTAGTTCAGTCCACAGTTTGGAGTTGAAAATTGAGGCATCCGACTTGAGATTTGACGGGGCGAGTAAACATCACATAACGAGCAACAAGACGCCCGGGAAGGCGCGAATAAAAATGTCGCCCATTGATGTAAGATACAAAAAAAGAGTTGAAAATTCTCGAACGCTATATGAACTTGAATGTCGAATTTAAAACATGAATGTAGAAAATAAAACTTGAATGTCGAATTTAAAACATGAATGTAGAATATAAAACTTGAATGCTGAAGTTCAAAACTTGAGCGTAAAAATTTGTATGTTGAATTTGAAACTTGAATGTCAAATTCAAGGCACGAATTTTGGCGGGGATCGTACGCCATACTCTTTACCTTCTTCAATTAGAGATATTTCCAGTTTATATTTATTTAAATCTAAACTCAAGACTCATTTATTTAAGTTAGCTTTTTCTTTATAATCTTGTTATCTATCTTATTTATTCCTTTAACGTATGTTACTAAGCGCGCTTAGAACAGACTTGTATAAGCGCTGTATAAGCCATATATATTATTATTATATATTATACAACAATTGAGCTTTCAGAGACATGACACATATTAAATATTTATGTACACCTATAATCGCAGAAATGTTGACATAAAAAAAATGAAAAATATTATAAATACCGGTAGGGATTAATTAACAGGTAATTATAAGATTGTCACAAAACCATTTATTTCGAAAACCTTATGTTCTAAAAACATCCTTATAGTGGAGCAGCTAACAGCAAAATCGTTCACTTTGTGATACAAGCATGAAATTTGGCAAGAATACTCATACTGGATCATATTTCAAATTTATCATATTAAATAATTCGAAAGCGGCGATTGTCCTTCGTCCCAGCTAACGGTCATGTCCATATAAGGAATGTGCATATTCCATATTTGGAGTTGTAGACTTTTCCCTGTCCAAAATTTAAGGTGGCGGATACTTGAGAAGAAAGGTTAGTAACAATGGCAGTCTCAACGCGGATTTGGATGAATCATTTAGCTTTTTCTTGTTCTAAAACTCTTTTTATCCCGTTAAGAAAATGACTAGAATGGCGCATTGATGTTTAGATGTTTTGATTTTGCTCAAATTTGGGGAATATTCACGCAGCGATTTACCACAACGGCGGAGTCTACAAGAGAAGCAAAACATCCAAGAGAAAACTCAAGGTTAAGGAAATCAGTAATGTTTGTTTTAGCTTTTAAATACTTTGTAATATGACTTTTTGAAGTAAATTGAAAGCACTATAAAACGCATTTGCTTGCGTTGCTTTAAATATATAAGTTATTACATGTAGCTTGTTGAAGAGTATTTTAATACTTAAAAAAAGCTTTAAAAAGCTTGGCTTTTGAAGAAATGTACTTGAAGATTATAAAATTTTCATTCAATTAGTTTGATTTCTCTAATTTCAATGTATACGGAGTGCATGCTTGGAATCATTTTTATATAAGCACTGAGTACAATTGCAATCTGAGACAAGTAAATCATTTTGATTGCATTCACACTTTCTTTGACAGGTTGAAAGAAGACAATATAGAAAATAAAGGTTAAAGAGGTAATAAAAATTATAAAGTTGTGCTATTTTGTTGTGAATGTTACCGCACCTTAAAAGGGTTTTCCGATTTATCGGAATTTTCACCTAAAATTCCGAAGTCTGATAGATAAGAATTGATTATCACTTTATTTAAGTTTGATATGATATAAAATCAATTAAAGTAGTATTTGAATAAAAAAGGACACAATAATACATTACATGGCTTGTCCAGGATTTGAACCACGCACCTATGGAGATCAAGTCAGCGGAAAATGAACAACTAGACTAAGGTGAAGCGATACAACGAAAGCATTCGTTATTTAAAGTTTACATACTCTTTTTGCGCAACGCCTTCCTTTTCCCGCAAGTCCTTTATATTTTTTTTGTCGAAAGATGTATTAGCACTGTTTGAAATTGAAAATATAGAAAAAGGTATTTTGCCTAATACTGACAGTTCATTTTGATTCTTTCATACATATCGAATAACCTGCTTTGTACTCAAAGATTAGGCCGCTAAATTTTGATTTTATTTGCTTGTTTGGTCAGCTATATCATAAATTTCAAATACACTTATTTCTCGTACGTTCATTCAAAATAGCTTGATCTTTATTCGATCGATTTTTCTGAAAAGTCTCAAAATCCATTGTTCAATATATATTATAATAGCGCATTATACGAACCGATTTTATTATTTTTACTTAAAGTTACAATAATAACCCATGTAAACTAAGATCAACTGCGATCGACTGTGAAAATTATCTGCTGAAAGTAAACTTGTAAGTTTGTTTGTCCGAATTTCGCCTTTGTCTCCGTTTTTATGACGTCACGTTTGCGCTGTGCTATTGACTGCAGGAATTTCAATTTCTAGTGGACGAAAAAAGTTACAGTTATCGTCTCAAAAAACTCATTGACAAGGAGAAATTCTAAAAACATTATTTCTGACTGACAATCATAAAGATATACAACATTTTTTAACTGCATTTATTTCATTATTGTTTTCCAACTTATGGTACAACGTTTCGGACAACCAGCTTTCTACGGTTCGATAGAGATCCACATGTAGCCACTACAAACGGAAGAAGTGGCCTTTTGTGTCGAAATGTTGTAGATGTGCTTCAACAAATTTTTAAAAACCTAATTGCATGTTCGTTCTTTACCCTAATAGACCGTAAATCCTATTAGCGTTTCGTTGCCGTTGGTTACACACAACCGTCCTACGCAGGCGCTTTATCAACGGTACAGTAGCGGGATATCCTCCATCAGCAGCAAATCTCGCTCCTCTTGGCAATGCAAATTGTCCTATGCCCAACTGTGGAATCAATCCATAGGTCTGCGAGTCATTCAGATGACCTGGAAATCTTAAAATATACAATAGTTCGCACCATCTCCACACCGGTCTACGTCTTCGAATTGGTCTTCACAAACTCAAACTTCAAGTTCGTCGTTAGACTCTAGTCCGCAGCCAATGGTTGTAACAAAGAAAACTCCAGTACACAAGTACACAGAATTACACTAGATAGATGTGGCAGTGCGCCGTGTGGGATGGGCTATTTTACTTATTACGCATGTTCTTACACAGAATTACAATTAAAAACTGAACTTTTTGAGTTTTAGTATGCTTACTTTTGCAGTTTATATGTTAATCCTAGGGTTCTTTAAGGCCGGTTTAGACGGTACGATTTTCGCCAACAACTATCGTATACAACACGCTCGCGTCTGTCGTAGGCGAGTTAAAGGCTTGGTTTACACGCTACGACTCGAGTTGTAGGATGGCGAGAGCGTGTTGTATACAATAGTTGTAGTCGAAAATCGTACCGTCTAAACCGGCCTTTAGATTAGGCGAGCGCGATGGAAAAAAAAAAAAAAAAAAAAAAAGTTCCCTAAGAGTAATTTTCTTATGCGATCAAACTTGAGAAATATTATTTACACTAATTTGTGTAAATTACAGTTATTCCAGTACATTCTAACCCCTCTAATTGGAATCAGAATTATTTTTAGCTATGGTTTTGTTCTCATTCACTTAACTCGAACAATAAATTCCAATTCAGCCGGAATTCCGCTAAATCGGAAAACCCTAATGAGAAAGTTTTCTCAAAAGATGTTCTTGTATATTAAAATACATATTGATCAACCGATTATTTACATATTATTTACATACTATCTACATATTTTTTACATATTTGTATATTTACATTCATATTTACACCTGGATAAAAAAAATTGACATGAAGACTTATTGATGCTTGTTGTATTTGCGTTTTGGTCTATTTACATTGTTCACTCTATAGTACATCTTTCTATTCTCTTTCTCCATAACCTGTAAAAAAAAATTGCATAACATGTATCACATCGCAATTTTGTTGACATATATGTGTTAAAAAGTTCCTTGCTAGTATCAAAACTTTCTTTGGATGAATGATCGGAATGCACTTTCTGTTGATCATGTAATTAGCTGGCATTGATGAACATGCGTGGTTTTATTAGTAGTATAGGGAATGGGGGTTCTAGCGCAGTGACCACACGAGGATTTCCCGTTTAAAGTCACTAACCCGTGTTTGCGTAGCCCTCATTCCCTATGAGACCCCAGGATTACCCGTGGGGGTAACAGCGCACTCGAAATATGTTACTTTACGCCAGGATTACCCGTGAGGGCAACAGCGCACTCGAAATATGTTACTTTACACCAGGATTACCCGTATAGGGAATGGGGGTTCCAGCGCAATCTCAACACGGGGTAAGACCCGCGTCAAAAATCCACCTACGGACGACCCCCACTCCAAGTGTGGTTGAGGGCAACAGCGCACTTAAATATGTTAGTCTATATATGGAGTGCGAAGAATGTAAGAAGTTCGTTAACGACTTTTGCATAATTTGTCTAAGACCTAAAGTTATCGTACCTAAGCCCAAGGGTTTCTGGTGTTGTGGTAAAAAAATGCAAATAGAAGACGACACGTCAGCGCAGTGTTACGAATGTGGTAAGAATATTCGTAATGCCGTACCAAATGCTACCAAAGAGCAATATTACGCCAATGGAGGTCGTAAGAAAACGCCATATAAGAGAATAAAATACTTCAGGGACTGGATGAGTCATATCCAAGGTTTACATCCGATATATTTAGACAACGAAGTAAAGAAGAAAATCATAGACCATTTAGAAGAGCCAACCCCACAAAGCCTACGGAAAGCGTTGAAAAAATTAAAACTAGGGAAATATTACAAAGCTATTCCCTATCTTTTGTCTGAAATTACCGGTAAGTCTATTCCTGAGGTTTCTGATATGACAAAAGCCGAGTGGATGTTTTGTCGGCTGAATAAGGATATTCCTTATTATCCTGACGTAATTTACGAAATATTTTATAAAATAGACCCCAGTCACCCGCTGTTAGAATGGATTCCGAGAAGATGATTTTACACAAGTTTTTTCACATTTGTGTAATATTTTGTGAAAACGATGCAGGCTGTGTAATATTTTGTGAAACTAATTTGCATATGAACCAGACAGCCGGCGTTCATATGTAAATAGAATCCTGTTTTGCTTTTTTCAAAGCAGATGTTTACTGAGCAAGCTTTCTTTGAAGCTCTTCTTTCGCTTCTTGGTAGATCTTTTTGCGAGATTCCTCGGAAAGATCTTTTACGACTGTTTTTTATTCCTTATGTCCGTCTTTAGTTTCTCGTACTTTTCCTCTTCGGTCAGAATAAGCGAGAATTCTACGTCGTCTATCTTTCTGTCACGCAAGGCCTTTGAGACAAGATCGGTAATTAGTATTTACTTTAGCCCTTGACAGAGCTATTGTAGTGTCATGCTTGGATATTTTGCTTGACAACTGTTTCATAATACCCGTAGCAACAGCAGAAATAATACCACAAGCTGCCCCAACGCCGGCCAAAGGAACTCCAACAATTATTCCCGGTCCAGTAAGCGAAGTAGCAACGCCGGAGCCCGTTAACACAACAGATATGGATCCTGAAGTTATCGCAATGTTATGTAGCGTACTCCGGGCTCTAACGTACTTTTTTCTAACTTTTTCATAGTGTTTTGTTTGCCCTTCCAAGTAAGCCAGGATTAAGTTCGCTTTATTCAGACGAAAGTTTTCGGCGTTTAGTTCGTTAGGTGTAGTATAGGGAACATCTGGGTACAACTGAGGTGCTGATGGTATAACATCCATTATATATACTAATGTACGACGCTTTTGGGAATGATATTGAGGAGCAGCCACATCACGACAACCGGGATTACTGGAATTGGAGAGCATTTAGGAAGATGTTTCCACATGCAGACCCTAGTAAGTTCGAAAGGAGACCCGATGGGATTTACTATAACGGCTCTAGGATGTACAGCAACGAGGATTTGAAACCTACGCTGGTCGATCAGATAGACTCTCAACTGAAGAATTCTGGTTATATCGAACATAAGCCCGTGCAAGGTTGGTCAAAGGAATTATTGCTGGGTACCAGTACTTATCCGATACCTGCAGTTTCATTTGATAAACACCCAAGCTTGGACCTAACGCTGAACATGCGGATTTCTAACAAGCATTCCTTTTCGTTAAAGGTGCGAGATATCTTCAAAAACGTGCCCATTAATCATACCACCGCTAAGGAATCTCATGAATGGTTGAGAGGCCCTAACATGCGATACTGGCCACAGCAACTGAACTTTGCGGTTTGGTGTGCCACTAGCGGCTGCGGTGTAAGTGCGAACTTGATGAAGAATTTGATATTCATGTTTCATTTTCACTTCACGGTTAGAAGAATACTGCATGAGATGGGAGTTACCGCTTTACCGGGAGATGCTGCGTTCTATCCAAGAGATAATAAATACAACGTTCCTGCTTACGACCGACTTTGTAAGGAGTTTGGTGTTGTAGGGAAGGATTTTAGATGCACTGTCGGTGCTAACAATGGCCTGGGGCACATTTGGGCTTATTGGGGGATTGGTGGGCACGAGCTAAGCAACAGGGAAGTTCATGCATTGAATCTACGGTGGAACACGGGATATCATAAGGAAACTCACGACAGTAGCACCTTCTTTGAACCAAACGCTAAGACCACTAAGGAAGTTAGAGACGGGCCTCTGTTTAAAGACGAGGGTGGTAAGTATGCCGGGGCTAATCCACTGATTATCAAGATTACCAACGACGAGCAAACGAAGCAATACTTTAATTTCATACCCCCAGAAGGTAAAGGACTAACCAAAGCCGGCCTTGCCCGTTTGAACCGCAGCATAGAAGCTTACGTGTATTCTATTCTTGGAGCCCAAGTAAATACCCGATCAAGTATAATTGGAAATACCGGCGCCGCAGAAGAGACGCGAGCCGAAGCCTTGGTCTTATTCGAAAGTTCAATCTTGGAGGGTGACATTAGCAAGGGCGTACAGCGTTACCAACTAGCTATACAAAATTCTAAGGCAAGGTTGGACTACGCAGTAGCCCCGGGTTGTTGGTTAATGCCTAGTAATTTATCTATAAATACTGGTTCTGTAGTAGGATACAACAACAAACTTCAACGAGCTACTAAGGATATGAAGTTTGGGGTGAATGACGTGAACTCTGACACTCTTAGAAGGCACTTTGTTGAACAGCCTAAAAAAGTGCACCATACGCAACCACCTAAGAAAGTGCAGCTAACAAAAGAAGTATACCGAGCGCCTAAAAAAGAAGAGGAATATGACCATAACTTATTAAAAGCCGGCCTAGCAGCTGCAGGCGTTGGTCTGAGCTATTATATATGGCGATGAACAACCCCTACGTAGCTGGAGTAGATTGTGTCTATACGACTTACACAGGCGAGAAAAAATACACCCAGGCATCTTGGGTTGATGTCACGGGCATGTCCGTGAATTTGAACTACTCAGGAAAGAAATTGATCCTTTGTAGTATTTGCATTGGCACGAGCAGCCATGCCAACGTGGGATTTAGGTTCCTGGATGAGAATGGCATACTGCAGCCTATGCGCGTGAAGACAAACAACAGGGAGCCTGCGCATTTCTCCGTAGAGCCCAACCCCGGCAGCCTTGAAAATCTATCGGTTTGGACTTTCCATATGGTCGCCGATTGCCATGGGAAGGTAAAGCTGCAAATGCGCGTAGATGACACCGGGAGCGTTTGCATAAATAGCATAGAAAATCAAAGGGATACAGCCTATAATCACAAGACCATTAGCACTCTTACGGTAATGAGCCTCTAGAAGCAAATTTATTTGCTGGTATATATGAATCCACACGCAAAGGAAGATTGGTTTTCTACATTATTTGGAGGAAAGTTCGACTAGATGGGGTGACAGTTGGCAAGACACCGAGCTTTGGGTGAAGGTTGGAGGCTTGGGGTTAATTATGTGCACCATTAATATTAGCGCATGGAATAACTGTAATGCTGGGTTTAGAATTATCGATGAGAACGACCGCCCATTACTACCCTACGGAGAAAAGAATAGTAACAGGAGCCCAACTCATTTTTCATTCGAGCCCACGCTAGTAAGCGCGGAAAATCTAGTGTCGGTGACTTTTCATATGGTGGTTAATTGTCAATACGCGAAGCTTCAGCTTCGTCCTAGCGATGGTAATGGTGGTTACTTAGGTCAACTCGTAATAAACGCTAACCTAAATGCTAGTAGCAAATTACCAAACGCCGCTTGGAATCATAAGACCATTTCTACTATGACCGCCATACCGCTTAGTTCCGCATTATCAAGGCGGCGCGAATACCTATCTTTACTTATCCGCAGTCGAGAATGCCTCGGACACCCGACGACGATAAGCCGACCATAATACACAGGACTAAGATTAAGCCTTCATCTTCTTCAGGAGTACCACTCCGATAGCTACTACGAGGATCCAAATGTTATTACCCACGAACTTTAGCAGTTCTCCGCCGGCCCTAAGTGCCAAGGAAACAACCGAACCCAGCAGCCCAGGAAGACCGGCTGCCATCTTTTTTCCTAAGTCCGTTAGTCCACTGCCTAATTTCTTTACGCCCGCGCCTGTAGCCTTAAGCGGAGCTAAGATTACTCCTACTACGCTCGAAATAGCAACCGCAAATGCCAGCGGAACACCATACTTCAAAAGGGCTCTTTTTACCTTTTCCTTGGTGGTAAGCCCTAATTCTTTCTCCAACTTCTCCTTTTCCACCCGCAATTCCGCAAGGCGTACCTCTAGATTTTCTATTTCCTTTTGAGCTGCCTCCCTTTCTTCCTCAGGGCGTTCTTGATCTTCGATTACCCCCCGCTGTCGTTCTATTTCATACTCTAAGTCTTTGATGGCTTGATCTCTCTGTTGAATTTGATCTGTTTTGGCATTGATTTCAGACATTAACATTCGCCTTTCTACCAAGGAGTCAGACATTTCAGCCCGCAGGTTTTCCTTTTTTATGTCCAACGCCTGCAGGGTGAGATCAAGATCCTTTTGTAATTTATTCCTTTCACGTCGAATCTCATTCCTTTGATCTACCAGATCCCTTATGTCTTGCTCTTTGAATTCGACCTCCCTTCTATGCGCGTCGGCAAGCCGCTGGTTTTGCTTCATGTATTCCTCCTCCCTTTCTTCCAACGTTTCCCGCAGCGCTTCCGCTGAGGCGCCTGAGCCTTTAGCCTCCTCCAAGTCCCTTTGTGCTTTATCCCTTTCGCGCAAAGCTTTATCCAACTGGTTTCTCATTTCTACCATTCTTTCGTTGCCGAACTTTTTTTCGGTATCGACAATTAGCTGAGTTTGCTTTGCGTATTCTTCCTCCCTTTCTTTTAACGTTTTTTGCAGTTCGATAGCGCGTTTTTCTAGCGCGACCTTTTCGTTCAGGGTCTCCAGCCGCTCTAAAGCGCTCCGGGTAGCCACTTGGAAGCCTTTTAATCTTGAGACGTCACCCCTAACGTCACCATTCTCATCAAAGAGGGGTTGTGGTTTCGTCCAGCGGTCTTTGTCAGGAAATCTCAGGTCTTGGACGCTTATGAGGACTTTGTTTCCGCGTTCTGTGAGCCTTACGTCGTCAGCATCGAAACGGGAATAACGCTGCGTTAGCTCTTGCATTGCCCACTCTACGGTTTCCCGCGCGGCTGCTTCCGGCTCGCCCATGTTTTGAAGCTCTATGTGCTCACGCGGAAACGTGTACTCGCGTGCTTTGGGATGTCTTAGGACCTTTGCAATCCTATCCCTTAGGGAATCGTCGACTTGTTGGGTGGGAAGCAGCGGTTCTTCATCACCGTCGTTAATGTCAGCCTGACCTTCCTCAGTGGTGGGATCGAAGTCGGGGTCTGTTCCTTCTACTTCCATTATATATGATAAGCTCAAAGTTAAATCCCAACGTATTACCTAAGCAGGTTGGCGGGCTGAAAGCAGAACGCACCTTTCACCGGGTTACATTCACCCCCAGCAGCGCAAAGCCAGGGGAAACCCTGTACGTGGGCGTGCCCCGCCTAACGGATAACCTAGTCTTAGTACCCGGCACCTTGGCTTTAAGGTTCGACCTAGCGGTGCAGTCAAGCCCCACAGATGAAAGGATTATCGTTAACAACGTGGGTCGCAACATCGTTTCTAAGATGCGCGTAAAGTTCGCCGGGGAATCGCTATTAGATTTGAATAGGTACGATCTGTATACCACGTACAAAGACTTATGGTTTACGGCCTTTGACCGCGCGCAAAGGATAGAACAAGGAATTGGTAGTGTCATTCTACGTAAGGTCCGCACACCTACGAAAACGCAACCTACTGACGGCAGCGGAGAAACCGCAGTGGCAGACGCAAAGCGAATAAAGACCGCCTATGGTAGCAAGTATGTCATACCACTGGACTTTGAAGTAATCACGAATCACGGTGTGTATTACCCAAGACAGTTATCCGAGTTACAGTTTGAAGTAACTTTAGCAGATGCTAATAACATCATTGGTGGGCTAAGCACTGCACTTACCACGACAACCCCATACTCTATCACTAATCTAGAATTACAGTACGAAACGGTGTACAGCGAAGAGCTGGCCCGTAGCGCTGGCATGGAATATAGCGCCGGAAAGGCATTCTTATACGACCACGTAGTGATGTATAAGACGTTCAGCTTCCTGGATAAGACGGATGAGGTTATCAACCAAAGCATTAACCTCCCCCGAAGAAGTCTCACGGGGCTAATGCTGGTGTTTGCCAAACCCTACGAGGCTGGTAAGCGCGACTCCGAAGACTTTCACAACCCCAACATTACTAACGTCGGCGTGAACATAAACGGCGTTCCAAACAAGGTCTACTCGCAGGGAATAAAGCCCGCAGACGTGTACAGAGAGGCCATGCGCAAGTTTGGTGACCAAATTAGCCCTGAGGAATTCTTTAAGGACAAATATGCGTTATGGATTGACATGCGCACCATTAACGACGAAGACCTACATGGCCAGGGTTTACGTCTAGTAAATACGCAGGATGGCATAACATTGGAGATCAAGCGCACCAAGAATGCCTCCGCGGGCGACGGCGACAAAATAAACTGCTACGTCTTCGTCGTGTCTGACGCGCAACTGAGCGTAGAAATGAATCAGCTAAAGAGCGTTGCCTATTAATGTTAAAATATTTCTTAGATATACGATGCTTCGCGTATTTGAAAACAACGACACCAAACTGCAATGCATAGTGCAAGGCGAAACTTTGTACTTCAAAGCAAAGGAGGTGGCTTTGGCGTTGGGTTATGAGCGCCCTAGAGATGCAATTAGAGCACACGTATCTGAGAAATACCAGAAAAGATGGGTTGATCTACAAGGGGCTGCGAATCACCGCTCCTTTACTACGCAACCAAATGCCGTGTTTATATCCGAACCTGGTTTGTACGAACTGATATTTAGCTCCAAACTACCCAAAGCTGTGGAGTTTCGTGATTGGGTCTTCGAAGAAGTCCTACCCGCGCTAAGGAAAGCGGGTAAATATGCAATAGACAAGCGCTTCGACGGTCCAAACAAGTTGGTATTCAAAATAGAAGATGAATTCGACCTACATAAAAAGGTAGTGGACTACATCCGCAGGTTTTACCCCAAAATGCTCATAGCCCCTGGTCTAGGTGAACTGCAGGATTCAGACGGTAAACGCATAAAGTGCTGGCAGAAAGGATATCAGCGAGGGCAACCCGACTTAATGATCTTGAATGCGCACACACATTACCGCGGTTTCTGCATAGAGCTAAAGACCCCGAAAGGCAACGGCAGGTTATCTGAGTATCAGCAACTGCTCTTACAGAGGTATGAAGAAAACGGCTATAAGGTGCTCATAAGCAGCGACTACGATGTCATTTGCAGGGAGATCACTGCGTATGCTGAACACCTACGAATTCCCTGCAGGTGGTGCTGTAAGGGCTTTAAAACCTCGGAGACTTTAGCAACACACTCAAAGATATTTCATAGAATATATGGACAAGGATAAATTTAACGAGTTAAAGTTTATACAAACGCACTGGAGGGATTTAACCGTGGGGGAGATTTATGAGATAAAGAATTATGTGGTCTTTGAAGACTTGGACCGCCTGCGCTTGGTCTTAAAGAATAAAAAAAGAACATACACCCTTTGGGCGCCCGATAGGATAAGGTACGCCATCGAAGGGCAGGACGTTACCCATATTATGAGTCATGGTAAGAGGGATGGCAGGTGGGTATTTGACGTAGTCAAGTATGAGCCTGAGAGTCCTCTGCATTCCTAAGGACGTCTATAGGGTCCCGCTGCGCTTTAGGATCCGCGGAGCACCAATGCCCCACAAAGGATCCTTCCAGGAATGCACTGCCGCAATGAAGGCAGGTGTATTTTTTACGCGGTGCAGGAGTGGGCGTAATGCAGTCGGCAGGTAGTTCGCACGTAATACAGTCCATATATTGAAAGGGCGATTAGGAATCCTCCTAAGAAGGCGGCTGCGTAGGCTAGCATATACCTTTAAAAGGGGTTCTTATATTTATTAATGTTTCTTCTTTTCTTATTGAGTTCTGCATACCTTCTCCAAAAGGGGTCCTTATATTTATTAATGTATCTTCTTTTATTCTTAATAAACAATCAAAGAATATTAATAAATATAAGAGTGCATTTTGAGACTCTTTGCGCAAACCCTACTTTACTTACGGGCTTTCCTTACCTCCATGTTTTGGGCATGCCAATCATCAAAGCGATCCAAGTACTCGTTAAAACCGCGGGGACAATGCTTGCGGGCACAAGCACTGCCAGATATGATCATCTCCTTTCCTTAAGCCAGCCACACGCGTCACAGGGCGCACTCCAATACTCTGCGTTCTCCCAGCGCGTACCTTCGGCGCGGTCGAACTCCGTAAAGCGTTGGTCTATTTCTTTCTTACGAAGAGTTAACTTCCTTATGGTTTCCGCTGGGCAACATCTCGCAGCGATATCACCATGCTCCTCGCATACGACGTCCAAATCATAATTACCACGACATCTATGTTGATGCCATGCGTCGGTTAAGAGCTCCCCGCAGCGCGCACACACATCCTTTAAACACACCCTATTTTCTTGGTGGTATTGCAACATTTGGGGCGTGCTAAAGAGCCGATTGCAATCAGCACAACGTCTTTCCTTAGACTTCAAACACACCCTTCCTTCCACGTGATATCGCAGCGCCTGTTTACTGCTAAACTGCCGGCTGCAAGTGCCACAGGTGGTGACGTTATCCACCTCTTTAAAACATACCTTCTTTTTTTGGTGATATTGCAAAGCCTGTTTGCTACTGAACTCCCTGTCGCAATCCTTACACTTCATTATATAATAAGAATTTATTAACCCTTATAAGGGATACCGCATGAAGTCCTGCACGCTTTCTTTTGCCCAACCGGCCATCGTCAAAAGCGCGCCAAACCGTTCTGCACGCTTCAGACCGCACATTTCATCGTACAACTCCTGCACGCGCTCTTTTAACCGGTCTATCTCCTCCCTTTGCATTTCTATGGTGTCTCTTTTATCCTTTGCGTCGGCGGCAATCCTTCTTACTGCGTCCACTGGCTCCATCTATATATGAACCCAGATCACATGCCTTGTAACGCTCTGATAGTAGGACCCACCGGCTGCGGAAAGACCCAATTCGTAGTGGAGCAGCTATTAGGACCCTTTAGATACCGCTTTGACTATATCGTGCTATTATGCCCTACCTACAGGAATAATGTTACCTGGGAAGGCATAGGCAGGAATGATGACGACTTCTTCGTAGATATCTTAGACCCTAACGAGTTATCCAGCCATTTGAAGTTCTGGCATAAGCAATTCCCTAAAGATACACAGACTTTACTCATACTGGATGACATTGCCTGCGGGGACGACGTAAAAAAGCGCACCTCCGAGCTCGTTAAACTCGCCTTCAGCGGTAGGCATGACAATATCAGCGTTTGGTTGCTTTCCCAGCAGCTTACCAGTGTCTCTAAACCCTTCAGGGAAAACATAGGCTCTCTCGTAGTATTTTATACTCCA
Organism: Actinia equina; assembly: GCA_011057435.1. Classification (NCBI taxonomy): domain Eukaryota; kingdom Metazoa; phylum Cnidaria; class Anthozoa; order Actiniaria; family Actiniidae; genus Actinia; species Actinia equina. The sequence goes on from WHPX01001018.1 coordinate 64,255, forward strand.
AGTAAGTCTGACCTGGAAACCATCTTAAGCGACTACGGCGGTGAGATATCCAAGGAACAGTTACACGAATACATGCGGCATTTAAAGACGCATCAACATTCCAAGATGATCTTTTCTTTGAGGTTTCCTTATGACGTTAATGTATATGGAGATTGAGCAGCTCTTAGATGAAGTCCCCACAGTTAGACGAAAGTAACCTTAAGGAACAACTTAACATCCTGGTGTCTTCTGGGAAGTGTAAAGAAATGATAGGCAAGGAACTTACCCATGAGCAGGTTAATAAGTTGTCAGAAGAGGAAGTCAAGAAATTCCATAAAAGGTATGAGGCTGCCCTTGCAAGTAAGACCACGGACGCCGTAGCAGACTCAGCCATTAAGCTGGCCACCAAGCTTCTCGGACTTGCACTGCCCATAGACGACGTGGAGCAACTACGGAAGGACATAAGAGATGACTATGTCATATCCCAAGAACTTAAGATAACCTGCGGGTGGTTGTCTTTGAAGTGCGGTAAGTTAATGGCAGTCGCCTCTGCGGCACTTCACGTAGCTCAGCATGTCGACTTGAGGGAGGTACTGGTGTCTTGGAAGGACTTCAAGAAGGACAGAGAAGTCGAAAAGGTCTTCCAGGCAGCACTTGCTGAGGTACCTGATCAAGTCGCCTCAAGTACTTAGTCAAGTCGTTGTCAAGTCACCTCAAGTACTTAGTCAAGTCGTTGTCAAGTCATTGCCAAGTCATTGTCAAGTCGTCATCAAGTTACTTGTCAAGTCCTTCAAGTCCCTTAATATAAGATGAGTGGCACCGAAGAACAACCAGAAAAGGCTCCCGTAGAAGATACCAAGATTACCAAGGCTAAATCTCCGGGCAGAGTCGCTGCCGGAAAGAAGCTCGCGGAGATGAACAGGAAGAACAAAGCCAAAAAAGAAGAAAAGGTGGAGGAAGAGGAATCCTTTATTAATCCGGGATACGTCATTGGCGCGTTAGGAGTCGCTATAGCAGCAGGCAGCCTCTACTTACAATGGCGGGCAACGAAAAAGGTAGAACCACCAACGTATCGCGCACCTGTGGAACCGGCTGTTAGAAAAAGTAAGATCCCTGAAATGGAGTAGATTTATCACCACGTGCCGTGGCGACCTAGATTTTCCTTCTCGCTTTGTAATATAATGTCGACCGCGTTATTGAAAACTGTTGAAGAAGCAGCTATTATTACTTCCATCGTTGCGGGTATTGGTTGGGTAGGTAAGAAAGTGCTCAAAGAAGACTTTACTGAAGACCCAAGCAAGAGCTTCGCTAATTTTGCTAAGATGACCGCTGCCGTGGGTGGGGCTATCATGGTAAAGGATTACCTACGGAAGGAAAAGTACCTCCCTACGGTGTAATATACATGGCTAGCGTGGTCGCAGGTGGAGTTATTGCAGCTTTAGCATTCACTGGAGCTAATTATGGTGGTCAATATTTGGATAGATTAGTTAGAGGTGATCGCAGCGGAGATTTAGCCGCCGAAAGAAAGAGACACGACTTAGCGCTGGAGAAATATCAAAGGGACGTGGCGGCTTGGAATGAAAAAAGACAAGCTTACAGGGATTGGTTGGACAAGAACTACCAAGACAAAATGCAGGCGGATAAGAACTTCGAAAACACAGACTACGCCTTTAAGCTCTATGCGCAGGCGCACCCCGCGGCATCGACGGGGTTAAGAAAGCCTCAGTTTAAGAATTACTATCCAACCTTCTAAGAAACAAAAAGATAGTGAGTTGGTATTTGTAGGAGTCGCAGGGCTGGCAGGAGGCGTATCTAATATAATGATCGTCTTTTTGGAAAGCGACAAGAATAACTTTACTACTTATCTGAATCCTCCCATCCGCGCGGAAAGGGTTCGGTTGGTTAGTTGCTCTTTGTACAATTCTTGGTATAACCTGATTAGGGGCATGGTCACTGAGCATACAGGAGGATCTAACTATCAAGGCGTATTGCTGCCCGATGGACATTACACACCAATCACACTGGCCAAGGAATTAGCAAAACACGGTTATACACTCACCACAGGATTGCCGCACGAAATGACCCTCAAACATAATATGTCAAATTATTCAATGACCTTTGGAAAGCTTGACCCATTGGGATCTTTATTATGTGCCTCAGGCAAAACAATTACCAACACGGCCACACCTGTGAAATGGAAAGTCGCATCCTCTTACGAAGTCTATTGCGACTTGGTCCATAGTTACAACAATGGAGAAAAGTCTTCTCTTATGTCCAAGTTTCTGCCCAAAGGTAATCCATTTGACCTGGTAGAATACACCCCCATTTCTTTGAGCTATGACTTGTCCAATTTGGTAGAAAGCATAAACATCACCATTAAGGTGGACGGAAAGACGGTGGATTTTAACGGACGTAAGATCAATCTCGTTTTGGAATTCATATAATGGGCCGAACAGAGGACAAACTTAAAAGGATTTACTATGGGCCTGAAGGCTATTGGAAAGGAGCGTCGGCCATCAAGAAACTCGCGACCGCGGCCAGGGTATCAGAAGAAACGGCTAAGAACTGGTTGAAAAAACAAACCATCTGGCAGGTTTATCTTCCCGTGCCCAAGTACATTCCCAGGCCCAGCTTTACCGTAAATACCCCCAATGAAGTTCATCAGGCGGATTTGCTTTTCTTGCCGCACGACAAGGTGAGAAGAAAGACCTATAAATACGCTTTGACCGTAGTTGATATCGCAAGCAGATACAAGGACGCCGAACCCATAACCAGCAAGGATTCTGGGGAAGTCGCAGAAGCCCTAGGTAGGATTTATAAGCGCGTCTTGAAATGGCCTAAGCTGCTGCAAGTGGATGCGGGGACAGAGTTTATGGGCGTGGTTACTAAGACCCTGAAAGACCACGGCACTAAGATTAGGAGAGCCGAAGCAGAGTACCACAGGGGTCAGAGCATCGTCGAAAGATTCAATAAGACCCTGGCCGAGCGTCTCTTTGGATACCAGTATCGGAAAGAGCTGGAAGATCCCTCCAAACGCAACAGGGAATGGACACAGCGGCTCCCCCAGGTCATCGCGGCTTTGAACAACGAGGCGGCCAGGGCTACGGGAATGAAACCCAAGGATGCCATAAAAAAGAAACACGTGGAACACAAGTCCTACGTCAGAAGTTCGAGGGCGGTCTTCCCCCATGAAAAAAAATTAGGTAATGTCACAGTCCGATATCTCTACGGACCGGGTGAATTAGAAGGAGGATCCAAAAGAGCTACGGATCCTAATTGGTCTTTGGAAACTTACCAGATCCGAAGCGTAATAGCTAAGAAGGGTCAGCCCATCTTGTATTATCTTCACGATGGCCCCACACGTGGGTTCGTCATGGAAGAACTGCTTATCGTGTGATGTCCGAATGCTATCGTATGCACTCCGTCATCACACATCCATCGCTTACCGTCAAATGCAGACAGCGACACCTTCTCCTGCGTGACGTTATGTATCTGATGACCATAGCTGCGCAGGCTGTTCATCTTATGCCGCTGTTCCTTGCGTGTTCGTAATACGTTGAGGTAGGACTCGTGCGTAATGTCCTTCTTAACCACGTACTTTTTTACGCCTTTAGCTTTCTTTTCTACGCCGTCTAACTTTAGCACGCTGTACATCTTTGGTTTCAGACCCACGTACTCTACTATGGGTTTTCCTAACATTTCGTCTTTCATCTTCCCAATTACCTTCTTATTCTTCGCAGAGTAAAGGAAGTGCTCCTTCGGGTAACCGCTGGTGTCGTACTCGTCTATGTCGGGGAGGCAGTCTTTGTAAACGTCTTCCGTTTGCACTTCTAGAATTAGGGAGTCGGTGTCTGTGTACAGGAGGCGACAGCGGTCTCCGTACTTTGGCTTAAGCTTATCGTAGTAGAACTCATACATAAGCAGCTTCGATAGATCCAGCACCGTAAAGCCTGTGTAAACGGGCTTGTTTAGTAAGAGGTTTGCCCTTTTCATGTGAATCACGTAGAAGTTCAGCATTTCTACGTATCTAACGAAGCCTGGCTGTGACACGTATGCTTCTGCTTCCTCTTTGGTGCTGACTATTTTTACGCTTACGCGCTTGCGGATGTTCTCCATTGTCTTTCCGAACACGCTGTTGTTCATCAGTTTGAAGAGGTTTTTCTCGAAGTCATTTTTCGCTGCGGTACGCTTTTGCGTGTTAAAGTCAATGTAGGGGCGCATCCAGGGTTCCTGCGTGAATTTTAGGACTCTGTGGATCTTCTCTACGCGCATTCCGTGTCGCACGTAGAACTGCAGGTTGCGGTAATGTACCACATACTTCTTCTTATCCATCAGGTTCATAGTTAGTTTCCTGTACGGTTTGTAACCAGGGCACATTTCCCTCTGCAGCGGACTTAGCTGCTTAAATGGTATCTCTATCGCTTCTGGTGCTAAGGGGAACTCATTGTGTTCGTCGTGCAGGCGCTCTGGGTACTCCAGATCCACTTCTAAGACGTAACCCTTGTCGTCTTCTTTACCTACGTTTAGGTAAAACTCTATGGGCTTTATGTTGTCCCATTCGAAGTCGCGTACAGGTAGGTATTGTGACATTGCCCAACCATAAAGGTTATTCGCATCCAGGTAGTAAATGTATGTGGTTGGTTTCTCTGGGTCGTGCTCTACTAAGGGGTTGTTTGCGCGGGCGTAACGTCGGCTTGGTCCGCATACGCCGCCACGAATACCGTCTTCCATAAAGCGGTACATGTCGTATTCCGTTAGGAGATCCAGTTGCGCGTTTGTCTTCTTTAACAAAGCACTCCAGCTGAGCCCAGGAGCCGTGTAGAAATTAGCGGGATCCAATCCGTAATATTCCATAGCCATCTTTCTGAAGCTTTGGAAAACATCTGCAAGCAGCACTACGTCAGACCTTAGGTAGATGTCGTGGTAGTCCCCCATGTTCTCACAGGAGTACTTTTCCCACACATCTAACGCATGCTGGTACTCCTCGTCCTTTATACCGGACTCGTTTAGGGTGCTGTAGAATCTCTCTTTGGGTGGTAGGGGTTCTTCGAATCGCTCCCAGGAATCCATGTATTCGTATGGGTAGACTCCTTTCCTTTCCGCGCCGTATTGACTGGAAATGGGGAAATCCGTGTTATACCTTACTAAGTTTGCTAAGGAGTCCGCCATGAACTGCTGCGAGTCTAAGAACTTCAGCTTGCCCACAGTTACGGACATGTAGCGCTCTTTGTTGTTAGGTATGCATTTGACGTCGGAGCCGTCTGTTCCTTGTAGTAGCAAATGGGAGTCGTAACCGCGGAGGTTGTGAAAGAACACCGGAATCTCCATATCTGGATTTACTTTGAAGTTTATATTGCATTTCCAATGAGCCGCTCCTCTGTATTTACCAGTGATGTGGCAGTGATCCCTAACCTTATCCACATAGAAATCCTCAACAAATGCTTTGTGGCAGTGAATGCAGTGCGTGGAGGGCTTTCCCGGCTTCTCACCTTTCTTAGCATACTTCCCGCATTTAAAATGAGCTTCTCCTAGATACTTTCCATCTTCATCCCACGCTTTCTTGGCTCGTCTTCCAAACTGAAGAAGCGTATGTTGGCAAATGTGGCATTTTTTTGCCTTGTTAAAAGCCTCCTGGTTCTCTTTGGTAAATTCCATCTTCTTTGGACGTCTTAATTGTTCTCTTATCTCCCCCTCCTCTTCTCGCAATGCTTCTAGAAACTCATTAGCTGCGTTCTTACCTCGGTAAATCACAGGAGGGTTTGCTTTACCGTCTGATCTGACTACTATGTAACCAAAGGAGCAGATCTCGTGTAATCCTACCTTGTTCGTGGCACCACGTTTCTGCTCTTCCTTAGTTATCAACGCTTCGAAGTCTGCATATATCACGTAAGGCACTTGCATCTGCTTTTGATGGTTTGCGTATGAAAGCTCTTTGTTGGTGGGCATCTGGATCCGTTGCGCCACTTCTTCGACTCCGCGGCAGATCTCATCGTGTTTCTTTAGGGCATTTAAGGATGTAAATGACAGCAAGCAGCAGTCGCAGAAGTACTTTTTGCCTTTGTGCTTAGTATGTCTGTAGAATAGTCTGCTAATGTGTTTAACCCATGAGTAGTGTCCGCCGTGGTAGAATAAATGTACGCGCTCTCCTTTACTTTTTGACAGAACTAACGGTACTATCGTCTGCTCTCTGACTCCGTAAACGTTAATTGCTAGATCGTTTATTTCCTCAAATATGGGGATGTCTATCAACTGCATGGGAAATTCCACACCATCCCACTCTAAATCGTCTGTGGGATACTTACTTGTCCTACAGGGATCCTTCTCTGCTGGATACAGTGCAGACCTGATTGCCCACATAAAGCATCGATTGTCTTCATTCTTCACGTTTACAATAGCCTTCTTCCTTTCTACCCACGTTGGTAGCGGTACGTAACTCCCCCCTCGTATGGGTACGTACCTGGCTATACTTATCTCTATTCCTTCAACCTCCTCTACTGTCCAACCCGATCCTTCTTTCGTGTAGTTAAACAGCGACTCCATTATTGCTTCTAAGGCTTCACTGAGTGACCTATCCAGATTCGTGGATTCTAATATCACTAACGACTTTGATCGCAACATTGCTGTCGTCATTACCTCGTCTTTTGACAAACTTACTTCTACCATTATGCTCGCTTTCAGGGCTCCTAATTCTTCTATACCTTTTCGGAGAGTCCTTTTAACCTTCCTTTCTGACTGACGCCAAAACTGTCTAACGTCAATCTCACCGTTACCGGGTATTGACACCGTGCTGAAGTTGCTTTGGGATTCCATCTATATAATAGGAAATATTTTATACCTAATACCAAGCACTTTTTAGGTCGTCGTAGTCGTACTCACAGTCCTGACAATGCCAAAACAATTTAACCTTAGTCTCAAACTTCTTACCACATCCACAATCATAACTGCTCATACACTTCGTCTTCATTTTCAAATGCTTTTTCAAATCCGCTTCTTTCTTAAAAGTTCTCTTACATTCTTCGCACTCCATATATAGACTAACATATTTAAGTGCGCTGTTGCCCTCAACCACACTTGGAGTGGGGGTCGTCCGTAGGTGGATTTTTGACGCGGGTCTTACCCCGTGTTGAGATTGCGCTGGAACCCCCATTCCCTATACGGGTAATCCTGGCGTAAAGTAACATATTTCGAGTGCGCTGTTGCCCTCACGGGTAATCCTGGCGTAAAGTAACATATTTCGAGTGCGCTGTTACCCCCACGGGTAATGCTGGGGGTCTCATAGGGAATGAGGGTTACGCAAACACGGGTTAGTGACTTTAAACGGGAAATCCTCGTGTGGTCACTGCGCTAGAACCCCCATTCCCTATACTACTTACATTTTATTATAAAAATGAGTTTTCATAGTATGTTACATGATGTTTTGTACTTGTCTAGCTTCATTGCACAAAATAAAAGCACTTGTACATGGAATGAGGTTGTTTGTCTTGTAATGTTTCACCAAGTTGGTACAGTTATGATACTTACTTTAAAAGGATTTTTTGTACCAATTAAACAAAGTGCAGACTGTACATTGTCCCCAAATCAATTTGTCACAGTCTTCAAAATACTTTCAATCTATTTTCATACTCATAAGAAATATTCTCTCATAGCTCAATGACAATCAGATTTAGAATGCCCCGTAGGAGACGTAAATGATTGGAGTAAGACAGGCATCACGCTATCTTCTATATCTGTATCGCTTGAAGTGAAACCAAAGCTGGAAGACATTGTTATGAAACTGACATCTAAACCCCTTTCTGTGCGAATACTCCCATTCTCTGTTGACAATCTTGAATGCTATGTCCTATATAAAATAAACAAACAAGACATTTCATTGAATAAATAGCAAGTGCTGCCTTAAAATGATGTAAAAAAAAAACAACAAACAAACAAACAAAAATAAAAAAAAGAGTGTGATGTATTCAGGGTCCATTCCAAGGGCTCAGGCTTGCAGCCTCAACTGTGTAGAATGTGCATGTGTTCCATTAAAGTCCATGGTTGTAATAATGCATTCTAGATTCTTTATTTTACCATTCTAATAATTATTGGGTTAGTACTTCATGTAAGACTACATGAAATGGCACTTGCTTTAAAAAATTTTTTTTTTTTAAATGGCACTTACTACTGGATTATTCATTATTGAATGTAACATCCTGAAACCCTAATGCAAACCCTAACCCTAACCGCCAAACCACCTATTAACCTTAAACGTCATTAATGGAATAGTACCATTTCATGTAGGCTTACATGAAGTAGTAAAATTAAGGCAGTATTGAATATCCTGATGCTGAAATGAGCAAGATTAAAATGAGTTATTATAAAAAGCTCTATACTGTCTTTAATATCCCACAATTCAAGGAGTAATATTAATATTACAATTAACATTACTAACAATCAGTTTTATACATTTTTAAGTTTGTTAGTTGCTCAAACCAGTGGATTATTTTATTATTCTTCAATAATTTTCTCACACTGTCAACTAGATGATGCCATTTTCAAGGACCTTTTAAGACTAGATAAAATAGGTTTTTTATTCAAGGGCTTTTGAAGTGACAATAAAATTGATTGGATTCAACTTATGAATTTCAAGCATTTTAAATTGAGGATAAAGATAGTTTCGTCATGAACCCTGCATATATTATGTCTGCTTTTGAGTTTGTGTCAGTCAACTGTGATGTTTGACAGCTTGTCATTTTTTTATATGATTCAATAAGGTCATCCTCATAATATTATACTTAGCGTTTTTCAAAATGTTAAGTAAATAGTGGCCAATCCTTTTCAATTTGGAGTCGTCCATGGCAAATTTAATAACATGTAAAATACAAATTGGACTCTCTTAGCTATAACCTAGATAGACCTTCTCAATTATGAGAAAAGATTGATTTGGAAGATCAAAGTAAATGTTATCTAAAAGTGAATTTTTTTCATTGACCATGGCAAAAGACAATTAATTTTATGTGTGAGTAAACATTTTAAAATTGGACTCTCTCTCAGCCTGTAGATCAACCTTAACAACCAATTTAGGAGAAAAGATTGATTTGGAAGATCAAAGTAAATAATTTTTTTATTGACCATGGCAAAAGACAATTAATTTTATGTGTGAGTAAACATTTTAATCTTAGCCTGTAGACCTTGACAACTAATTTATGACAAAAAATAGATTTGGAAGATTAAAGTAAATATTTAAATTAAGTGAATTTTTTTTATTGACCATGGCAAAAGACAATTGATTTTATGTGTGAGTAAACATTTTTAATGGACTCCATCTTAGCCTGACTTAAATGCTAAAATAAGAGAAAATATTGATTTGGAAGATTAAAAGTAAATATTTAAATGTGAATTGTTTTAATTGACCATCATGGTAAATGACAATTTAAAGTGTATATGACATGAAATTTTTTTGGCTCATTATATATTATTATATAGTAAAACCTATCTTGTAAAAGATTTTTTGTGGAAAAAACTGTCTGAAATCACGCAACATTTAAAAAATGGACTCCCTCTTACCATATAAACCTTAATGAGTGAGTTAGGAGAAAATGATTTTTTTTAGATTATTCATAATTCATATTAGATAACAATAATTATTACCAAAATAGTCAGTTTATCTTTCTTTCTTCTTCAATTTTTTAAGGACTAATTCATAATTCATTTTTTTAACAGGGAATGGGAGGAAGGGGTTGTAATGTTATTCGCTTGGTAACCGAAACCAGAAATCAGCTTACCCCCATTGTTGCATAAAAATGTCCCCTCCTATATATATCAAATTTATCTCTTCCACTCTCTTTCTTATGATAGTGCTGTGTGACTTGTTTTTTTATGTGGACCCCCATCTAGAGTCTGATTGTTTTTAATGAATTCTCCTCAAATTACAATGCCTTCCTCTTCCCGATAAAAAATAAATAATGATCTTTAAGATACAATTTTCTAATTCATTTTTAAAACACTCATTAATAATTCATAAGCTTATGGTCCAATTGCAGCCACCATACACGTCACGTGCATGAACCTTTATACCCGATAAAGTCCTCTTCATTAGTATTCAAGTGATTTTATATAAAGACACATGTGTCTTTATATAAAGACACGTGATCTTTATATAAAGACCACTCGAATACTATGAGGATGACTAATGATCTTTGACTAACGTGCCTGTCTTTGCCTTGGCACGCAATATCCAACGTGTGGGAGCTTCTATTGAATCTGGTTGCGCATGCCCGTGACGTCAAATCTCTATCGAAGTATAAAAATCCATGTTCGTGACGTGTATGGTGGCTCCAGTTGAACCAAAATCTTATAAATTGTTCATGAGTGTTTTAAGCAGTTCAAAAAACTCGTAGATCGTCTTTTATCAGGTATAAAAGCACTCGGCTACGCCTCGTGCCTTTATACCTGATAAAACACTCCTACTCGTTTTTTAAACACTACATAATTATACCCACCTCATATGGTGGTCCAGCATGGAATCTGAGAATTGCAAAGTCTTTAGAATCAGAACATGGGTCCTACAAACAAACAAACAAATTATTAAACAAATGAATATCACTATTTACTTTGTACTAAAAGTCTGTAAATTAATTCAAATTTGAAAATTAATTATCAACAGGCAATTGCAGGGATAGAGCACATTTCAGTAAATTCATATCCATGATTGTGTCTTTTTATGCACAATTGCTAAGGAAATTATGACGAATGGTCTGATATTGAAGAACATTACGCTCAAGCTGAAAAGGTCTGCAGAATTTTAGTCTGATTATGAGAAGCTCCGTACCAGATAGTATTCAGGTGCAACAGTCTTCTCTATAAGATCTGGATAGAATATCTGTGAATAAAGAAAAACAAAAGAAATGACATTTCATTATTTCGGCAATGAACCAAAACAGCCTTAACCCTTTTACTCCAGCTGGGGAAATAGCGCTCAGACTTCCCAACCCTAATTTTTTTTTCATTCCCAAATGCACCGCAGGGTTCCCAGTAAGCTCATTTCCACTGTTGTATCAGTATTAAAAAAACATCCAACCCAAATTATTTTTCTCATGCAACAGGAAACACACTTATTTTTTTGTTTGGCCTTATGGGTATGAGCAAGTGATGGAGGAAAGCCTCATTCTACAGGTTGGGAGTCAAAGACACTTACATTAAATTTGTATCCCTGTACAATCTTAGGTGGAGGGTTGTCACTGTCGTAATGTGTTTGGTTGTACTTGTTCCATTCATATCCCTAAAATCAAATTGTGATAATGAACATTTACTAGTTATATTATAGTGCACTGCGTATTATGCTATTGAACAGAAAATTAAAAAAATAAAAGATTCACAAAACTATAGACTACTTCAAGGATATGGGGGCCATATCAGGTTGCAATGCATCATGGTGCATCCAGAGGGGCAAATATAGAGCTATATGTCTCCTGCCATATTACAGCCAAAGATGGCACATTGTTTACATTTATTCAGGCAAGAAAGACAAACAAACAATTAACAAAACTCTACGTATTATCTGCCATCTTTGTTTTGTTTTGTCCCCTGGATAACCCATAATTATATTACTTGCGAATCAATAAAGCAACCATATCGTCAAAGCAGTCCATTGCATGATGGCATAACACAAATCTCTCTTAATACTTACAGTATGGACTCTGTTAAAGAATCTTGGTTTCCGAGGTCTGTATTTGTCTTCCCAGATGTACTTCTGCAAATATGTCATCATTATTCAATAATTATTCAATAAAATTAATATTGGTTAATAAATTTTAACCACTCTTTGATAAGGTGGTTTACAACCGATAATGAAATTAATCAGCTGATAAAAGCAAAAATCTGTCATTATCAGTGATATCACAGCCCAAATGTTCCAGTTTTCATATGCAATAGTGTTTAATTGTTTGATGTAAGTCAGAATATGATTTTGTAAATTAAATTAAGGGTGGTCTACACTGCTAAAGCTTCAACCTCTCACCAAGGCTAGGTTTGTGCTGTGACTGTGACAGGAGGCATGTTTGAATCCCCTCAATCAAGCTAATATGTCAGTTGAGTTTGTTTGACATGTTGTTCTCTCCTAAGCTACGAGGGTTTCTGGTTTTAACTCCATCAGGAAAAGTCAACATGTGAGTTGAGTGCATAGTATTAACTTAAGTAAAGCAGTAATGTGTGTGAGTAAATACGTATCCACAATATATAACTAACTACTGAGGTATGATTTGCTTGTGATGCACAAAGGTTCCAATGTGGGGCTACGTGCATAATGTTCAGTGATTCATGGCAGGAAAAAGACGATAATTTATTAATATTATTATACATACCTTCTGCGACAGAGGCACAGGAATATTAAAGGTTTCCTCATCAGGACCCATGCCTTTTCTTTCCTCTTCTTGTTCCATTGCTGTAGGAAGACCTAATGTCTTCGTCTGATGGTAAAGACAATATAGCAGAATGCTTTGTCAGCTGAATCACTACTAAGCTTAAATTCAATAACTACTGTTATCTTTTGTGGCACATGGCACATGACACTCAGTGTTTGACCACATCTTTTTATCTATCACTGGACCACTGGATGCAGGCATTATAATTATTTGAGGTTTTGTGACCAAGTGCACCATTGCAAGGCTATGTGCAGATAAAAGATATACTAGTCAAAAATGTATGCTCTTTTTTATTTCACATGTTAAACATACTGTACAGGTGTACATCTTCCTGAGTAGCCTTGCTATGATGCACCTGGTCATGATATTTTAGGAATGGGTTATTTATATAGTTATTAGTGATTTAGAACAGTACACTAACCAGTAATGAAGAGCCATCTGACATTACTTCTTGTCTGAGCATCAGCTGAATAGAAGAAACATCATCAAATCAAATTAGTACAAACTGCAGTTAGTAATTATTTTGCTTCACTATCAAACCGACAACAATTTTTTTAAATATTAAAAGTATTTTACATATTTTTCAAGGTTTAAATCTCAAATACATCTAAGTAGTATTAATAATTATAAATCCAACTACTAACAAAAAAATATTAAATAAAATGTAATAAAGTGAGAAATATTGTGCATTGTGATATCATGAATGGGACTTAATTATGAGTTCTTTTGCGACTTACCAGTTTTTCCCAGTCCTCCTCAGGATCAATAACCAGGTTCTAAATAAAGAAACATGTCATTGAATACCACATTACTGTATATATATACATTGTATGCAGTGGGGAAATAGTAGAAATAGTGGACATGGAGCCAATCTGCTTTGAAAAAAAAAAGATGTGGGAGATGGAACTAGAACTCATTAGGAAAGATCATTGCCTAGAATGACTGCATGAAAGCAATTTATTGGGATGGACACCAAAGAGTCAAAGGATGGAAGAATGACCAAAGATGGCTTGAAGGACAGTTGAGGAAGGATGAGACAAAACTTCAGTCTGATGCACAAGCTAGCTATAGACTGCAGCTTTTACTAAGTGGTGGTTAAAAGTGGGTTGGACAAATAACGTAAAGGCCTTATGCACCTGCTGGGATGATGAGCGTTGATAATGAAGATGACATATGCAGTGAAAGGTTTTCACAGCCCAAAAATTATCTCTATCCAGAGTACTTACTTCATCAACATCTGTAATCTTGATGAGCTTAGGACTGTAATTCCCCGCTTCAAATGCTGCATAACTTTCTTCCAAAAGCTCTTCTTCAGTGAATAGAGAGCCACTAGCTTCTTCTCCAGCTTCATCTTCAACAGCAGTTTCTTGTTCTTCAGGCTCATCTCTCCAACTGGTGCTTGTTGATGGTTCATCTTGTTTTCTTTGATCTTCTTTGGGTGGTTCTTCTTTCTCGGATTCTGATTCTGATTCTGAACTTGCAGTTGCTGAGCTGTTGCCCATTGTGGATTTCTTAAAAAAAAAACAAATATGAATGAATGAATGAACGAACGAGCGGGCGGGCGGGCGAACAAATATTAATAATGGTTGAATGGATGAACTAAGGATAAATGGATCGATGGATGCATGGATGGATGGATGGATGCATGGATGGATAGATGAATGGATGCATGCATGCATGCATGCATGGATGGATGGATGGATGGATGGATGGATGGATGCATGGATGGATGCATGGGTGGGTGGGTTGGGTGGATGGATGGATGCATGCATGCATGGATGGATGCATGGATGGATGCATGGATGGATGGATGGATGCATGGATGGATGCATGGGTCGCACTGGTGAGAGGCTGCAGATTAGCATACATTACCTGTGATTTTCAATAATATTCATTCTAAGTTATACCATTTGATAAGTGTTTTTTTAAAAAAACTATTTTTTCAGCATCCTACACTACTTACCTCTTGTCTCAATTGCATCAGTTTCTCCCTCAGCATCCGTTGATGTCTTTCTCGTAACCTGGCTTTTGCCATGTGAATCTTCAGCTGCTGTAAAAGGGACTCCCAGTATCCTGATTATTAGATAAGCAGCACAAGAGTGAGACTTGATAAATATTAATAATATACCTCATACCATCAAGTGGATGCTGTACACTAACATGCTATCCATATGTATTGTTGATAACGACCAAACTATTTCAACTTTCACTTACATGAAGTTTCTGTTAATGTCACCAAAATTTTAATAAGTTCTTAAGGTGACTGCCTACTTTTGGAAATTGATTTAAGCTTTTTTTAAAACTTCGATTTTCCGAATTGAAATTTAATGCTGATTCCAAATCTGGAAAGAAAAATAGGGTGTCCCGAGCTCGTTTTCGAGATAATCAGCATTTAATGGAAGCCTACGCACGAGCTTTTGGAGTAGAAATTGCGCCACCGGAAGTGATTAGAAAAAAATTAAGATGAATAAGATAATAGTTATTTGCAGACTATATGATTGCATGAATGAAGGCTAGTCAATCATTCTACAATAATACATGGATATTTTCGACAAAAAGACAGAGAGATACATTGATTTGTCATATTTTGTAGTTTCGGTGCTCTTAAAAAATCTCATAAAGTCGAACAAAAATCTATTTTTTCACGCGTTCCTGATTTAAACATTTCCTAAAATGTTGATATAACTTAGATTTTTAGGAGTTTTTTCGAATGAGCTATCAAAAAATATAGAGTCCCGTGCAAAATTTGAGGGTTTTGCCCTGTTGAAGCTCAAAACGCGTATGGTTCTTCAATAAAATCTTGTAGATTTTTCAGCGGTTTTTGAGCGCGCGCTCATCGTGGGCTCAATTCGAACGTTCAAAAGTAGGCAGCCACCTTAAAATATAATTTTATGTGGTCATCACTTTGGTACTCTAATAAGCTTAGTTTAGTTTGTAAATATGTGACTGACTCTTCAAATTCATTTCGTTTCCATGTTTATTATCAAGTAAAAAAAAACTAGCTTTTTTATACACATTTTACTGGACGGTTGGAAGTAGTGCATGCCGGTGTCTTACCTATATCAACAGCATCACCACTAGAGATCTTGGAGTATATTTGCTTTTCAAGTGCAATCAATTGTGTATATGTCTTTCCTTTGAATATCGAAGCCACATCTGAATGGACTGCAGTGTGAATACCCTCTCTTCTATCCAATTGTTCTGAAAATGACAAAAAAAAAGAGAATGATAGAGTGATTTTTACTATATTAAATGCACTGCTATGCGCTAGTCAAGACAACAGTTGTGATAGTGAAATCAGGCAATACACTGCCATCAATCAAGACTAATGTCTTTAAGCTTTCAAACAATTTATTTGATTGATGATATCATATAGTTGCTTGCCGATTTCCCTGTCGTGAATGTTGTCTAGATTAGTGTGAAGCAATGAAAACAGTCGTGGTAGTTTATATTCATGTTGTTAAATAGATTGTCCTTTATTGGATTGCCTGTGTTCCCAAAATCCACAGGAAGCCCAAGCAGCAGTCTTGTGCATTCTTACCACTGTGTAACTGCTTTCGTAACTTTTGTAATTCATCCTTGCATATCATGGTGATATCCTAGTTAAAAAATACATATAGCGTCAATAAACTTTATTAACATTAATAAAAAAAATTTTTTCACTGATAAAATAGCTTACTGGGAGCCCTGTGGTGCATTTGGGAACGAAAAAAATATTGGGGTCATCTACAAAAAAAAAAAAAAAAAAGAATAAAATGTACCATACAAACCTGCCAGTATTCTGTATTCTTTCCTTGTTCTAATTCCATGTAGACCTTGATATCTTCTATCAAATCAGACAAATCTCTTTGAGTAAGACCCTGTTAATGACATGGAATTATTTGATTAAGTACTATAACTGCATATTCTGCAGCTTATACATGCATAGCCACCATAGCCGCCATGTTGGTTGATGATAATAAAACACTGCTCATTAGCTTCTCTTGTTAGATCAACCAGCATGGTGGCAATTTCATATTTTATATAATATTAAATTTTAATTTATCTTTTGCAAAATTAAAGAGTTTTTTCACTCTTTTCTTTAAAATTTCTATTATATGTAGCAGCATGTTTACAACAATGTCAGGAATTATTTATATCTCAAGGAATTTTGAGTCATGTGGTTTCACCCCAAAAATAGTTTTAAATACAATAACATGGCCCAAATATTAATCTTCCACTTTCGATTATAAAATTCCAAGCATTAAAAATTTGACCACGATAATTCTTATATAGTATTTTTACACAAGTGAATATTATAATAAATCCAGCACGCTCATTGGTCACAATTTATACATCTTATGCAACCTGCTATATTCACCTACAGGTGAATAAAACTTGTGCATGCACATGCTTGTTTGTTGATGTGTGCCGCTTGCAGACATAAATGAAAAAACAAAAACTCTCTCTCCGTTATTGTTTAAATTCACTTGTGTTAAACATGCTAAAACAATTATTCACCTCAGGCTCAGTGAATATCAGGGAATATTTACCTCCCCTCTCAAAGACTCGTGTCTCGATAAATATTGCCGGCCCGATATTCACCTCACCTAAGTTGGGGAATAATTATTAAATAATACTCAAGTGGCAGTTTAATTTATGTTACTGTAATTTGGTTTATAAAAGTCATATTAGCCTACCACGAGGATTGTATATGGTTCATGCATCTTGATATCTAAATCTTCTTCCTCAGCACTGATGTACTGCGCCAATAAGTCAATAGGTTTTGCTGTCAAAAAATAACCACAAAAATGATGATCATAATTTTAAAAGCAATTGAGAGACACAGTCCAACTGGGACCACTTGAACAAAATTAAAAAGTAAAAAAAACTTTAGCCAATCAGCAGAGAGCAAAATCAGTATAATCATATTGACCTCAGCCAATCACGATCTCTTATTCACACAGTTGTTGATAACTTTTCTGTTTTTTCTTTTCTTTTTCAGATATCTTCGTTGGCTTCGTTGCTTGCTCCTTATTGGTTCATGTTTTACTTATGCTTCATTCCCTTATGCTTCATTCCCTTGTTTGTACTCTATGTCATGATTGGTTAACTTTCTTCAAGTGCACATGGTCCCATTCAGTGTCCTTGCTGCTAGTAGTACCCTTACAGTACCAGTGTAGTACCTGTCAACTAATTAGCCGACAGTCAGCCAACTTCAGTGTCAATCAACATACCTCATCTGACCATTTTATGCAATTACTGCAATTTTGTATATTATATATTATTCAAGACAATGTCAGAGTGATTCAATAAATGGTTATCATGGGCATAGCACATGGGCGATTATCTCATAAAGTTTGGATTAATCTTTCGTCCAAAATATGTCTCCATTTCTTGCTCTCTTACCCTATGCTACTGAGCACTGGTTACTATTATCATAGACCAATAACACTGTAAACAATCAAAACGTTATACACCATACCTCTCCCGTCCTGAATTCTTATCTTTGACCGTAGCTTTGCTTGATTCAGATGGAACTACATGATAATGATACAAAATAAGAGTCAAAAATTATTGCTATTTCATGGTTTATTTATTTAATGCTTTTGTTTAATATTAATATATTACCCATTCACTCACCTTATCTTCTTGTTTTTCCCATTCACTGTAATATTCTGATTCTTTTTCTCTTTGCATTCTTTCCTATTCAAAAATATATTGCAAAATTAAAATTGGTGGTCAAATATAAGCTATATCATGATCAGTCTATACACCAAATCGAAATATAGCGATCAATTTGAATAACTACAGTACACCCTGCATTGTTGCGTACTGAGTAGCGACTGACAGTTCTAATATTCATAAATTTACCTTTTCTTCTTCTCGAAGCATCATTTCGCGTTCTCTCTCCTGCATTAAAAATACATATGAATGACATACATTTCTGTTATCTACCTTTCAAAATTTTTGAAACAGTACAGAAATAATTAAGTAACTATCAAAAATTAATGTCAAATGTATCAATGATATTAAAATGATGTAATTACTTACAGTTCTTCTTTCTCTTACTCTTTCCAATTGTTTCTGCAAACCAGAAAGAAAAAAGGTTTTTCATAAGTTAGGCCTGTTTCATACAGGGGCAGATCCAGGGGAGGGGTGCACTGTGAAAGGTTATCAAATAAACACGTCATTATTACTGCATTAGCAGCTGATTCATATGCTGCTACTTTTCCAAATATATTCCACAGATTTTTACTGGAAAAGGTGAACGTTTTACAAAAAATTGAGGTTTGCCATCAGCAACAGAGAACTCAAAACTGATTATGTCGTAGACAATCTTACCCTTGTGTCCATCTGTCTTTTCTTGTCAGTAAATCTCTTTTCTTCCTCAGTCAAATGAGTCTCTCCTTGCTTCTCTCTTTTCTGTTAGTTGACAAAAGATTGAAGTTTTAAAAACTTGCTGTATAACTCTGATTTTTATGTGTGTCCCCCCCCCCACCTCCTGAGCTTAATTAATTTTTTAATGATCTAGTAAAAATGAATGGTTCCTAAATTAGTAACCAATAATTTCTATGTTCCACAACCTTATTATTTTAGTTAGAATATAATATATCTCTCCCTGATCATAAAGAAATCCAATTAAAAATTACTAGCAAGTATACCTTATGCCACACAAATGTTTCCAGTAGATGTGCATCTCCAAAGGGATTGTCAGTATTGGTATATCCCTAAAACAAAAAACAAAAAACAAAAAAATCTCATTATAAACAAGGCATTTATTATCACACTGGCATTATAAAGAAATTACATGTACTCAATTAGATGGGATACCTGTGGCTTACCCTCCACAGGGAGCCCATCAGTAAACAGCGCACCACACACATTTAGATCTACTTACTTCATATTCATCATTCCAACCCATTTCTTTTCTTCTTTTTCTTTCCTTTGCTTCCTAAAATTGAAAAACAAAATTTGGTTAAATTAATATATGGTACTATAATGGTGATATGCAATGGTTTACCAGTTTTTATGACAAAATACTTACTACAATGCATGAGTCATAATTTCAAAACAATCACAGTACCAGGGTAAAAGTTGGTGGGGACTTCCCCAGCACCAAGTTATCCTGGAAAGTGTGTTTTACAGGGGAGGGGGGGGGGGGGGGGGGGGAGAGAAGGGCCATGCAACAATGTACTGAGGAACAGACTTGTGCATAGAATGGCTTGGTTTCACTTGCACCTCATTCCCTATCTCATCCCGAACATTCATTAAATTGAATCACAACTTTTCAGCAGTATTCTTTCTGGTTGACAAACATGGAGGTCAGTGTTTGACCAGATAATGAGATTCAAATACTTTTATCAGCTTTTTATCGCTTTATTGTCATTATACTGACTGAAAGTAAGGTAGCAGTTTACTTCAATCAAATGTGTACGTTTGGAATTAACTAAAAGTTCTACGCAGTGCGAGATATATAACTTACACACATTACAGTCACCTAATACATACCTTCTTTGCAAGTCTCCTAGCTCGTTTTTCTTCTGGCGTCTCATGAGCTTTATAGTATTCCTTCTCCTTCCTAAAAATAGAAACAAAGAATAATTTAATCCCTTTTACACCATATTAAATTATGCTTTTAGAGTACCAGAAACTTAGGAAGAAATAGTGACATGGATGGAACCCAAGGAAGCTTTCGTAAACAACGTATGAAAAACGTTTACTCTGATCTGAAAAGAAAAAACACTTCTACACTCGCTTCCTTCAGCCTTTTTAAAACACATTAAGTATTAATAAATAGATATTGAATATCTTCTAGTCTTTACTTTTTATCTTTGGGTATTTTCCCACTGTTCTCTTGATACCCTTTTTCTCTTCGTCTCTCATCTTCTGACAAAGACGATGAAGTCGATGCTGAAGAATCTCTTCTTTTCCTTCGCCTTGGTGAACGTGATCTGTCTCTTCTTCTTGGAGAACGCGACCTACTTCTTTCTGAGCGTTTCTTTTTCTTCTTATCTCCACCAGCCATAGTCTTTTAAGGAAAAATAATCAAGAGAATATTTTTTCAGTTTTTCACGTTTTTCTGACAAACGCAGGCTCAAGTACTTTTATCCAGCGGTGCTACATCATAACATGTGCGTACTGATGTTGTGCGCAAGAAAATGGCGGCCGCAGGTAAGAGTTTTTAAGCAAGAAAAAAAACCCTTAATTTTGTTTCTTTTTATGAGAAAAATCTCATCTTAGACTATCTTGTATTAAGGGTTATGATATGCTTTTGTTATAGGTGTTTTTATGAAGTCTTTGAATTCCGGTAGAACGTGTTTTTCTGAGGTAAAGTGAAGACGCATAAAAAGGCTCACTGAATAGTTTTGAAAATATTTATTTTGCTTTATTGAATTTTTAGAAGGTGATCAACCAGAATATATGGCGAGTGTTCAGCTCAAACGCAGCTACGAAAAGAAATCCAGAAATCTCCGTTGTTATACAAGAAAATGATCCGGTAAAAAACAATTTGAATTACCAGGGCACACACGTGCGGAATAAAAGTTTGTCGGCCATGTGTTTTTCTTTTCTCAATTTCACTGCTTTTTGAAATTGTGTACCTCTTTACTGCTGTATTGTTTGGTTCATAGTAGTATCCGTTTACATTTCGTGAACCTTGTTCATCGATCTGTGAATGTTTTTTGGGACCCAGTTGATTGGGCTCCCTGTGGTAGACTACAAATTCAGAGCGACAGAAAATGCGGGAAAAAAACTTTTACAGCCCTTTTTGCAGTTCTGTGACCTAACCAACTCCAGACATCTGGTGTTTTAGATATTATCAATCAAATTCGTGACAGGCCGAGTGCATTCCAATCTTGAGCGAACATGGGAAAATGGCTGTTGAGTATTGATGGTTTTCACAGCAGCCATGTTGGAGGAACTTAACAAAAGATTTGTCAATGAATTCTTTTGTTATATCCTCCAACATGGCCACCGTGTCTTTTGTTATTTAATTCTCTTGGGAATGGTTGAAAACCATCAATATTTTATCCCTCATGATCACAATGCACTCGGCTCATGTTGTACTTACGGCTATCATAAGATATGGTTGATTATTGATATATGCATTCTTTGAATTATCCTTGATTAGAATCAGCATTCAAATGCCCACCTTGGTCATTTCTACCGTCTACCAGAGAGTGATGTCAGTAATACTTTATTGCACTGTTTACCAAAAGATTCTTTAAAAGATCAGGTTCTGAGGTAAGTTTATGATCTACCCTTCACCTAAACATTCTCAAATGATGCTTGCTGCTCTCTCTCCCTCTCTCTTTCTCTCTCTCTTTCTTTCTCTCTCTTTCTCTCTCTGCACTGAAGGAAAAAGGGGCTAAGAAGGCACATGGTTATTCTTGATTGTAATCTTTGTAAATGTATTTATCATAGAAAGGTAATCTCTATCTGATGGTCAGAAAGCCAGCTTTACAAGTCATAGAGCAACTGAAGGGATGGACACCAGGGGAACCACAACCAAAATTTGTGTTTTGTATCCTTTTCAAAAAAATAGCTTGTCATTATATAAAAAAGACATCAATTGCTTCAATAGGCAAAAGAGGTAACTCTAATATTTGATTGCTGCAATTATAATAATTTGAAAGTTATCAATAGCAATAAGCAATAAGGAGGAATCAAAACCATTCACTCAAGGGAACTACAGACTAGGGGCCTACGCCATAGAAATGATAGTGCTCGCCGAGCTTACAAATGTGTTCCAGGTTCTATTCAAAACCTGATGCTGCACGCATGTGAGTACTTAGAGTTCCTTGTTGGATCTCTCCTGTACTTCCAGAGTTTTCTTTGGGTTCTTTGTCTTTCTCCCTCCACAAAAATCAACTTCTAAATAGTTATTACAATCTTGATCATGATGAAGCAAGGGCCACAAATGTGTTACAGTTTTGCCATAAAAAAATACCCTTACATAGGAAGGACAATCTTTACACAATAAGACATAACATTTATTTATAATTTCTTGATATCAAATATTGATTCCAATGCTTCAAATACTAAGTTTTTATTCCTTGATGAGTTTCCAAGATGGTGAACCAGGTTGTGGCAAAACTCTGTCTCTCTCTCAAGTGGTTCATGCTGCAATGAAAACAGGAATGTTTATTTTATTGGTACCAAGTGGTAAGAACAAAAAATAAATTCTGCTGTACATACATGTACCTCATCATCTATATGTTAGTTTTAATAATTAGTAAGATGTGATGTTATGTTTTTGCATATTTTATGTACTAGCTACAATAATCTCATGCAACTTGTACATCTCATGAACAAAACTGTTGCAGGTTGCACAAGCTTTCTATGCATGCATATATGTGTATTATATGATTTCACAGGTATTTTTGGCCATGCATATGTCAAATATAATGAACCCAGTAAATGAACTGCTCATCATGAATCTTTCCTGCAACCCAGTGGCTAGAACATACAATACAATACGATATGCTTTATTAGAAGCTCCCAAGTGGGCTTTTCAGATCCAGTTTACAATTATATGACATCTGACTGGCATCCGGAAGGTTTTGGGTTCAATAGGCCTTTTGCAACAACAGCGCACGTGACCCTACCCCCCATAAGAAGAGACGTTATGTCAAAATAAATACCAGAAATGGAAAGAGCACCTCAATATTAGTAAGGAGGCAAAGCTTTAGCTTATGATGTTGACTATAGTAGAAATAGCATTAAATATAAAAAATTATATTTTGTAAGGATTTGCATGGCAAAATGCGCTGGAGGGCATAGCATACTATCCAGTACATTTCTCCTGTGGTCCATGCCATAAGCTGAAACTTTGCCTTCTTACTAATTTCGAGGTGCTCTTTCCATTTCTGGTGTTCATTTTGACACAACATGTCTTTTTACTGGGGGTAGGGTCACGTAAGGTCCTGTTGTTGCAAAAGGTCAATTCCTATCATGGACTCTGAGTTCCTTTCAACTAGAGACCAATCATAAATCATTTTTATACAATATTTTTAAATCTGAAATCATATATTTCATTTTCTTTTCTTTCCTGTTAGTTTTCAGTTGGGTCCATAGCAAAAATGGTATTCAATTATCAAAATCAAGAGAAAACCGGTTTGACCAGCCAGAGGAATCTGCCAAATGGCTCAAGACCATTAGGGATATCAATACAGATTACTTAAGCAAGGTATGGGCCTCTCATTACCAAAGAAATGGTTCACTTGGCAAAAAGCTGAGTGTATTACATACAATGGCTTTTTATTGAGTCATGCTTTAACAATATCACGAGCCTCTTACGGAGGGAGGGAACGGAAGTACAGTACCCAGAGAAAACCCTTTATTCCACCCTTCAAAAACATGTTAGATTTGTGTCAGTTGTTTATAAAGAAACAGAAACCGCGTGCGCGTGCTGTGTGCAGTCATAAAGCACGCGGGGGTTGGCAGAACACGAAGCAGAGTGCTTCTGGACACTTCTCGAGTGTTCTGCCAATCCCCAAGTGCTTTATAACGGCACACAGCACAGCAAGCAAGTTTTTTATTTCTTTTATAAAATACAAATTACAATAACCATTATTTTAGATAGGAATGACGCAACGGAAAGTGCGCGCGCGTACAATGTGCTCTCATAAAGCACACGCTCTAAGCCAATCTGAACGCGACATTCATAACAGTTATTTTATAATTATAATTGTTGCTTAATATTAGATAACGACCAGTGAGAAGTACACATGGGGTAAACTAGACAGCACAGGAAAGGGAAAATCACTACTCAACGTTATTGACCAGGTTCGTAGAACTACCTACTTAAAACACATTAAAATACAAATCCCAAAGAGAACTAAAAATTTAATTTACCGTTAAATACATGTAGACCTAATTCACTGTTTTCCCATTTCAGACTACATGTTTTTCTCTAGAGTATAATTTCTTTGTTTAGTGGTTGCACACGAAAAGACACATGAATATGGATACAACGTAAACTAGAAGAAACTTTTACTCAAGAGAATATTGGGCAATACACACCGTCAGTCAAATAAATTGGTCGGTACCTTTATATTCTCTGATTGGCGGCAGTGTATTTCCCTAATTCCCTGTTACGACTGTTGTCTCGATCACCGCGTAGCAGTGAAAAGAGTGGTAAAGGCCTTGTCCACGCGAATGCGTTTTCCTTTGGGAATTGAGGGCCTGAAAGGACATCTGCGTTAAATGACTTTAGCGGGCTTTTTAGAAGGAGAGATTTTACAGTACTCGAGTTTAGACATCTTATCTCACAGGGATATGTGTTTTATACATGTAGTATGTGTAGTGTTTTTAACCGCAGGTAACCCATCATACGTGTTTTTCTTGTTTAGGGTTTGAAACGAATCGATTATGCACCAGATGTTGTAGGCGTAGTGCTTAAAGAACTCAAAAAAGAATCCAGGTAATAGTATAATTATATTTTTTGACATTCTGGCTCGATTCAGTATAAAGGACCTCTGTGACGATGAATGAATTTGTGAAGCCTGTGTTTCAGAAGGAAAAACATAGCAAAATAACAAAATAACATTAAACGAAAAGGACAGTTTATTTTTATCAATACAAATGGTTCAATAAACGTCTCTTCCATTTTATTTTTCTAACTGAGAATAGTCCCCTCCAGAGTTCCCGGCGCCATCTTGAAAAGTAGCCATTCTTTTGCATCGAAGCGAGACGAATGGTGAGCTTGCAATGATAGTGACCCTTTTTTTCCCCATCTCGCTTAATCAATGCAAAGGCACAGCTACCTTTCAAGATGGGACAGGGAACTGTGAAGGGGACTGTTTTCTTTATTATTTTCTAACTTGGCATAACTATTTCATTCACTTTTATTTCCTTTCTAGTTTGAAATTCTTATTTGCAGTGGACGAATTCAATGGCTTCTTTGGCAAGACGTCATTCAAAGATACAAAAGATAAATGGGTAGGTTGGTATGGCTATTTTACATTGATTCATACGTGGAGGTGTTTAAATCGTTAGTAAAACACATTGGAAGCTCTTTGAAACAAAGGACCGCTTTGTTAGGGCATGCAATAGTAGATTCAAAGACGTTTTTCAATAAGTATTTTTTTCTTCTATAAAATATATAAAACCGTTGTTTATCCTATTACGTACTTTTTAGCAATTCATTTGAACAATTTGGTTTAGGCAATGCACTGATATGATATTTCGAAATATCGAATCAAATTTCAAATTTTATAAACCTGGGGTGGAAAAGGCAAAATCAACAGCTAAATAGTGCGCAATTTTTTAAAACGAAATTTCAATATGGCCATCAGCCCCCCACCCCCCCCCCCCCCCCAAACAACAACAAGCCCAACACAACAACACTAAAATAGCCAAGTATATTCTATTTATCTTTACCTCAAATCTTAGAGTCTTGCTCAACTTAGCACCATACGGTGCTAGACATTCATAAGTTTTGGAAATCGCTTCTTTTAACTATTTCCATTTCAATCATATCTATCGTGGTAATGTAGATTCTATATTTCGTAACTAACCTCTTAGATAAAGCCCAAAGAGCTGAGCATTGTCCATCACTTCACGAAACTCTTAGACGCTGACAAAGGTTTGGTAAGTGTAAACAACTGATAACACATACTTTTTTGAAATCCAACGAAACTGTTGAAATAAATTTAAAAGGATTAAGAATCGAATACGTGCCGCAAATAGGAAAAAAAAAACACACACAAAAAAGCTAAATATTCTTGAATTTAACTTTATATGATTCTTTCAGCACGTATAAAATAAAGGAAAGGCCGGGTATTTTCATCATTGAGTCTAAACTTATCGCCGGAAAAGCGTTTCTGATATTAATAATTATTTATGGCAATCATTTTAAATTGTTTTGTCTGCGTTTACCACAACGCTGTATGTTCTTATTTTCTTTCCTCCTATTCCAGCAAAATGCGGTGATGGTTTTTGCGTTATCTCGAACCGGAATCCAAAGAAACCACAGCAAATCTTATGAAGTGTCTGATCTCCTAGGACAGGTGAATACCAATAACATAGATCAATGATACCCCCTCATATTAATAATTCAATAATAATTAAATTCTTGCGCATTACATAAATGTCTCAAACTCAGTGGTCAATGACCAATGGCGACTTTGCATTGTAGTCACGTGCACGTACCTTGATACTTGAACAAAAACGGATCAAGACAATGCTTTTGCAATTACGTTCTTCCTTCACTGGATGAACGAATTCCTGTTTCAGTATTTGTTATACATTCCAGCTCAACAAAATGAAGTTCCCCCAGTATTAGACAGATTGGCTTCACGTTTTTATTTTTCCCCAACTATAAAGTCATACATAAACACGTTTTTATCATTTTCCTTTATTTCACTTTCATTTATAAACTTTCTCACCAAATTATTTTATTTATCTACTACTTGGGAATGTTTTCGATTCTTTCCTGGGATTTTGCCCTCCCATCTCTATCTCTTTCCCAAAATCTGGCGACTATGACGTCACGCGTTTCCAGTTTCTGCTAGTCTAAACTCTATACTAATTTTTTTTTTCGTTTTTCTTGTTTCTCTCATTTGTTTTATAGAAGGGTGAATCTGCTGTTACTCCATTAACAAGGGTTCACGTACCAGAATATTCAATGTATGAACTTGAAATGTGTTTGAAATTTTATCAAGAGAACGGATTTTCTAAAGGTAAAATAATAAGAGTGCACTGATATCTAGATAAAGTGAACAAAGGTATTTCTTCGATGTTTGATGTTGAGTTTTTTGCAATTGCTTATTTCTTCATTGTGACATTCAAAATGTAGTGTACGGTATAAAATGGATGTGAAAGTTAGGGGAGGTATTAGGGAGGAAATAAGATAAAGAAAAGGAGAGGAGAGGAGAGGAGAGGAGAGGAGATGAGAGGAGAGGAGAAGAGAGGAAAGAAACAAAGAAAAAGAAAGAAAAATTAGATTTAATTGAATGAACGAACAAAAGAACGAGTGAATGAATAAATGGAAAACAAATACACTAGAAATAATCAAATAGAAATTGTAAATGAAAAGATGTATGTATTCCAAGATTGTTTTAATAAAAAACATGGAAAAAAATAGTCAAAAATAGATAACAAGTGAGCTTCGCAATCCAAAAACCTTGTCTTTTTTTCATTGGTTAAATCTTTTGTATCTATTTTTCAGAGCTGAACTCAGACGTCATTAAAGAGATCGCTATGTTGACAGGGCGACGAGGACATGACGTAGATCTTATTTGTAGATCGCGATGACGTTCACGTGAATATGTAATCTGTTTCTTTCAATACTCCATCTTACAGTTCAGTGACCATGAATGATATTTCCAAGCCGAGGTTGGAGTTTGCATAGTTTTGCTATCTGGCATGATAGCACATGACGGGCAGTGTTAGCCTGTCAGTATCGTAGGTTCGTAATGAGATTCACTCAGCTGATTGATACCATGCAATAAAATACTATTCTAGATCCGTGCGGTACTCCCGATCTTGAATTAACTAAATAATATAAATAAACAAATCTCTATAAAAAAGGAATTGCTTGTTTTTCTTTTTTGCTTCGTCTTCGTCTTTAGACAAGAAGGCATTTTATCTTTTGCTCTGCTTCATGTCTTATCAATAATTCAAGATGCGTTCATCGATGGTTAACATCATAAGAGCAGAAGTTGCTTTCTATTTCAAGTCACTAATTATAGGGATTACACCACCTTTGATTCCTTTTTACAAATTCTTATAAAATTACGCTTACAGTGTAATTGCGAATGGTTGTGTGGTTATCAATACTGACATGAATTGGACCATTTGTTGTCCTCTCTCACCATCTTATTAACTGCATTAATGCGGGGTACTGTAATTTTAAAACCATTGATAGAGCATTTCTTAACTCTTTCATACGAAGAATCAAAAGCTTTGATCAGCCTTAAGAATCACATTTGTCGGCTTTTTGACTAAAAATATTTTTTTTAAATCATGATCAGTCGGAGTTTCGTTTTTTTTGTTGTTATTGTTTGCTTGTTTGTTGTTGTTGGTTTTTTTTTTTTTTTTTTTTTTTTTTTTTTTTTTTTTGCCATATACTAAACTCAAGATGGATATTATGTTCTCAGATTGTGAAAGAGTTTCCCGCTCAATTCACAGTATATCTTCAATAATTAATGAGTCAAACATATTGAACAGTTTTTAATCATAATCAACTAGTAGTCCTGCTGGGTGGTTTTGCTAAAGTCAATTAGAAGGCTGTATATCAAGGGAGAAAGTTATTTCCTGTTGATGTACGACAAGCTAAAAGAACCATTTGAAATATTGATTTTCTAAATTGGAAAGCAACACCACGGCGATCGAGGTGCTTTCGAGTTTCGCGATCATTGTAATTCTGATAAAGATGGTCAAACTTATGCTGTAAGCACAGAGGAAAAAAGAATATTGCTCTTGGCAAGCCAATCAAACCTGCCTGGTCAAACTTAATATATATAAAGAGAAAGTAAGTGCTGTCGCTACTTTAAAAAATTGCCAAAGCAATTGGTCCAAGGCAATTGTAGAATGAAAATATAAATTAAGCTTACTTACGTCGTAACAAGCTTGATTTTTTTTTAAAGCAAATTAAGCTGGAGTTTTCATTTAGTACAGATTTAACATAAGCCACAGCTCATGCTAGCAAGATTTTCAAATTGTAATCAAGCAAAGTTGTTTGGGTGATTGAAAAATGAACTTAAAAGCGTCTAAGATGTTGTTTTATTCATAGCTTCAATTTTTTCATCCAACATTTTGGTTTCAAAGTGAAGATGAACATGATGCAACCACTGATTCGCCATCTTCTGTTGCTGGGAGTTATTTTTCTTTCCCGTAAAGTGCATTCATTGGCTGGTAAGTTCGATATTCTACAGTCGTCCTAGTAATACCTATAATTACAACTATATGCATTTTTTAAACAGGAATTTTGAATTTCAAGAAAGTTATTAATTCCCCAAGGGGTTTATCTTTACTAGTTTAAGGAGGTTGTGGGTAATTTTGCTCTGGCAAACCTAGCCGCATTGAAACGGCTACAACTTCGTCTTGAATAACTCGATCTGCAAGCACTTTCCCCACAATGTCAGGAAAGGATTAAAGGTTTCAAAAATAATAATTTAGTTAAAGCGGCCTTTTCATTATGACGTAATGGTGACATCATAGAAATTATGGAATTATATGGAAGCGGAAGTGAGCTGCGCATGCGTAGAACATAAGCTCTAGTAAGGGGAGACTTGAGTTGCGGTACTTATAACGATAATATTCTGAGTATTATTGGGAGATGTATTGATGGCGCGCGGGATTCGAATTGAACCCACGAATTAATTGTTGATTTATTTAATACAAGACCAACAGGGGATTTTAAAATAATCATGTTGGAACTCTATTATGCGCAAGCAAAAACAAAAACGAACTTCGCCGCATGAAACTATATAAATTAAATCCCCATAATGATCTTGAAACCTAGCTCTTTTCAGGCATTTTTCTTCGTTTTCTTTATCTTTTCCCGTCATTTCTTACTTTCTCTCTAATACTCAGCTATCTTTTTGTATCTACTGATTATTTTTGTTTATCGGTACTCTATTTTACATGTTGTTTCATGAATAATCTCGGACCCACACACTCCCTGTGTGTGTGGTTTCTTGTTTTGTAAGTCAAAACACTCATCTATTGACCGTAGTGGGTGTTTATTTTACAATACATCTTTTTTCTAGGTCATGATGCCAACTTCAAGACTGGTAACCCCGAGTATCGCTTGTTTACGTTCTTATTCACCAATTACAGCAACGCAGTCCGGCCCGTGAGACATGTAACTGACGTGGTGCCAGTTATCTTTGATATTGGTTTTAGTCAGATTGTACATTTGGTAAGTGTAAAATCCTCTTTTATTTCCCATTGCAACCATCAATTTCCTTTTGCATAAGCATGAGTAGTATAGCAGTTGATAGATAGATAATTTGTAACACCGTATGGTATGTAAAAATGAAACTGACGTTTCGGACGTTAGTCCTTCATCGGAGTAGAATATAATACCGATGAAGGACTAACGTCCGAAACGTCAGTTTCATTTTTACATACCATACGGTGTTACAAATTATCTATCTATCAACTGTTTTACTGAAAACACCGACGCAGTTTACACTAGTTTTCACTAGTTTTCCACCTTATGAGTAGTATAGGGTGATCGGAACTAGCAAGTATTTTTTTTGGAATATCTTGTATATTTCTTCCGATATATGACATTACCTGTCATTGGAGACAGAGGGTAATATACTTATGTTGGTTCAATAGTCCCCTTCACAGTTCCTGAACGCCATCTTGAAAGGTAGCCGTGCCTCTAAATCAAAGCAAGACGAACGGTGAATTTGCAATGAGACGCGAGAAAAGTGAATAATTGTCAAATGTGTTTAAAAAAAGGTCTCTATCGCTGCAAACCGGGAACTGTGAAGGGGACTATTACCTAATACCGTTACCTATCCAATTATACTCGAGGTGTCGTGCGATTTTTTATATGAATTAATACTATTCTAATTACGATTTATATACTAATAATCTTTATGCATTCCACTTTTTTGTTTTTGATTTTTTTCTCTTTGCAGCAAGAAAAGAGGCAAATTCTTATAAGTAATCTATGGGTTCGATTGGTGAGTTTTGTGTAAAAAAGAGCTATTTTTCTGTATGTGTTTTTATCATAATTATTATTATTTTTCTGTTTATTAAATGAAGAGTCGACCTCTTCACAGTTCTTGAAATGAAATCGTGCATCTAACACCATCCATACATCGCTATACTGGTCATACACAAAGCATTCACTCGAGGCTTCAAGGTAGTTTTGAAAGGATTATTTAAATATGAACCTCGCAGCCTCGTTTGAATGCTTTGTGTTTAATAAGTGAACCGATGTATAGACAGTGGTGAATCTAAGCGAGGAGAGCGGTGACCTTGCAATGTTATATACTTTCTTTAACATCTCGGTTACCTATCAAGATGGCGAAGGTAAAGGTATTTATTTTACTTTAATAACGCGGGGGGTGGTTGCCAAATTCTCTCGTATCTCATGTATGAAGCGCTCAAAGCTGCACCTTAAACCTTTTAATCCCTGATACTAACAGTGTTTTGTGCTCCTTATAACGGGCATTGAAAGCTAAAGCTACACAGAACAGAGAGAAGTCGTGAAGGGAATCATAAAGGGCTTATTATCAACATCAACGTACTGTATATTTTTACTTCTCACGCGAAATGCTGCTCTTAGTCTTAGTGTATGTTGTGTTCTTTCTAGGAATGGCATGACCCATGGCTGACATGGAATGAGAGTGAGTTTGGTGGCTTACAAAACTTCCGTGTTGAACCTCACATGGTCTGGAAACCAGATATAGTGCTTTACAATAAGTACGTAACATTGAGGCACCCAGTAGGAACCCACTTGATTTAATAGAGACCTTCTAGATCCGAATACGACTTTTAAGAGCGCGACAGCGAGTACGAATAGGCCCCACTCCATCTGTTTTCCCATTTCAGGCAGAGCGTCCTTCCCTAGAATATTATTTCTTTGTTTAACGCTTGCGCAAGAGAGGGCACATGAATATGGACACAACTCAAACGAAGAGTCTTATTTTCTCAGAAATGTGGCAAACATCCCAACCAAGTGGACTAGGTCCATTTTTGACTTTTAAAGTTTGCAATTGGCCCTATCATTTCGTAGTTGTCGTCGTGTACGTCAAAAATTGGAAAGAGCCTACGATTCAGTGTTAACCACGCGCAAAGGACCAATTATAAGACTCTTACTCGTAATCGTTCTCGCACAACTTCGGCGATACGGCGGCCATCTTGAATCACAAGGCATCGTTGGTCATCCAGGCAGCAAATAGATATATGCATTTCATCATCTTTGTTTTGTTTTGCTCCCTGGGCGATCAAGATGGGCGCCGCATCGTCGAAGTATATATCTCTGTGGTACTCAAACATTTCCGTTAAAATAAAAGTTAAATGAGAGTGGGCTGAAATAATTTCAAATGATTTCCATATTATATGACCCTAAAGCTCAGCCTGGTATGAAATGATAAGCGGAAGCTAGCTTGTTATTGAAAGTTCTGTTTTTGACATTGGGGGTGTTAACTATGACGAAAATGATGATGGGAAAGAACTTTGAGTTAATACACTATCGTTTAACACTCTTTAATTTTAAGATAATGGCGGTAATGACGTATGATGTATAATGTATGATGTATGATGTATGATGTATGATGTATGATGTATGATGTATGATGTATGATGTATGATGCATGATGTATGATGCATGATGCATGATGCATGATGCATGATGGATGATGGATGATGTATGATGTATGGTGTATGATGCATGATGAATGATGCATGATGCATGATGGATGATGTATGATGTATGATGTATGATGTATGATGTATGATGTATGATGTATGATGTATGATGTATGATGCATGATGCATGATGCATGATGCATGATGCATGATGCATGATGGATGATGTATGATGTATGATGTATGATGTATGGTGTATGATGCATGATGCATGATGTATGATGTATGATGTATGATGTATGATGTATGATGTATGATGTATGATGTATGATGCATGATGCATGATGCATGATGCATGATGTATGATGTATGATGTATGATGTATGATGTATGATGTATGATGTATGATGTATGATGTATGATGTATGATGTATGATGTATGATGTATGATGTATGATCATGATCATGATGACATTAATAATGTATAATGATGATAGTGATGTATGAGAATCATGATCATGATCCTGATCATGATGACGTTAATAATGTATAATGATATTAATGATGTATGATGATGATGGTGTTAATGGTGTATAGCGATGAAAAAGATGATAAAAATGATGTTGGAAATTAAAGGAGAAATATCCAAATTCCCATAACCTTATAAGTGATAATTCTATTTTTTAGTGTTGATTCTGACTCCAGTGGAGAGATGTACAAGTTCACCACAAAAGTCCTTCTTTACTCAAGTGGCAAAGTTCGTTGGCTTTCCCCCATACAGGTACAAAGCGAATGCAAGATCGATATCACCAACTTCCCCCTTGATGACCAACAGTGTAAGCTAGAGTTTGGTTCATGGGCATACGATGGACACCAACTGAACTTGACAAACGCTAGAGGAACTGCAGACCTCAGCATGTATGTAACCAATGGAGAGTGGGAGATGCTCTCGGGAAATGCCAGAAGAAACATTGCCTATTTCTCGTGTTGCAAAGCACCTTACATAACGCTGATCTATACCTTCCATCTGAGAAGACGTGCTTTGTTTTACTTTATGAATCTCATTCTCCCATGCGTGTTGTTGACGTTTCTATCAGCTCTGACCTTTCGATTTCCACCAGAGTCAGGAGAAAGGGTTTCTCTCACCATTACCATCCTCCTAGGGATGACGGTCTTTATGCTTATCTTCATCGATAATATTCCTCCAACGTCTGAAGTTGTGCCCTTGATAGGTAGATACTTTTCCTGCTCTCTGTTCATAATGGGGTCCTCTCTTATCGCCACATGTGTGTCTCTCTCCTTCTATTACAACAAACCGTCCACTGAAATACCATTCTGGATTCGTATCCTTGCATTCAGTCGTCTAGGCCCAGCACTCGGGATAAGACCACCTAAGCACATAGCCATCGCTAATGAGGTCAAAATATCGAGCCGTGAAAGAGCAAACTCAAACAAAGGAAGCTTCCTGAATGAACCCAACGACAAGCGGCGGAAAGCCCAACGGCACAGCGTGCTAAGCAGAAAACTGGAGACCTCGTCGATGTTAAGTCAAAGCTCTAGCTTCCCTAACAACATTGATAAGACACAACACGCGCCAGTCATCCGTGTCTTCCTTGATTCAGAAGCGGCACGCTACCCTCCTGAACCTCAAAGGAACCAGCACTCCTGCTGTTGTTGCTGTAACGCCTCTGGCCAAGCTACTGAGGATTCGGAAGTGGATGAGAAGAGAGAGGAATGGCAGTACGTTGCAGCAGTGACCGATAGGTTCTTTTTTTATTTGTTCATCCTCATTATTTGTTTGTGTGCTGTGATAGTTTTCCTACTATCCCCTGCAGTCGAAATGCTGTTCTGAGCAAGTTTTCTAAATTGTTCCTCGATAAAAAGGTACCTGAGTTACGTCATGACCTTGGCTCCGCGTGTCCTGCATATACTTCCGGTTTACAGACAATTTACAATAAACTATCGCGTGGCTGTTATTTGATTGTCAATACGAGAATAACAAGAACTTGAATATATTTGAAAGACATTTTGAGATAGAGGGTGGAAATATTTTCTTACTGTGTGTTATGTTTAAGAGACATTAGTGTTTGCAACATGAGCTGAAGGAAAAGAAAAGCAAATGAACAGGATCTTGTTTTTGTTTCAGAATTATAAAACTCTATACGCGTTGATGATTTCTATTACCATTCAAATTATTTTTCCTTCTTTTTTTTTTTTTTTTTTTTTTTTTTCTTTTTCGATTGGCCGATAACTGCAAATAACTATCTACAAATAATGTTCTGCTCATGCGCATTAGGTTGCTAGAGCCGTTTTGCTGCAAATAATAGTCTATTCATGCGCAGTAACGCTAAATTTGTCAACATGGCTCGCTTCCCTGTGACCTGTAGTTGTTTCCTAGTAAGCATTATAATTTTACATTATTGATTTTATTGGTTTATAAGTTTAATAGGACCATACTTCCAGACATCGAGTGCTGAACCGTCGTATGGCAGCGCGAAGCATTTACGGCTACGCCGGAGATTTCGGCCCCGACACCGCTATCCGAAGATTTACAGACTGATCAGGAAGCTCGGTCAAAGCCTAAGGGAGACGTTACTCGGCCCCTAGACCGTAGATGATTAACCCCTTGCTATGAACAGCAAACTCGAAAATGAGTGTATAAAGCTAATTTCTTACAACGCTTACCCTCTCCCGTACATGTGGGACGTATTTTCAAAACACTGTCTCCCCTAAAAAATTTTCTTTATATTTTATTTATTACAAAGACCAGCGAAACAAGACTACGTTCATGACGACGTTATGTTCAGATCAATATTTATTTAATGTTTCATTTTTTGATTAACTTCTTTTTCGGTGTTTCGACCAACGCGCATGCGCAAAAGTGGGGAAAAGTTCCGGTTTTGGCACGAATATTTTTTCAAGAGTCTTTCCTAGAAATAAGGTATATTTAATCACTTTGACGGTACCAGATGGAGAGAACGCTGATATGATATTTTCATTCAATGGTTTGCTCCTAAAGAGCTCAGTTCCCGTGTCATCTGCCAGCGTGACCGATCGACAGCAGTAACCATGGAATCCATAGAGGGCCGTAAGATAGATAACTCACTGGGTTATTGCGGCACCCTAGTTCGAGCTCATGAACAGAGAACTGCGAATAATTGTCCAAGGTGTTAAAAAAAGGTCTCTATCATTGCAACCTCACCGTTCGTCTCGCTTCGATGCAAAGTCTCGGCTACCTTTCAAGATGGCGCAGGGAACTGTGAAAGGGACTATTTTTGCAGGCTTCATTATGCCAAGTTTAGAGTAACGTCATTGCTACGTCATTATTTAGATAAGCTGGCCTTTTCAAACTGTGCAATTTCCTGCCAGGCATGCGTTAGAATCTTGCGACGTACCAAAGCTTTTTAATAACAGCATTGTTATGAAAAGATTCAGAAATGAAAATGTGTTTACCCTTTGATTTGTTCTTTCTATTTTATTTAACCTTGTCCGTAGAGCTAAGAAGGGGCATCGCACTGCTAATAAGCTGTATGATAGATAGGTCGGCTTCAGATGTAAAGATTAAGTACTTGCTTCATGCAATAAGGCAGATACCACTGTGTTCCTTGATTACAGACTCGTTTACTCAGGGCTAGCCTCAAAATCTTCACAAATATCCACGGTAAAGTAAAGAATGCACAACTTCAACAATACAAACACGTTGAAATTCCACGGACCTTCGCTAGAACACGAACAAAACTGAGGCTGGAATATTTCAATTATATATATTTTTTTTTTTTCAAATTTTTTTTAAGTTTCGAAACAATACATCAAAAGCCTTTGGAAAAAACCTAGCTATTTTTCAGTGGTCGATAGTTATCTGTAGGCAGTATCCGCCTTAGTTTGGATCATTAAAGCATGCAGTTGGTGATAATTAACTAATATATTTGTGTATATTATCATCATTATCGTGATTCATCGCTCTTGAGGCGCATAAGGCTTTTACAATATTCGTCCCGATAACCCGCTCTTGTTCAGTGTCAAACGAATAATTGAAAATGAAATGAAATAACAGGTGTTTCTTATCGTTATTATCGTTATGAACATTGAAATTAGTGTTGAGAGATATCCAGTGTCGTTTGTAGTCGACAAAGATAATATATATTCCGGTTCCACCTAACTTATTAGCCGTCGGCGACCACCTTAATTTTTTTTAATTTAAAAATACAATACTAGGTGTAGTTAGACCAACATGTGATGTTTTTTATCTTTTACTCCGTATACATAGCCAGTCAAGCATAACTTTTTTATCACAAAGTGTTCAAGCTATTACTTATGAAATATCATTTCCAACATACATTTATTTGTTTCGTACACACAACGACGCAGCTCAAATTCACTAGTTTGCTCACAGCTAGCTGAGCGGTCAGTGAATTTTGTTTCAGCCAATCACAGCGCGTTTAGCTGTTTTGCCGGCGGCCCTCTTTCCCAGGCTATCAAATATAGCATGAAGGAAGAAAGGAAACAAGTTCACTTCACCACCATGTTTGCTTCGTTCTTCCAAGCTCCCAAAACGTCGATCATTTTGTCCACTCGTGCTTTGCGCGCCGCGTTCACCGCTTAGCTTTTCTAGTGTTCATTTGGTTCCGGAATGGTCTAATCGATTGAACTTGGCTTTTTTTTTAATCAAAAACCTCAACATATATCGCTTATTTGACCCACTGGAAGGAGATCTTGTCCGATCAAGTGTATTCTGTTTATGTTGCGTCCTAGTGTTAGTTGTATATTTTGGATATGATTTTTTTTAAATCAAATTTATATTTTGTATTTATGAAACAAAAGAGATAATAAAAAAGAAAAATTTGTAAACACAGAAAACTGAGAAGGGTTGATAGAAAGAACGAAAGTGTAAGTAAATGAAATAATAAAAGAAATAATTGATTGATTGATTGATTAATGAGATAATTAATTGGATGAATGGATGGATGCATGGATGGAGGTGGATGGGTGGGTGGGTGGGTGGATGGATGGATGGATGGATGGATGGATGGATGGATGGATGGATGGATGGATGGATGGATGGATGGATGGATGGAGGGACGGAGGGAGGGATGGATGCATGCATGGTTAGATGGATGGATGGATGGATGGAGGGAGGGACGGAGGGACGGAGGGACGGAGGGAGGGATGAATGAATGGATGGATTGCATATATTAAAGTTCACAGCAGGGCACCACAGTAGGCAGTAATCAAGCCCTCATAACCGGACGAACTAAAGACCAATTCACGTTATTACCAGTGTTCCCCACGCTATTTTCTAGGCTTAGGTCACGAATAGAACTACGTACACCACAAACCCCTGCGCGGATTGCAAGAATACGCAAACCAAAAGCTAATATTTCTTCTCTCCTTTTTACGTTATATTGATAGTTCTGAGACAATCGTGAAAAAAAATTATTGGAAAGAAATTGTCACCACTTTGGTAAGTGTTTCGTTGAGGTTCAGTTGTTATTAGTTTTGTTTGAACCTTTAATATATGACACCATTTTCTGTGGTTGAAAGCCGTTTTAATAAGAAACCTTTATTCTTATGAATTGAAAATCGAGAACAAGGTTGCTCAAGTCGAATATAATAGTTACAAGGGATAACCTTTACTCAAGGAAAGAATAAATGGAAAGTTTTACAAGGAGCTGCTGAGTACACTCGAACCGTCAACACTTCGAGGTTTTTCAGGTTATTTTCCCCTGAACTTTCAAACCTTCTAAAAATGAAGCATTGAGTGCAAATACACCGGGCGATAGATGAATAAATATCACTTCTACTACTACTACTAATAATAATAATAATAAGTTTATTAACGTCTCGAATACTTCTGGCCTGGCACAAGCGCCCTACTAATCGGGGAGACAATCTTACAGTATGCATTTTTTTTAATGTCAAAAAATTTCGTTCGCAAAACGTTTTCGTTTAGGTTCAAGTGTCCTTACTGTATCGTAAGTTTTCAGTACTAGAAAACTTATCGTACTAAAAAATTTTAAATTGTGGAAACGACGGACATATCTTCGATTCATTCATTTTTTAGTCACGACTGCCAGGATAAATTTCGATATATAATGATCAAAAAAGATATAAAGATTTTTTTAGCTATCTGTATAGCTAGCCGATTGCAAGATTTTTCTGATCATTTACGAGTATATTAATAATAAATGGAGATATAGAAATATAGAAAAGTCATAGTGCTTGGGAACGAGGTTATTCCGGGCGAAAGCCCTTGGAATTAAATTCGGAAAAATTAATTTCCGACCTCGAACCCACGACCTTCGGAATTGTACTACCGATGCTCTATATTAATAATAATTGATAAAACTATAGTTTTTTCATAGGGTTTTCCCTTACGTTTTAACGGAAAATGTCTCTATTGAGTTATTTATTTTTAATTGCGTTTTAAGAAATTTAAATTTTAATTGTACACAATATGGTTGTGTTTTGACTTCAATTCATGAATTACTATCAGCATGAGCTGCGTAAATTAAGCAGTACTAGTCTAGTCATTCAGCTTGGAAATATGTTGGGTCGTAATTAAAAGTCTTAATAGTTATGAGTACAACTTACCGCCTTTTAGTGGTTTGTTTGCCGCTCGCCTCTCACCACTCTGGTCCGGGTTCGAGTCCTGGCTCAGACTGGATCATATGTGAGTTGAGTTTGCTTGATGTATTGTTCTCTCCCTTGCCACGATGGTTTTCTCTGGGATCTCCAGATTCCTCCCTCCGTTAAGAGCAAAACAAATTGAGTTGAGTGTTGCATGCTGTGAATATAGAATGTAGTGGTAGTGCGTGTGAAGGGAACCTCATGGAAGCGCCCCGTATGGGGAGTGGTGGTTGTAAAATATAAGTTTTAAGCTGTTTATATGCATGAAATGACGCTTTTCAAGGATTACCACATCAATTCACAACTGCACTAGCTTCTAGGTATTTCAGGTATTTCAAACAATTATGAAATTCGGTTTTTCGCACATGGCTTTGGTGGCCTTCTAGACCCATCCGTTAACAAATACGACCTACTTCTTATTACCTTTTCACTGATACGGCGGCCATCTTGAATTATGAGACGCCGAGGCAAACAAACATGAAGTCTTGGTGTTTAGCATATTGTTCTAAAAACCAGCAAATTCAATTGCTTTGTAGATGTGCTACTTATTGAAAAGTGTCAAGATTATATAAAGATAGACCCTGACAGTTGTGCAGTTGATAAATTTTCCTCCAATAAAGTTGCCCCTCGGCTTTCCATAATGTCTTTACAACAGAATTCAATAGAGTGCAAACAATATAACCGTGAAACTTTAGTAATACTAAATAGCACAATTTCATGCAAATTCCATTGTTTTCTATTGTTTAATTAGCACTATTTTGTACTATTTAGTAATTAGTGTTTCACGGATTAATTGTTTGCACTCTATGGTTTCGAGCTGTTGTGCATTACTTTCGCTTGAATTTGATTTGCAAACGAATTAGAAAAGAGCGGGAAAATGTTGCCGGTGAAATAGTGTTTATCCTGCCATGAGGAAAACAGGTGAGGAAAAAAGTAACTCTGTTGTTTAATTAGGTTAATTTGCACCCAAAAAAAAAAAAAAAAAAAAAAAAAAACGGTGGCTACGGCCCTGAATATACATAGAGAAAAACTGAATCCGACAACTTCTTTGTCAT
Source organism: Actinia equina (assembly GCA_011057435.1). Classification (NCBI taxonomy): domain Eukaryota; kingdom Metazoa; phylum Cnidaria; class Anthozoa; order Actiniaria; family Actiniidae; genus Actinia; species Actinia equina. Next base: position 104,576 of record WHPX01001018.1, read on the forward strand.
TTAGGCTCCGTCCACACGTACCGCAAATTTTTGTATCCGCAAATTTTTTTTTACGGATACGGGTTGCGTCCACAAGTGTCCGCAAATTTTTGTATCCGTATCGGGACATTTTACGAACACGGATACGTGTGGACGGTGAAAACGATTCGAATACGCTGCGTGTGGACGCAAACATTTTCGTATCCGCAAAAAATAATTTGCGGATACAAAAATTTCCGGATACGTGTGGACGGGGCCTTATATACAGGTTTTTAAGAAGCTATAGTCACGCACAAGTGCCAGCTTTTGAACTCATTAGCATGCGTGTACAGATTTCTATCATGAGTGAGTAAGGTTCTTTATTGGACTACGAGACCTCACCGTTTTAAGTGGCTAAAAAACCTACCTTTGCTTGGAGACCAATACTCCCCTTCACGGTTCCCTGCGCCATCTTGAAATGTAGCCGGGCCTTTGCATCGAAGCGAGACGAACGGTGAGCTTGCAATGATAGAGACCTTTTTTAAACACCTTGGACAATAGGACGTTTGCATGATGGCGTCATTGACCTCTACTACCAGACTACCTTGCACACTTTCTTTTGTTCAGTTAATTAGCACGACTTGTCTTACTATTCTCATGAGGGAATACAAATTTAAATAAGAAAGAAAATTCGCGAAGCATCTTGGTAGTGGGAGTCAAATGACGCCATCATGCAAACATCCTATTTATTGTCAATAAGAGGACAGACACATATAAATCTGATGTCAATTTGTTAAATCATGATTATATGAAAACCAGATTAGTGAAAATTTTAGTCTGGGAGCAACTTGAAGTTGAGACATAGAGAAAAGAACAATAGGGTCGAGTAAACGACGCTATTTACTCACAGTTTTGATGCTGAATGAAATTGATAAATTTTTATCCGGTACTTTTTACTGTGAAGAAAATATGTTGCATGGCTACTATTACGGCCATAATAGATAAGTTTAATTAAGTTTAAAGTCATTTGCTATTTTTATCTATTTTCATCCAACTGCCCTTTCAAATTATGTAGTTACTTATTAACAACTGTGCAGGTGTGAGAGGACAAGAGCCTCGATCGATTATCACTTGCTAAACTTCCTTATGTCATTTTACACGAAAATCAACAATTGTAAAAATTCAATTTTGCATTCTGAATACGCCTTCACTTCTCCAATCCAATCCTCTCACAACTTTTCACAACCACTCAACGCTGCCATGGTTTCAGAGCATTTATAACGACCTAGATAATTCTGCAATATCGGCGTTTGAGAACATTTTAGCATGGATTAGGCCAGCTTTAAGTTTTAAAAGGTACGTAGCCAAGTCAGTCTTAATCCTTCTTTATTTAAGAATAGACTGCTTTGCTTTCCGTTAAATTAGCTTTAACGGCAGGTTTTATCTCTGTTATTTTGAACATTCGCACGGAATTTTTTCTGTATTTCACACTGTTTTGTTCTATCCAAGAAACCCTTATTTATCTAACGAGTTTTAGTATTTTACGATTTGCATCATATATAAAGCAAGAGGGTTCACTTTGAGAGGAAATATTAGTTCGCATTAACTTGAAATGACATCGTAACACTCATGTATTTTAGGCTAGATCCATAAAAGTTATTTAGAATTATTTAGAATAAATAAGATAAAAACTTCCTATCCAATTTTTTTTTTTTTTTTTTTTTCATTTCTTTTATTTAATTATTGTTTTTTTGAATGTTTTTTCCTTCTTTTTTTGCTATTTTTTTCAAAGTTTTCTTTGTAGAAATAAAACATATAATCTCACTCGCTGCTATTTTAGTCTCGTTCCATCCTCCTACGGTTCGCTTCTCTCCCCACAAACTACAGAACATAGCGACTAGATTAGATTAGACAGATAGTGAAAGAGTGAATAAGATTAAAAATTCGAAAAATAGCGATGACGGATCTGTTTTTATTATGATTCACTGATCATTTATTTCAATTTGATTCTCATGTATTTTGATGAAATAATTTTGAGTCGGAGCTATTATATTTTCCCTCAGGCTAAATTAAAAATCTTCCGATCATGACCAATAGTTTTTGCAATATAATCAACGGCTACTAGACAGTCCGCAATTATAAAAAGATGAATAATTTGTTTTTATTCTCTCCCAAACATCATGAAATGATCAATCCGGGAGAAAACTAGACTCCATCTTCATTTTGTTTTTGTTGTTTTTAAAAAGCTAGTTTTTTAAAATTTAATACACAGTGCTGTTTGGTGGTGAAGTTAAAACATTGAATTTCTCTCGTATTTTCGCCCTGTAGGTTAAGCGAAATTCTTGTTAAAAATACTTCAAAAGACTGAACAGAAGAAGACGACAAAACTTCTCCAGCTCTGCCATAAAAAAAGGATGGACAAACCTGTTTATTTGTCACGCTTCTTTTTACCCAGCACAGTTTTATATCTACTTACTATCATCGCATTCTCAGAAGGTGAGCGACAATTCGTACGAAAATAATGATTAGAAATGAATTTATGAACTAAGCGGTATTTTCACTGCAAGTTCATCGGACTAAAGCCCGAATTTACTAGTTGTTTTGAGACGGATTATCGTGTAAAATAGATTGATAGAAGGCGTTGAAACTCCGTTTCATGGTTAAATGAATTTAGAGATTATGATTGAAAACCTTGTTGGAAGCATATTAGCTTCACATATTAGCTAGTCAATTATTTTCTCAATTTTTGCGGATTTCATTTTCTTGTAAAAGAACTGGGATTGGACATGTTAACATTGTACTAGAACTAAAACACGATAAAAAATTATCACAAAAAAGGGAAAACCTCATATCTAGAATAAATAATGCTTCAATTAGTAAATGTGCCATCATTATAATTACAGGTGTTTAATAGCATCTTATCTTTGGCCTTGCTGACAAGTTTTTTTCTGGAATTCTATCTTAAACTTACAGTACAAACATATTATTTCTTAAGCTTTCTTTTTATCATATCCTACACCTCAAGAACTATTACATATAAAACTACTCTACAATTTTTTATTAACTTTCAGTATATATATCTATCTATTTATTTTATCTATTTATTATATGACTTTTTTTCCATATCTTTTCATATCCTTTTTTGAAATAGTTGTATGTACATATGTACATATATAATTTAGATAGCTTCTTCTATATTTATAATTCCGCGCTTTAGGAGTAATAATTGAGGCTTTAAGGAAATTTTTTACCATTTGAATCTTTCTTTTTTATCATATCCTAATGACGAAAATTATAATTCAAGAACTAATTAAATATAAATCTACTTTACTCGTATACGAAGTTTTATTTTTCGTATCCAAACTTTTCAACTAGAAGATAATTGAGGCTTTAAAAACATTCTGAATGATTCGTTTGCCGTACGTTCCTTTTGAATTAAAATCTCGAAAACTTCATTTGAAAACAGGAAACGAGTAAAATTACTAAAAGTACTTTTGGGTTGAGTTGGTAAGATAATATTTGTCATTTAATAAACAACTGGCTATACAATTTTAGTATTAAATACTAAGGTGATTAATGAAAATCTCGCGCGCTGATTGGTCGAGAAACTCAGATTATCACACGATAATCACCTCCAGCGATAATCCATAATCGCGGCCAGCCGCTTTGTTGCTGTTACCGGGAAAAAATGTGTCTTTTATCCTTCTTTTTTTTCTTCTTTTTTTTGAAAGACTCACTATTTATACTAAAACAATTATTCACCTCAGGCCTAGTGATTAACTTCGTTTCGGTTATTATTCCCCGATATCCACTTCGCCTTCGGCGAATGATTGTTAAATAATATACCACTCTCATTATAATACTTGAAAGGGCGCCAAAATGATTCCTGGTCGTAGCCCAGCTCATTAAAGTGCACATGAACCCTTCGACAATACTTTCAGTACTGATTCTACATGAAGTAAATAGTTGATTGGTAAAATATTTCTTGATTTGAGTGATGCGTTTCTAAGTTATGAAGGTTTATACTTCCAATATGCTAATGAGTGTGACGTCTATTAAGGCTTAATCAAATATACAAAATCGAACTGGTTCATAGAAACAGTATTTAAAAAGCATCATTATTTTACTCATGGTTTACATGAAAGCTATTTACAATTTTTATTTTCAAAATGGCCAGCATTTAGTATTACTAGTTACAACAAAAACACTCAAATACCTTACCTGACGTCATCATCATTAACATATTGGAAGTATAAACCTTCATAACTTAAAGACGCATCACTCAAATCAAGAAATATTTTACCAATCAACTATTTACTTTATGCAGAATCAGTACTGAAAGTATTGTCGAAGGGTTCATGTGCACTTTAATCATTTCTTACAAGGAAGGAGCGAGTGAAAACATCGCGCTATGAAAGGGAAGCTTCGAGAAGAGATCCAGGTTTATCTCGTGTCTGTAATTTTAACGTTTAACCGAGTTTGTCAAGGTATGTTACATGCGATAGATGATTACAACAAGTTAAGTTAAATAACTGCCTTCGTTTATAAAGAAAGGAAGTTTGAAAAACTGTACATGACATGAACGCCTGTGTGATCAAATTGATCTTTTTTTCCGTATGAAAGAGTGAACTTGTAAATACCTAAAAGGTATTATTTCGGTATCAGCAAGAAGCTAGGCCACAGCTTACTCACTAGAGGGGTGTGCCACAGCTATTTAGTTTGTTTTCTAAGCATAGCTCTACAATCTTTTATGATGTTTCAAAGCTAGCTATTCCTGTTTTATTTCTCTTTTTTTTTTTTTTTTTTTTTCTAGTTTTCTTTTCTTTTCTTTCTATTTTTATATTTTACTGAGCTAAGCTGATGTGGTTCGAAAACAGTATTTGTCAGTTGCTTTTCAGTCGCTTTGTAACTAAATTTAATGATAGCTTCAGATTATCTAACCAACCATTTGACTATGAGTCCATCACAACAAACCAACAAACCAACCCACCAAAAAAACCCACAAAACCAACCTCCAACTGACTCCAACTGGCCGTACTAACCCACCAACAACCAACCCAACAACCACCTGAAGATTAAAAAATAGAATTTAGTTTTTAAGGAGGATTGCAGTGAATTTAATAACTTCTTCTAGGTATTATAAAATGACCCCTCGATCTTTTGTAAATTAATGGCATTCTCTTATTGAGGCTTACAGTATATATTGTGGCCTTATTACTTAAAAAGGGGCGCGATTTTGAACAATAACATTGACAGTCGACGTGTTTGGACAACGAGCCTATCGAAAATAACACAATGAAAACTACGTAAAAATAATGCGGATTGTTAACAGATAATTAACGAGTGATAATCAAATCAATACGTGTTAAAAACTTTCTTGTTAATTTCAAAACCGACCTGGAAGATTTGTTTAGACTCTATGGATGACTTAAGGTTACGGCCAAGGTTCGTCAAATGGTCCAAGTTTGTCCTAAAATATTTCGAAAAGAGCAAATATTGCAATTGTATGCCATTTTTTTCCGATGCAAAAGCGAACCAATCATCACCGTTGCAGCATTTTCCAAATGAAATTCGAATATTTTCCCACAAACAACTACACAGTATTTGTTTTAAGGAGTACTACAAGAATTTTCTTTTCTTTTCTCAGGACAATATATTTTACAATTGAAGCAATTTATGACTCATTTTCCTGCGACCAGAGTTGTAAATTAATATTCTAATATATTCTAGCAAATTTGTTGAGCTTGTGGGACATAGCAACGGTAACTAAGGGGAGTCAGAACTATGAATTAAACGTCACCATGCTTGAGGTCTATCGATCCGGCAAGGATCGCTATTCCCTGCTTTAATTCCACCATTATTGTTCCGTGTTTTAGTAAAGAAAAAAAATATTAAATACATTTTTGAAATGTGTCCTCTGTTTTTACTCAGGACTTAACAGAAGCGGTTTGGTACGACACGAAGAACGTTTGTACAATGACATATTTGACGGCTACAACAAGGAAATACGTCCTGTGCTCAACCCATCAGAGGCTGTACACGTGACCTTTGGATTCGCTCTCTCTGAGATAATTGATGTGGTGAGTTTTTAACCGATAACACACTACTTTTTCACAGTCTTGTCTTGATTCTATATAGTTTTTTTGTGTGTTTTGTCTTAAGGAACGACCTATGCTTCTGGTTGTTGTTGCGTATTTGCTTTCTAATATCAGGGGCGTAGCCAGAGGGGAAGGCAAGGGGGTCAGGTCATTTATATGGTCATTTTAATTTATTATCATTATCATCATTATTATTATTATTATTATTATTATTATTATTATTATTATTATTATTATTGTTATTATGTAAATACAGAAGTTAAAAAATAAGTGCTGGCTTTTTAAGCCCCCCCTCTCCAGGAAAATCCAAGCTACGCCCCTGAATATTATTTATTTATTATTTATTTTTGAATTTTTCAAAAATGAAAAATCTAATCTGACCTAATATTCTAATGATAATATTTGGTCATGAACGACGTGGATTGTACATGTAGACAATATAATATTGGTGATGACTTCAGTCGAAAAAGTTCAAACTGTTTTCTCTAGGGCTCTTAGGCTTTTATAATCAAATGTATAAGAAAATAGTTTAAAAAATTATAGACTAACTTCCATCCAAATGGTTTCAGGATGAGAAAAACCAAGTGCTTACGACAAACGTCTGGGTGCGACAGGTAAGATGAAGAAAATGTGACAAGTATATTTGGGATACAAGAACTGGAAGTGAAAAATATCTAAACGGCTTATCACTAAGTTTTAGCGCTATTTTCCTCGATTTTCAGCAAAATTATTTTTTTCTAGATTTCCTCCTTGCAGAGTTTAAGCTATTAAGAGACTGCTATTGCGCATGCTCAAACTTTTGTTTGGAGAGAATGCGCGATAAGAAATAGAGGTTTTGTACTTTATCATAGTTGCCTCGTCCTTCAAATTATTTGTAAAAAATATTTAGTTTTTTTTTTTTCGTGGTATAGACTTGGAAAGATGTATCCTTTGCATGGAACTCGTCTCGTTATGGCAACGTAGCTTCTATTAACGTAGATGCGAAGACAGTCTGGGTGCCGGACATTGTTCTCTACAACAAGTAAGTCAGTTGGACATGGGTATATCTGTTAATGGCATTTTAGAACAGGAAAATGAAAAGCTAAAATAATTGAAGAAAAATTGAATGTTCAGCTTAGGGAAAAATCAATTCAAGTGCGCAGTAAGACATGGACATTTTTTATTTCTTGCAATTTTCACTGCATTTGTGCACTACAATAGGCACCATCATCGCCATCTCCAAAAACAACAACTTCATCAACAATAACAACAACGACAAACATTGTAAATCATTCACAAAGCCGAATATTAGAAAATTATTTTTCTTCTACGTGAGTTACTAATTTTGTTAGCCAAACTTTCACACACTAGTTCATCATCAGGCGAAAGGCTAGTGGGACAGTTTTTTACGTTAACCAGAAACTATAAGCGTGCACGAGCAACTCGAACCAATAAGCAAGCACGTTACTATAAGGCATGGTCAAAAAGCTATTTTGAAAACGTTTGGAATTATTGCATTTTGGAATGTGTGGTTAAACCATGACACGACAAACAAAAATACATTATTACTTAGTCCTACATGGAACTAGAAGCATATCATTCCATATAGGTAAAGAAAAATTACACCAAGGGTATGGGGTAAGACAAGACGCAACTTCCTAATTTTTTAATATACTATCCTAACTGACTAACGCTTCTCCGTACCCCTGTAAAAGACATAGCTTATTTTCCTTGGCTTCTTGACCCTTGCTTGATTTTACCCTCAGTAGACCTCCTCGGCTCTGAGGCGCTCGAGCGAAATGTTGTCCCATTTTCGGTTCATTCCCTTGAGAATAATATTCTTTGTTTGAGTTGTATCCATATTCATGTTCTTCTCATGTGCAACCGAGCACAAACCTTAAAGAAAGAAATGATACTCTAGGGAATGACACTTAGGACAACATTACGTCAGAGCCGAGGAGGTCTATTAAAACGCTAATTGTAGAGAATTTATCCTGAACAAATTTCATTCTTTGCGAACCTATGGATGTTTTGAACAGAAGACTGGGGGGTTCAAGGGGAGCTCATGGTCATACCTATCATAATGATGTAATAGAAAGCACCCTTGTTTGTTTTTACAGTGTCAACAACAACGACCACGGTGAACAATATCTCTTCAACACTAAAGTGGTGATCAGCCATGATGGGACTTTTGCTTGGTACTCGCCGAACAAGTTCAACACATTTTGTAAGATTGACGTCCGACTATTCCCCTTTGACACTCAAGAATGCAGGATTACGTTCGGATCCTGGACCTACACTGGGGATGAAATCGATCTTTACTTTTACAAGAACACGTCAAGGGCCGACTTAGGAATATTCTCGAAGAACGGAGAATGGGATCTATCGTCTGCTGAAGGAGTTCGAAACGTTATGGCATACGATTGTTGTTCATCACCTTTTATTGACTTGACGTATAATATTATTATCAGGAGAAGGCCCCTCTTTTTCTTGAATAACCTTATTCTCCCTTGCATCGTACTGGCACTGCTCACGTCTGTCTCCTTCCTATTCCCTCCAGAGACTGGGGAGAGAATCTCATTGGTCATTACAGTCTTGTTGGGTATGACAGTGTTTATGATAATCTTCACTGAAGCGATTCCCGCCACTTCAGAAGCGACTCCTTTGATTGGTAAATATTTTGCAGCGGTACTCTTTGAAGTTGCACTTTGTCTCCTAGCGACGTGCGTGCCCTTACGGCTTCAACATTTGCATCCTGGCACGGAAATGCCTCGATGGGCCAAAGTATTAATTTTTGATTATATTGGGTATGTTATGTGCTTCGGAAGTTCTAGGCCATTAAAAAAGGGCAGGAAAAAAGAAAGTCAGTCAGGGAAGGTGACCAAGATTCACAGCTACACTAACGATGATATTAAGCTCAGTGACACCGACATTATAGAGAATGGCTATGTAAAGGATCACGAGAAAACGAAGCAACGCTCGGCAGCCTTTGAGAATAACCCACAAGGAAAGCCTCACGATTATTCTGTTGTTAATGAGTATATCAAGACAAAGGAAAGAGAAGACGAACTGTACGCCGAGTGGAAGAACGCCATCAGTGTCCTAGATCGACTTTTCTTTTGGCTTTTTATCTTAACGTTTGTCGTGTCCAGTGTTGTTATTCTGTATGGGTATTCCAGAAATTGAAATAAAACTTTGTATGTATGTAAAAGAACGAGAGACAAAGCTCCCTTCCATCCAAAGAACCAAGCCAAACTTGCAAGAAAGCAGCATTTAATAGACCCTTGCTGTACGTGGAAATGCGGCTCAATTTGCAATGACATAGCTATGATAGGTTCCAATTCTCTGTGTGGTATCTTTTGTCAGCTGAATAGCAAGTTTTCGAAAAATGTGTACGTGGGAGATAGAGCTTGAAGAGCAGTTTTGCCAGAGAAACGAGCCAAGCTAGCAATTAGAAAAGGACATCCAATAGATTTGCTATGAATAGACGTTATTTGCGATTTCGTAGAGTATTTGTACAAGCTGAACGGCCAGTCTTCATTGATGACTAAGCACGAAGTGAAGGTTATTCCTATCACTGAAGGCTATTAAGCACAGGTGAATAATTCAGTAATCGAAGAAATGAATTCAGCAAATTTGAACGAAACTTTGGCAAAAATGCACTCTGCGAGCAGGAAATAAAATACAAGTGGTTACCAAGAGACCAATAGAAGATCCAAGGCAAAGTCACTCAGCAACACTCAGAGGCTCAGCTGTACTACATTACTCTTAGTGAACGCAGTAGCATAAGATAGTCTGCGCATATGCTTGTCGCGTTTTTAAGTGTCGACGAGAGTTTTAAGAGTAAAGAAAGTAGCGAATACATTAATATTCTGTTGGACATAAAACTTTCAAATAATAAACTTTATACTCAAAAAATACAGACTTTTCACATGGCTGGATGAAAGAGTAGCCACGTATACTGGAATTTGTTTTTCGCGTATTTACCTGATTTTATGCTAACAGAGCAATGTCTTCCATACTCTAGCGTATCAATAAAAATACGATTATTACGCATCGATCTATTTGTTATATTTGGTTTTCAAACCGTCCTGAAAAAGCTAAGAACAAATAGGAGCAGTGAAACTTGTTTACGAATATTTAAAAAAAAAAAAGTCGTTCGGCCCGACAATTTCATACGCGAGTTCCGTACTCCCTAATCTAGTTGAATAGGGCCAGGCTGTACGAAGGGTAGATAGCGCTAACGGGCGAATAAATCCATATTCAGTGAATAAGAAAGTGCTGCTGTTATCCAAAACACTTAGCCATTGGATAACATTTATCCCTCGGATAGCGCTATCCACCTTTCGTGCCACCGCGCCGGCCGAGAACTGCACTTGACAAATCGGCTATCATATGATCAGGAAATACATACTTGTCCACTTCCTCTTTCAGGGAAACGTGTGCAGTTAAAATGTTCTGGCCACTGAAAGCCAAATTTCTTTAACACTGGCTGACAGCCGCGAAATGATCGAAGACATAACGATCGACAGGGTGATATTACGTTCATCTCGGTGCATATTGGTGCATACATTGAACATAGGAACCTTTCCAAGGAACTGGAACACTGGATCTTGACAAGAGGGATAAACTGATTCAGTTCTAGCATGGCTTCGTCCTGAGTACGATGTTTCAAGATATTTGGAAATGATGTGGAACTGTAGCCTAATGCAGAACACATTGGTATCGTAAGGTTCTGACAATGGCTTCCTGAAGAAGTTTCTGTGAAGAAATGATAAATGATTTTGTCAGCAACTGTTAGTTTTTTGACCTACATCTTTGTTAAAAAATTCATCTACCGATTAGGTAATTTTTTGTGTTAGAGTCTTGTTCTCAATAGTCCCCTTCACAGTTCCCTGCGCCATCTTGAAAGGTAGCCGTGCCTTTGCATCGAAGCGAGACAAACGGTGAGCTTGCAATGATAGAGACCTTTTCTTAACACCTTGGACAATTATTCACACGTCTCTATCATTGCAAGCTCACCGTTTGTCTCGCTTCGATGCAAAGATGGCGCAGGGAACTGTGAAGGGGACTATTGCGACCCAAGCATAAGCACAAGCGAACCAAAGCCCAAGGCTCAAAATATTCCGTTCTTTTTCGCATGCTTCGCTTCTTTCTATAGTAAGAACATGGAGTTGCGTCTGCTTTCGTCACTTGCCCAGCCTATAACCTTTCGCATATGGCCGAGATTTAGAGCTTAAGTTGTCATCCAATGGTTGTAATTGCTAAAGCCTTCGTCGTTTTTCTCTCTCATGTATATTTGTTTCGGTATCTTCTGTTATTTTACTACCGATTATTTAAGCACATCTTGCAATTTGTTCAGTAGTTCTATTAGACGGCAAAGTAAACCTCTTTTTCCTGTGCGAAATGTTTCCCAATTTCAGACGACGTGTCATTTCCTAGAGTATCTTTTTTGTGTTTAACGTTTGTGCATAATAAGACATATGAATATCAATACTAGTCAAATCTCAAGAGGATGACGCGTGGTTTGAAATGAGAAAACATTATTGATGTACGACTAAGCTAAAGAAATCTGTTAGAAATGCAAGCAATGCTAAATCCAATAAAACATATCAGTGGAGTCTTGCTATAACAAAACACTTACCCGCCCGAGGAAAAGTCTTGGTTATTATTGATGGTGTCTGTCTTGTTGGAATTGGTAGTTCAGTAGTTGTTACATTCGTAAGTTCTGAAAGACGAATACATAAATAACTAGATGTCTTTATTTATCATTATTAATCGTGACATGACGAAATGAAATTACCAGTATAATAACAATATTAAATAAGATCTCAGAAAAAATCCCAGCTTCAGATGGGATTTAAATCTGAGCTCATATTTCACACTATTGCTATGGATTTCATTTCATATATCCCTACCATATATATTACTTTTCATCTTCTAATCGTGACTTACATTGCAGCAACATTTGTTAAATACAGGCAAGGCAACCATTTCTTATCGTCATTGCGACAAATCAAAGTTGGTTTTGTCAAAATCCATATATACTCAGATATGTTAGAAGACACTCGTGTGCAATACAGTATACTCGTGGACTGAAAACCAATATCATTATTAGAAGAATGATCGTACAAGTTGTGATGGACACCAATTTGGTTTGTCTTTCAGTGACTTAGGCCTTCTTGCTTTTCTCGTGCTCTACACAGCTCCCAGAGCGTTTATATCACAACACAAAAACAGCAGTTTATATACAAGTGACGCAAGTGCTTTTGTAAAATGTTTTTCATGGATTTCGCGCAAGCGTGTCTCAGTGCTCTGTTATAGACACGGTAGCCAGCCAATCAGAGTGCGCATTTCAAATATTTTATAATACATTTTATGAATATATATTGGGCAGCTTAAAAAAATTTAAGAGTTCAAATAACTTCGTACCTGTCTGATTATCAGAAGGTTTAGAGATACACGTCTCCCCACTGCCTTCCTCCGGAAATCTTGAGCAGTTAAATTTCGCTGGCCACACAAAACCAAATCTATTCAACAAGGGTTCACACCCCTGCTTCGATCTTTCACACAGCGAGCGACAAGGTGGCAGATTACCGATTTCCGTGCACACCGGTGCGTAGATGGAACATAAAAACAGGTTTAAGGAACTTGAACAACCTATTTTGACTACTGGATAGAGTTCGTGAACTTCTAAGGCAGCTTCTTCTTGGGTTCGGTGACCAAACATGTTTGGGAAGGTAGTATAGTTGTACCCGATTTCCTTGCACATTGGTATTTCTACTTCCTGACAAATCCCTTTTTTAGATATGCCTGGAAATACAAGGTACATCTTTTGATGTAAAACATATTTCGCATGAGAGGCCAAAAAAAACAGGAAATTTACGACGATTGGAATAATTAAGTTCGACACGCACGGATTTCACATTACTTTTTCATTTTTTTCTCCATTAAAAAATATGGGAAACGCCCCACTACCACTAACACACCCCCCCCCCCCCCCCCCCTTCCTCCCAATGGTTTTACAGGAGCCACGTCGTGGTAATAGATAATTCACTAGCTTCTTTGGGAAATAAAATTTCATGTCATGCGGAAACATTTCACAATTCTTGCCATGAGACAGCCGCGAGAATCCCAGTGTCTATAGTCTACTCTCACCTTCAATTTGTTTTTGTTTGACTTTCCGAACTGCTGGAAGTCGTTGAGGCAGATGTGCCGGTTTGGGAGAACGGCTAGCCTTAAATCCTTCAAAACATCTTTTCCTGGGAAGTTTACTGCAGCGAAGAGAGGAAGGCCATTTCATTTTTAATTTCTTCATCACACGGCGGCAATCTTTTCTTATTTTGTGACACAATGACCTGAAATGGGAAAAAGAAGATGTTGCTGAATGACACATGTGGGGAGGCATAGATTGAATGTATTTTGTAGAACATGAAATAATGTTGACGCCCTGCAAATGCACACTTTTAAGATTTGTTTTGAATTCAAGGCTAACATGGAAACACATAAGAAATACCACAAATTCCATCGAGAAAAATGTGATTTCATTTGCTTATGCGTTTCATGACTGTTTTTGGGGTAAAAATAGTTAGTTTATACGTAATGGAAGGTTTTGGTTATACGATAAGTGTAGTATACTACATTCGTTTGGGCGCCATTTTGACAGTCAACCTTGTCACGCTTTGATTTTCACGCTTCTACCTTACCTGCAAGGAATCTGTGACTGATCATAGATACAAGGAGGTGCGTACACCCTGCAGAGAAACTTCTCGAGCAGTGGTGAGCAGTGTTTCCTAAGTACTTTGCCCCAGCGCCTGATGACTTTTGCTACCTGGTTCTGGTCTGTATGGCCAAAACTGTTAGGTAACATCGTGTAGGTATAGCCCACTTGACTGCATGTTTTGATATCGATCCTTTCACACAAAGGTTTCACTTTGAGGGCTAAAGGCAAGCATAAACAATGATTTTAAAGATTTTCCGCAAGATAGGTGTGTCTCTAATTTACATAAATGAAAATCTATGTGAATTTCACAATTATTTTGTGACCAAGATAGAGATCATGAATGAATTAGTAAATGTGCACAATGCTCCAGGTTCGAATTCTCTGCTGCCTCTGCTGTTTTTTGTGTATAGGATATATATGTGTTACAGTGAAGTACCGTGGAATTTGAAAGAAAGTTCATTTGAAACATGAAACATATGTTCACGCCAAAATCGATTGTATAGTTGCATAACAGAAAAGAAAAGAAAAGAAAAGAAAGTAAGTGCGCGGTCATTAAATGATCGGTCGCCTGGGGAAGGGAAAGTAGTTGGGAGGCCTTACGATCGTTTTGTGTCACGGTCATAGAGTAAGACAAGAAGAAGGAAATTCTCACAATACTTACCAACAGTACTCCATCCTTGAACCAGTACAATAACAGCAACAATAAACACAATCTTTATACCTCCCATCGGGAAAACGTCACCGCCTAAGAAGGCATAAAAGAATATAGTTCTCCAAACAAGCATTACTTGTTCAATAGCTTCTTAGCGTGTGGCTTGGTAGCCCAGTAAGGGGCAACAGTCTCAAGCAGATCTTTTGGACTCAACTTTGTCAAGTTTCCAAAGGCTTTTTTTTTTCAGGTCATCTTTACAATTCAAGACAGATGTAAAAAATACGACGAACTGATTAAGAGGTGCATGCCTTTAGAATTGGAATTCGTAGGAAAATCTACTTTATTTTGTTCGAGTTTCATGAAAATTAACTTACCACAGCGTTAGCCAACTCTTTTTTTGTTTTGTTTTGCTTTTGCAAGCTTTCTTGATGAACCTAAAGCAAAAGCTATTAGTCGTTAGTGAGTATTAAGAACAGTGGCTACAAGGCTTAATCCGTGAAATAGTAGGCAGATCAAGATTCCCGTTTTTCATTCCCGCAAACGGCAAACGTGACCACGTATTAATCGTTTCCCTACATTTCACTTTACCTTTCGCGAACCTTCTCGACAAAGACAAGTCTTATTTTGTTTATCTAGTACTTGGAGTTTTTAACCATTTCTTTTCACTAATTTTAAAGAATTTTTTAATGTTCACCTAAACGAGAATCTTAACTCTAGTTAGTAGACTAATAGAGGTTAGCTATTCGGTTATTTCTGTGGTTTTCGTTTGAGTTTATTTGACTATTACACATCGGCATGTAATTTTTGCCTCAAGGGTTAAGTAAAATTGCTCTAAAACAAACTTAACGATGAACTAAACGAACTAAAGGGCTTTGAATAATCTAAGTGATGATTATCTATCTTAAGCTACCGCTGTTTAAGTGAGACAAAGGTACCGATACTCAATAACCCGCTGGTTTTTGTGTTTGTGTTTGGGGTATCAATGTTGCATTCTTTAAATTAAATGAACAGTTATCCAGGCTTCATGTTGAGATGTCTGAATGAAATGTCGTTCCAATCACGGTAGGTATTCCTTTTTTCTTTGAGTTTCGACAATAGGTATCTTTGAAATAAGCACTTGGACAAAATTCAATCCAAAGATATGAAAGCTTATGCGATCATCATCGATCAATCTTTTAAGATGTCATCATAAATGAACATTTGCCCTGACAATCAATTAATTACGCGAATAAACTAACTAAAAAAACATATGAAGAAAACACAAATACCCCATTCACACCAAAGCTTAAACATGTTTAAAAGTGGTTTAACTAAAAAGGCGGGTTTGGAAAACTATCTACGAACACTGCACAATATTTGGTGAAATAATGCATGTAAACTATCCTTTGTCTTGCTCTGACAATATTTTAGAAAGTTTCATTATATTGTAGGTTTCTAGTTTCTCAATTTTTTTCCTAATGATAACATAGTTTAACTAAACACGTTTAGGTGTGAATGGGGTATAAGATTTTAAAAATCTGAACTACTTTATTAATTAATATTAACATCTTTTTTATCTCGTTTTATTACAGTTTCTAAGTCCAATTAATTCTAAATTCTAGCGCCACCCGAATTATGCTTGGTGTCTGATGACTAACATTTCAGTCTAGGTAAATAAGAATGGCATACACTGCTTTTTCTGCATGGAAAAGTTGGAAAGTACTTTTTTCACGAAATGTCGTCGAACGCAAAATGTGTTTGTTGTGACAATTTCTTTGCTGTGGACTATATCGTTCTCAGAAAAGAAGTTGAACTTAGTTTTAAATCTCCTAAACTCAAACCACTCAAGCGCTCCTTTTAAAAAGCCAACGCAGTACAGTTTTTTATCAAAGTTAAATTCTACTCCTGTATTTAAAAAAGAAAAAGAAAAGCAGACGAGAAACTCACCTTTATGAGCACCAAGTTTGAGTTCTTTTTTATCCTGGCTGCCGGAAAACCCAACTCTGAAAGGCCTTTTTCCGCAGCCTTAAAGTAAAGTAATCGCAAAGTTCGATGACTGCATGAGAGTTGCTTTATTTCGTGGTTTTTATGCAGCTGTTATGGCTGATCGCAAGATATCAAATACTTTCATTTTAAGAGATGAAAAAGGTTAAACTCTCTGGGGTATTTGGCCAATTAGAAAATGCAAAATATTGTGACGGCCAAGCCCCACGAGAGCTAAGGTTGCCAGTGGAAGGCAAAATACTTTGATATGTCTAAACACAGCAGGGCCTAGGGTGAAAGAGTTCAAGTAGAAACTCTAGTCTATTAGATCACTGGAGTTGAATAAAAATGAAAAGCAGAAAAATAATTTTAGAATATTATTATAATATATATAATAATATTACAGAAACAGAAGTATAGTATGTATCATGGAATTGATGGTTTTTACGGCGGCCATGTTGGAGGAACTTAACAAAAGAATTGCCAATGAATTCTTTTGTCATATCCTCCAACATGGCCGCCGTGTCTTTTGTTATTTAATTCTCTTGGGAATGGTTGAAAACCATCAATAGACTACACATCTTATTGCAATTTGACTTAAAGATACAACCAATAGGAGTCGAATAAAATCCAGGACTAGTACGCTAAAATTATGTAAAATTAGTGGGTGCTGGGCATCTAACGGCTCCAGTTAGATCATTGGCAATTATCTTGATTTCATCCTTCGAGAGCTTGGCGATAGTAACTGGAGGGGAGGGGTGGGGATTTAAGGTAGGAATGACGTCACTGCAAAGCTGAGGTGTTATGAAGTCTGTAACTAAATTGACCAGGGAAAATTTTTTCTCCAACCAGTGCAATAAAAATATATAACTCATTAGTTATTACGAGTTTTATATTTTCATTGCAATATTGCACCTTCTTTTTTTCAT
Source organism: Actinia equina (assembly GCA_011057435.1). Taxonomy (NCBI): domain Eukaryota; kingdom Metazoa; phylum Cnidaria; class Anthozoa; order Actiniaria; family Actiniidae; genus Actinia; species Actinia equina. Next base: position 121,877 of record WHPX01001018.1, read on the forward strand.
TTGGTAGCCTGGAAATCAACAATTTCAAAAGGAAAAGTGACACCCCATTTTTTTGCAAAAGTTCTCGATTCTGATTGGCTAATATTTTCTCTCAGATCAGCTGGATATTCTTTTGCTTCCTCGTAGCCTCGCTTCTCTGTACTTAATGATGATCATGATCAATGATGCAAAATGCTAGGCAAACCCCATCGGCTCAATTTTATTTTACTTCTTGAAATTTCAAGTTCTGTTCTTTTTTATGAAGCTTTTTTTTTTTTGCGTGACGGAATTGAACGAAGGAAAGCGATACGAACTTTGGGCTTCTGGTGAGCGAAGTGTATTCAACAATTACTTCTCTTCACAAAATAGGTTCTTTCACTGCATCCATATCTACGTTTCTTCTTTAATTTTGATGACTTTTAAAACTGTAAAACAGTCGGAATTAAATATAACAATTGTCCTGAAAGGTCATAGTCTCATGTTGAAGTGCTTGATGGGAACTCCTTGGTGTGTGCGTGAAATTAAATAAATGTATACAGTCCACTCCTTGTCCATATGTGTCCTCTCCATCTAATGTATCGTGTCTTGATGGGTACCGTCACTCTGTTGGTACTCATTGCTGTGCATGTGGTTGTATACAGATGTACATCCATACAGTTCAACCTTCATCGATATGTGTCCTCTCCATCTAATGTATCGTGTCTTGATGGGTACCGTCACTCTGTTGGTACTCATTGCTGTGAATGTGGTTCTATACAGATGTACATCCATACAGTTCAACCCTCATACATGGGAAATCGTTCCATGATTGCACGACAAATCTCACGTATTGTGCCTTGACAGGTTTTGAAAGTTCATGACTCACCACTGTAGTTTTGTCGAAATTGCCGCTAAAGTGCTGGAAAATAAGTGCAATCAATGTATCAAAGACTTTTTATTTATAAACACGACACGACACGACACGACACAACACGACACGACACGACACCGCTTCAATACTGGTCAAAGTTTTTACCGTTATGTCGTTGTCATTGATTCTGTAGTCTTCCCACGTGCCTGAAGTGTTGTTAAAGGCCAGAGTGTACCCAGTGACCCTGGATTGAAAGTCTGGAAAATCTTGTCCTTGAGTGGCAACCTTTGTTATCCATTTAATGGACCCTAAGTCAATCTGTAGATACTCGCCAATTTTTTTGCTAGATGGGCACCATGCAGTGTCATAGGCTTTGGTTGGCTGTCGGTGAAGACGACCATAATGGGGTTGCATAGCTTTACTGTCCCATTCAAACATTGAGGAAGCTGTGATTTGTGCATCAGGTATCTTCCCGTTTTGAATCCCAAGTGGCACAGAACAACCTTGCATAATGAAAAGAAGATTATTTTAAAGCGTAGCTGATTTGTCATGACAATCAACATGTTAACTGTTCATTAGTCAACATCATCTTTTCAGGTCGCTTTCTTTATCGACAATGCGCAATAACAACAAATTTTCCCGTACTCAGTTTACTCGGAAAATGCACTGATAAACCAATGACAGTTTTATTTTGTTTTATGTGTATATAGCTTAGGCCTCCCTTGTAAGACTACGTATAAATGCTATTTCACACTTTTTTTTTAGTTGATTGCTATTCAAAATTCTCCAAATACTATTAATGTTTTTACTTACATGCGAATTTCGCTGCAGGTTTACACTTCTTGACATCAAAGGACGATCCTTCACAGGAATTTGGAATATTGGCGTTCATTCGAGAGATACAAACACGATTACGTGTTTGAGAGCAGTTACAGGGAGACCATTGACTCCATTGGGTCCACCTTCCATCTGAAACAAATGAACAATTTAACAAGCGGATAAACGGACAATGTGTTGAAAAAATTGCACCAGTGTCGTATTAATATTATTACTCACCACTGCATTTGAACGTATCCCATAAGAAGTCAGGGCTACACCACTGTCGTGGAGAACAAGGGATGGAAGAACATGGGTTCTAATAAAGTGAAACAATGGAATTGAAAAAAAAAAACAATCCGAAAAAAAAATTGGATATAAGGTACATGGGCCTTGAGTAAAAATTCTTGCCAAGTCCACAGTTAACCCAACAAAATAAGGGCAAAAACAGGAAAATTTAAGACTCTAGTCAAAAACTATTTCGCGCGTCCTGATCTGCGTACAAGGTTGTGATTTACTGTTGAGCTTGAAAATGAATTTTTCTTGGGTAATTGCCGCAAGTAACAAAGCAAGAGAATGAGTGAGCAAACAATATGAGAAAATGAAGGCTTCAGTCATGAAGATTTGTCACCTTGATAGGACAGTATTCAAAATCTTCCTTGGAAACCACGTAACCAGGGTCTGACACGTGATCAGCGTCATTCAGTTCACATGTTCTCGACATTCCTTCTACGGGACCCAAGTTGTACGACACACAGTTGTCTTCTATATAACATTTGTGCTGACAATCTTCTAAACCGGGTGCTAAAATTTTGAAAAACTTAATCACGTGACCAGCGAAAGTCTTGTTTTTCAAACAGTCAAGAAAGTCAAGTACCTTACAACCACCGTCACCTGTGTAGGGAGGACAAGAAGACAAAGTATTAGTATTGCTAGTTTGACCTTTTAGCTTGGGCGCAATGTTTTCCATTTCAGAGCACTTGTCATTTCCAAGAGTATAATTTCTTTGTTTTCTTATATTCACTGGCTTTTTGAAGCCTATTCAGCCTTTGAGTTTCAGACTCTTTTGACTTGTTTTTTGTTAGGGTTTTTGGAAATTTAAGTTGGCTTTCGATTCGTGCATATTAATTAGGAAAAATCTATATTCTTTCTTAAATTTTAAAAACTTTCGTAAATTTCACAAAAATAAAATTGCGCTTGGACTTTTTGATCGCGTTTCCTGAAATACCTATCTATTTGAAAGGTTCTTTTGGTAAAATAAAATCAAATTTGATTTTTCGCAACTGTCTTGGATTTCTCGACCCTTACAGACACAAGTTCTTAATGATGAAAATGATAAATTTTAGTAATTTGACTTTAAATAAACATCAGTAAAAGCAAAAATGTGAAAGTTATAGCAACAGTTTCTACCAAATCGTTCAATTTGTTAAAAAGTCTCGCAAAAAGTCACCATCTCGACTTTTTTTGCGAAAATCTAGTTAAGCGAAAATATATGTTACAATGAAGTACTGTGGCGGATTTAGGGGGGGTTCATTGGGTGCAAATGAACCCCCACCGGCTGGTACCTTGGATTTTTTATATATATAAAAGTATGGTACTAACTCATGAGATTTAATATGAAAATGGGACTGGTGGATAGGTTATCCTTATCAGGAGCGCCCCTAGGCCAGTGATGTGCCTCATGGGAAAAATGATGATGCAAGAGAACGTTATTGTTGTGCCGAAATTTGCAAAAATGAACCCCCCTCCCCCCTCTTAAAGTCCTGGATCCGCCACTGAAGTAGGTCCTGACAGTTGTCTGGATTGCATTATTTGTCCTTATCTTACATTAACCGTGAGAAGTAAACAAAACGGTACGCAATGAAAACAATGGATAACAAGGCGACTTCTTTTATGTCATTAGGCTCAAATACCCTCGTAGATATACAGAAATCTACGTTGAGAATATGACGTCATCAACCTCCTAATTAGCATAAACTTAAAACTTGAACATCTATGAATATTTGTCGAACCAAAAATTCTAACAAGACATATAAAACACAGGTTTTCTCCTTTTCTACTTTAACATGTGTTTAAGAAGTAGAAATTGGATGTGTTAAAATTTCATCACAGTTGCAATTTACGTTTGTATTCGATCGGCCCTAAGTTAAAAAATCACTCGAATCATCAGTGGCACTAAAACCGATAACGTGCATGCTGTACGAGGGTATAGCATTTACTTGCAGGCAGTGACAAACAAATAGTGGCCCTCGTTCTGTGTTCCAATCGGAATTTACTGTAAGAGTTGAGTAGTGTTATTGTTGATCTTGGCTTACAAGTTAGCTGAAAAAAACAAACAAGCCTTTTAAACGAAAGAGGCTTTTTCCACGACATAAAAGTTTAATTGATCGAAATTTCGTTCCCTAGGAAAAAAGGATACCATACTGTTTTGAGTCACTTCTAAATTTACACAATATATTTACATATGTATATTTGCTTTTTCTAAACCTTGAATTTCACGGCCTATGAGTGTTTTTGTAAACTATTATTTCCTTTAAGTTGGTCAATCCTAAAGTTAATGATTTTTTGCATGTAAGCATATTCTGTTCCGGCGAGATTATTTACTTTTATCGCTGGAAATAGAGAAACTCTCGCTCTAATAAGTTAACTATTCGTTAAACACTAAAAGTGTCAGAAAATAAATATAAATGTTTTTGCAAAGCAGAAAAAAAAGAATTATTTAAGATAGTTAAGAACGAGAAGGAGAAGGAGAAGGGCATGGAAAGCACAAGAAAAACAAGACAAAACTAAAAAAAGGAAGCGAAAAAGATGATATAAATATAATACATGACTGCAAACTCAATTAAGACGAAGACGGCGAGAAGGAGATCTTAGAAGTAATAGTAGAGGAAGGAGAAGAGGAAGAAGAAGAAGAAGAAGAAGAACAACAACAACAACAAGAGCTGAACAAGAAGAACGAGAACAAGAGAAGAACAAGGAAATACTTCAATCAGGATCGATTAGAGCTTAATAAATAAAATAAAAAAATAAAAAATAAATTAGCAGTGGCATTTCCACAGAGTGGCTCTTCATTTACTGTAATTCCAATTGGAATTTAGAAGTTGATTTTTGCGGAGGGATCGAGGAAAGCCGGAGAACCCAGAAAACCCTCGAAGCACAGGAGAGAACCAACAAACAACTCAACTCACATACAATACCGAGCTCGTCGGCACTGGAACTCGAGTCACATTGGTCAGAGCCGAGCGCTCTCACCGCTACGATAGATATGAGGAACGACTAGAAAGGATAAGAAAGGAAAAAGAAAGTAAAGGAAGAAAGCAAGTTACAAAACTCATACGCAAGTAAACAAAGTCAATAACAAAATTAAGGAAATTTATTCCACTGCATATGGAATAAATGCACATAAACACACATCCAATTTAACTTACCTTTAGACAGTGCGATAAGGCCAGCAATGAAGAACAAAATTACTCCCATATTTTGGATCCCTGACGCTTGACTTTTAAGTTTCTCCATCGGTACAGGGGTGGATCAAGGGGAGGGGTGCAGGGGGGCGCACCCCTCCCACTTTGTGCCTTTGATTCTAAGGGGTGCACCCCTCCCTGGGTTAACTTGGTGCGCAGCACCCCTCCCTGAACAAAATCCTGGATCCGCCCCTGCGGTATCATATCATAATTTCCTCTCGACTGCCAAACAAAAAAACAAAACAAAACAAACAAAAAAATGCATCAGCTTTAAAAATAGAATCAGCTCCGCGGTGAATTTCGTTGTAGTCCATCACAGCACGTTTAGCTGTTTTGCCACCGGCCCTCATACACAGATTACTTTAACCCAACTTTTGACTAAAATTTAATATGCGTGCCCACAAGAAGCAGCAATATGGAAAGGAAGATCTTTAGACCTTTCAAGCTACAAAATGTTTAGGGGCTGGTCAGTTTGGTCCTCTCGTGCTTTGCGCGTCGCCTACGAGCACTGTTTAGCTGGAAAGTTTCTCATTGAAATGATTGCCTGATTGGTCAAGAATTGGGGAGCTATAACAAAGATGTAGCAGGGGGTTGCTGGATGGGACAAGACGTGGGAGAGATTTCCGGCTTGAGAAAGGAGAACTTAACATCTGCTTTTACAGCCAAGTTAACGTTTTATAAAATAAGGATTGAAAAAGGTTGTCTCAAAAAAAAAAAAAAAAAAAAAAGATATATTTTTTCTTACACTTTTTTTGATAACCATATCTGAAATACGCTGAAGGTAAATAAAGTATTGTTTATGTTATTTTATGTTTATGTCATGTCAAAATTAATAACCATCTTGAGCTTATTTGGATGTCGAACGTAACAAGGGTATTGAGAAAAAATAATGAAAGCCTTCGCGAGCTTATTCCATCCATTCATCTATCCATTTCAGGTTGTTTTTTTTTGTTTTGTTTTTTTTGTATTCAGTTTTTCACTCATTCATCCAATACACTTTTTAAATTATTTTATCAATTCTTTGTACAATTAATTTAAAAACAAGAAAAGAAAGATAAATATTCCGCAAATTTTTAGCCAAAATTTTAATTAATTTTTTCTATCTACAAGCAAATTTCCTCTTAAATTACACACACACACAAAATCTATGAAATATTCGTCGGATATGTATTCGGTATTCGGATTGCAAAAGGCAAAAGTAACTTTTTATTGTTGACTAAATCGCTAAATATAAGCCTTGTCATAGGCCTTCATTGATCGTCTTCGCTTTAACGCCTAGTAAGTAGGAATTCCGATTATACAAACTCCAGTTGAGGCTCAATGGGGGGTGTCCCCATGTGTGCCATGCAATCGAACTATTTCAATTATAACGTATAATAGTATTAGCAAAATGCTTTAATAACTAAATGATCGAAATGTCCGCTTATATAAATACATTATACGTTATACAGTCGCTCGCTATAACATACACACAGAGAAAATAAAATGCAAAGGACCAAAAAATCTAAATATTTATTTATTTCATATTTTATTATCTCCTCTTCATTAAGCTTCAATGCATGAATATTGATTGATTCTATTTATGCAATGGTTTAAGGTGGACAAGGTGTATTCACAGTGATCGAAGGTTTTTTTCTTCAGTCGTCAAGCAAACCGACTCGGTTCAAAAGCAAGGGTTTGGCGATGATTGGGAAACTTCTCTCTCTATTCTCTAAATTCCTCTTGATTTCCAGCTTATTATTGGTTGCTGTGCCTGTTATAATAGGTAAGCTTCCTTCATATCACATCATATGGATCATTATGATATACGGATATAAAAATGTTTTGCGCGGAATTCTGAGGCGGGTTATTTTCGTCTGTTCTAAAATCATGAGAACATTTTGATTTGTATGTACGGCTATAAAGTATTAAGAGTAAGTCCGTAACGGGTCATGGAAATTTAGAAACATCCGTATATTTTCCATATTTTGCTGAAATTTGGGTGCTAGATAAGGAATGAGTATTTTGTTCCGCATCAAGATAAAATATTGTCGGAGAAAAATTGCCGGGGGGGGGGGGGGTAGGGGGATGGTTGTTTTTAGTTGATTGTTGGTTGGTTACAAGGCTGTTTTGAAAGCAGCTGAAAGCACGGTTACGGAGACGCTACAAAAAAATAAAATGTTTATATTGAAATATTTGGCTATCGAAATGAACCTCGATTCATACTAATCCGTTGCACATAGTAAAACTTGACACTTATCTGTTGAACGGTTTATCAAACGATTCCCACACGTCAATAGGTATATATGAGCTTTTGTAAACAGCTCCTAAAATGTTAGGTTACTTGATATGAAGCAGCTGCAGCATATATGAATATCTAAGCAATCAAAACAAGCGATACTTCATACTGACGTATCTCAAAACAGTTAGATATTCCGAAATATCTGGAGAAAATAAAGTGTCCTTCATAATGTCATTTATTATTTAATATCGAATTTAAGAGGCAATGTCCACATAATAAGGGCTAGAATCGAACAAATTCAAGAATTTGTGGCAAGGGTCAAAAAATCAAATTCGCTCTTCTTTTAAAGTTAGATAGGCCATTATTAGATATGAATCCCTGGGTAGTTGGTTTTCGAAAATATTATTTTATTTTCGAGAAAACGGCCACAGAAGAGGTTAGACCGAAACCCAAGCAAGAGACGCTCAAGAGGAGTGAAAATGGATAAACTTTGAACAGAGCGCGCGTAAAAAATAAACCAGCTATGACAATTTTTGAACTTTCTTCTTAATGTATCACCCTTTTTCGTTCATTGGACTGGATTTCAAGCTTATTGGGAAAGGGGAAAATTTTTGGCGAGGGAAAAAAGGAGGCCTGTGTTTACATATGCAAATTAGTTGCCTCAAAAGAAAAAAGATTTAACTATGGGCAAAAATATAGTTTTTAAAGTGCAAATGAACCCTTTGACAATACATTCAGTACTGGTTCTGCATAAAGTGAATAGTTGATTGGTAAAATATTTCTTGATTTGAGTGATGCGTCTCTAAGTTATGAAGGTTTATACTTCCAATATGTTAATGATGATGACGTCAGGTAAGGTATTTGAGTGTTTTTGTTGTAACTAGTAATACTAAATGCTGGCCATTTTGAAAATAAAAATTGTAAATAGCTTTCATGTAAACCATGAGTAAATAATGATGCTTTTAAAATACTGTTTCTATGAACCAGTTCGATTTTGTATATTTGATTAAGCCTTAATAGACGTCACACTCATTAGCATATTGGAAGTATAAACCTTCATAACTTAGAAACGCATCACTCAAATCAAGAAATATTTTACCAATCAACTATTTACTTCGTGTAGAATCAGTACTGAAAGTATTGTCGAAGGGTTCATGTGCACTTTAAACATAGTTTTTCGTTTTCCCACCTTTTTCTACTCATTATTATTCATGTATATAAGTTAACGTTTTTTAGTTTTTTATCGCTTGACAATGATGTTCAGTTAACGTCGAAACGTCGTGAAATATTATGTTTCTTAGTTAAGTTTTATCGCTGAATTTTATCTTAAAATGTTACAAGAAACCACTTCTTATCATTATTATTATTATTACTATATTATACATTATTACTGATATTTATTTTATTTTATTGCTTATTGTGAAGCGCCATGAATTTTGATATGTGCGCTATGTAAGTTCCATTATTATTATTATTATTATTATTATTATAAATTATTATTATTTTGTTACTTTACAGGTGATGGTGGATGTAGGGTACTTGATTTTCTGAAATGCATTCAAAACACGCACTTTACTGGCCACGTCATCAAAACGTTTAGGATCCCAGATTCTGGATTAAGAGAATGTGGACGGAAATGTTTTATCGAAGAAAAATGTGTGTCGTACAATTTGGGTCCTGTTGAAGGGATTGAGAGGTCTTGCGAGCTGAATGACGCGGATCACGTGTCACACCCTGGTGAAATGTTATCCAGCCATGGCTTTGAATACTGCCCCGTCAAGGTTCAAAGAAATTGTTTTATTCCCCGACATCGACATCGACATCGACATCGACATCGACATCGACATCGACATCGACATCGACATCGACATCGATATTGACACCGACATCGATATTGACATCGACATCGATATTGACATCGACATCGATATTGACATCGACATCGATATTGACATCGACATCGATATTGACATCGACATTGACATTGATATCGACATCGATATTGACATTGACATCGATATTGACATCGACATCGATATTGACATCGACATCGATATTGACATCGACATCGATATTGACATCGACATCGATATTGACATCGACATCGATATTGACATCGACATCGATATTGACATCGACATCGATATTGACATCGACATCAACATTGACATCGATATCGATATTGACATCAACATTGACATCAACATTGACATCGACATCGATATTGACATCGATATTGACATCGACATCGATTTTGACATCGACATTAATATTGACATCGATATTGACATCGACATTGACATCGATATTGACATTGATATTGACATCGATATTGAGATCGACATCGATATTGACATCGACATCAATATTGACATCGACATTGACATCGATATTGACATCGATATTGACATCGACATTGACATTGATATTGACATCGACATTGACATCGATATTGACATTGACATCGATATTGACATCGACATTGACATCGACATCGACATTGACATCGACATTGACATCGATATTGACATCGATATTGACATCGACATTGATATTGACATCGACATCAATATTGACATCGACATTGACATCGATATTGACATCGACATTGACATCGATATTGACATCGACATTGACATTGATATTGACATCGACATTGACATCGACATCGATATTGACATTGACATCGATATTGACATCGACATCGATATTGACATCGACATCGATATTGACATCGACATCGATATTGACATCGTCATCGATATTGACATCGACATCGATATTGACATCGACATCGATATTGACATCGACATCGATATTGACATCGACATCGACATCGACATTGACATCGACATCGATATTGACATCGACATCGATATTGACATCGACATCGACATCGATATTGACATCGACATCGAAATCGATATTGACATCGATATTGACATCGACATCGATATTGACATCGACATCGACATCGATATTGACATCGACATCGAAATCGATATTGACATCGATATTGACATCGACATCGATATTGACATCGACATCGACATCGATATTGACATCGACATCGATATTGACATCAATATTGACATTATTTTTATTTGAAGAACCCTTGTTCGTCAAATCCTTGTCCAAGTGGCACCATGTGTAGGCCTGACTTTTCGTGGGACACATTTACCTGTGATGGTATGTATACGCTAAAACATTATTCGTAGATGATTGAATTCTGTCGAACATATCCATTGATTACAGCATTGCATTGAATAAAATTACTTAGAAATCGTTTTAATTGCAAATTTGAATAAAATTGAATGAAAATAAAGTATTTTAAAAAACACGTAAAAACACGTTGTTACTTTAAAAATTGGTATTCGGCTGCGAATATTATATTATATAAATATAACTGATAAAGTACCGTACTTTGATTAAATTAGTATTATTTTTGGTAGGTATTTTGCGGTGCCGTGACAACTAACATGATGCAATAAGCATTTAGTAATAATAGCCTGCGTTCCGACTTGCTATGACGTTAAATTTAATTTTAAAAAGTCTCATGTGTTACTCACGTGGCAGGCATGTGGACTAGAACAATAGATTCAGCCATGCTATAGCCTCGCATTCAAGTGCTTGAGAATACGCTTATGCGGGGGAAGGGGGGGAGGTTTTATTAAAAATATATATATTGGCCACTTTAGAAACGCGCAAAAGACTGCCCGTCCTGCCCGCTATCGACTGTGAAGACTAAAGAAGGTTTGCAAGCTTAGACTAGAAACTCGTCCTGCTCATTCAGCCGCTAGCTTCGCAATCGTTGATCATTTAAAACATATTCGCCAGCAAACAAAGTTTAGATTATTAAGTTTGACCGCATCTGCGATCATTTTCTGCTCTTCTGGAAAAGCAATCCATTGCTATAAACATTTTTGTCTTCGCATCGAATGTAAACGTACATCCTCCGAACTTCGCTTCTATTTAATCGGCCGCATACGCAATGAACTTGATGACAGCTCGTTGACAAGCAGCTCATTTTAAGCCAATGGGAATTTTGCGTTGTGTGGGCAACGCGTAATTCATTTCTCTGTGTGTTGTCCACAGTCCCTACTTTTCCTCTCCCTGAGTTTGGAAAAGAGGGGCTGGTGACAGTCTATGAAATTTGTATATGATTGAATAAAAGTAACCAGTTGTTACAAGCCTTCAAAAGTCTGAAAAATTAACAAAGAATGTATGGTTACAGGGGACGTGTCCGGCCAGTAACCATACATTCTTTGTGAATTTTCAACGCTTTTGAAAGCCAATAATTCTGGTTCTTTTCATCCAATCATTTTCAAATTTCACAGACTTACTATATTGAGGTGCTTTATCAGCTCTTTTGCTAATAATATTAAATTTCAAAACTCGCCCCAGTCTCTTGCTCGTCCCTAAAGTGGCCCATTAGGTTTTATTAAGTTATTTTTTCTCGAAAAGCTTTTGTTTTTAACTCGCTTATCAAAATTAATAATGCTTGCGCCGTAAGTAAGGCCGTCCTGACCCTTGTTCTCTCCTACTGGTGATTTTAGTTGATGGAGGCTGGGCCCCATGGACAACATGGACAACCTGTCAATCTCATCCCGCGTCTTGTCCCAGGACGCGTAACAGAACCTGCTCCAATCCACCGCCACTGAATAGAGGTGCCTACTGTATCGGTCTAGGTCTGGAGAGTGAAACATGCGTTGGCAATGTTAACGCAAGTCAAAGAGGTAAACAGAAACTCATTTATATTATTCCTGCATGTTGGTAGCATATAGAGAAATAAAAGTCTTGGCATAGCATAGAAGTAGAATAATTACGATGTCGACTTGGTCCTTATTCTATATACCAAGTACTTCAACCAGTTAGATTTCGTTAATGACGGTTGACTTTCTCGAGTTCAGTTACTTCAAAGTATAATGAGGAGATAAAAAGACATTCAAGAGACTCGTAGGCTATTTGGGCTGCGGGCCTAATCGTTAAATAGTAGTTTACTAATGATTGATTTTTTTTAATAAGAATGTGAAATACCACTTGGGATGGAAGACGGAAACATCACTGACTCCCAGATTACGGCCTCATCGACATACCCATCAAGTATCACGCTCGACCCTTGGCAAGCACGCTTAAAAAACCCAGGGATAGCCGGCGTTACGTATGGTTCATGGGCTGCAAGAATAAGATCTGTAGGACAGCATTTACAGGTTGATCTTGGGTGCCCAAAGATGATTACTAGGATTGCCACACAGGGAAGATCGCTCGGTGCTGATCAATATGTTACGAAATATTCCGTGTCCTACAGCAACGATGCAACCAGCTGGATACAATACCTCCAAGATGGCGCTATTAAGGTTATTTTTTGAAATACTCTTCATAATTGATTCTACTAATAATTTGTTTGCTTACTGATTAAAAAATAACAGATTAGAATAATAGGAAACGAAAGAAAATGAGTGAAGACGAAGCGAAGCCGGTATAGACACGAGAGAAGTAGAAGAAAAGAGTAAGCATGCTGCAAACAGCCCCAGTAAAAATGTTATACTAAACTGTCGTTTTATTTGTCTTCAGGTATTCCCTGGAAACAACGATAAACAAACAATAGTCAAAAACAGTCTCCCTCAACCACTTATTGCTCGATACATCCGTATCATCGTAGAAGAATTTCACTCATGGCCTACGATGAGAATGGAACTATATGGGTGTTCATTTTGAATTCGGTAATCTCTGTCCCTGTCCCTATCCCCGTTCCCGTCGCAAACCCAATGTATCTATTATAAGTAATACCATAACCAGGATCTTTAACAGATTGCAATAGAGAGCCATTGCAGCTAGTATAAGATTTTTACTGGGTCCATGCGACTCATTTATGGTCCTTGTGATTTGTTATGTGTGGGACCGAGCTTCACGAATGGTGAGGAGGGATATGTAGACTATTCTTCCCTCATGATTATATTCTTGAGGGACGAGTAGTCTAATCGTCCCTCATCTTTAATGCTTATTAATGATATTTATATAGCGCTCTTTTCCATATGGATATGTTCAAAGGCGCTTTACGATGATTTGTGAATGAGGGATAGTATGAGGTGTAGGCACTGAGGGTGGTCACAGCCAGGGTGTCTTTACGTCCTCAGTGGTTCTTTTACGTCCCTCCGATATTCGTTAGTAATGATGAAGTGTGGAGAGACGGGACCGCCATTTAAAGTGGTCATCCAAGCCACTCGAAAGTCTAACCATTTGCAGATTTAGATTTTTAATTTCATGAGCGGGATATTTAGACAAAGCGTCCCCCTGGAAATAACGGATCCCGAGGTAATCATGGTATGATTATTTGTCTAACGTCATACCTAATGTGGTTTACACAACACGGAAAATCCTAAGAGAAGGTTATCTTATAATGTTGACGCACTCAGGCATCTTATGCTTTACTTGTATGAAATAGCTACCTCCAATATGAAGCACTGCTCGAAAGGGCTAAGCTTGGTATGTCTCCTTCAATGTCTTCAATCCTCAAATTTTATCAATAACCTAAAAAACAGCGTCTGCTCAAAATAGGGCACGGTGGTTAGCTCGCACATCGAACTGAAATTTAGCGTTTTGATTTTTTTCGGATGGAGGAAAACCGGAGAAGGCGGAGAAAAATGTCTAGTGCATGCAAAATCCTATACCACCTCATGAATGTGCAGAAATACTTATCACGTTTAAACTCCACGATATACAGTTCCAGCCCTGTGCATGTGTTTTCAGACGTTTAGAGAAATTATAGATGAATGACAGTGGCTGTAAAGCGGCTTTTATCATCTTTATTTTATTGATGCATTTGTTAGCATCCTCTCTGGCGGGTGTCACTGTACCTCTGAGTATACCATACAACTGAATTTACTTTATTATGTTATTATATTCATTCAAGAGCCTTCGATTGCGTGCTTGTCAAAAAGTCGCTGGTTGTTCCTTAGTACAAATTCTCGGAATGTACATTGATTTTATGTATGCATACAAATGTATTCTTTATTTTCCAACTTTATAATACACTGCAAAATTACACTATTCTGATTGGTCAAGATAAGTGCAAATTAACGTTAACAACAGATTTCACAGTTACAAACAATTGTTTCAAGTCGAGGCATTTGGGTGAACACAATGAAATATATGGAAACTAACCCTAATACAACTGTTTTGACACTATTGGCAGTGCACGCGTATTTCCGAGTATGATACGTACACCTATTGGCCATGTTTTTACCTTACTTGCAAGCCTAAAAATAAATAAATTTTGATTAAAAATCATAGCATGTTGCAAGAGTATAGCGCGATTAAACTTCAGATTTGTTGCATGCAACGTTGCGTGCAACAAGTTTGGGGTAGACACACGCTGCAATAGTCCTGTTGCGTGCAATGTTACATGCAATGTTGCACCGTGTGTCAGTACCTTTAGTTTACTAGTTGCGAATAAACAATCCAATAACACTGTTAATTTTAGTGACTCTTTTTGCTTCCCTTGTTGTAACTCTGACATGGACGGTGGTTTTAGTAGGCGGAGCTTACGTTTTTTCCGATAACGCGGGAAATTTAAATGCTACTGATTAGTATGCAATTTGTTAGGTACTTCTAAAAAAGTCGGGTTTCCTACCAAAAATATTTATCAAAACTCTATGAAATTTTGCAGAAGTAAACTTAAGATGTCTGGGAACATTTCCCCCATGAATAACTTTTTGAATTATTAAACGGTCGTGCAAAAAAAAAAGTGAGGTAATCTTCAAATGAGCAAGCTTTCTCCATACTTGTAATATCGTGATTATAGGTTAACTTCAAATACAGTTTCCTACCAAGAATACTACGCTGATATTGATTAGCTGTTATGATCTTGAAAGTTTAACCCTAGTTTTAGGAAAACCAATGGCAACTTTTTACTGTAGATATATCTTGATACGAAAAATAAGCATTTTCGATGACTACTACAGCTATCTTGCTATCTTGGCCTATTTTCCCCGTAAATGAGTGAGAGCAGTCAAGTAGAATATTTGAATTTGGCGCTCTTGAGCTTATGAATATTCCGGATGTGACGCCTCATTCTGGGCGATGCGTAGAAATCTCCTTCGTAATCGTAGTCACTGTCAGATTTCAAGAACTGGATTTGTTTGTGAGGATAGACAATTATTTTGCACTTATGACACTGTTGTCCAGTATTGTCATAACTGTTTGCACTTTTCCATTTACTACGGCAATGGGGACAGCAAAACTCACCTAACACTTGATCTGTTCCTTGGTAAGGCGTCTAAAATTATATGCAAATGAGTTCAAGACAGGCGATTAGGATGAGTATAACTATTAGAAAGAAAAAGAAAAGAAAAAGAAAAGAAGAGAAAGAGAAAGAGAAAGAGAAAGAGAAAGAGAAAGAGAAAGAGAAAGAGAAAGAGAAGGAGAAGGAGAAGGAGAAGGAGAAGGAGAAGGAGAAGGAGAAGGAGAAGGAGAAGGAGAAGGAGAAGGAGAAGGAGAAGGAGAAGGAGAAGGAGAAGGAGAAGGAGAAGGAGAAGGAGAAGGAGAAGGAGAAGGAGAAGGAGAAGGAGAAGGAGAAGGAGAAGGAGAAGGAGAAGGAGAAGGAGAAAGAGAAAGAGAAAGAGAAAGAGAATGGGTGTTTGCCCAACATCGAGTTAAAATCCATAAAATTTATAGATCGAAGAAATTTCCGATGGAAAATCAAGACAATTCGCAACTAACTTCGATAATTCCATTGTTAACTTTCTAAGAACGGCATTTGCCTTAAACGTTTTTAGATATAACCGATTTCTATTTTAAAAGCATTTTTGCTTAGTTGCATATTGTGGACACAGTCGAAATCTCCTAGTGTAAACTGAACGTCGTATAATTTTATTCAGTTTTCCTAATGAAGATAACTCAAATTTTAAAGCCTTTTACCATATTGTGATTACTCACTTTCTTAGCAATGTACCGTTTGTAATTATTTTCAAAACATAAATCTACAGGAAAGTTTGAATTTTTTTAAATATTTATCTTCGCTTAGTTGCATTTTCAACCGAGGACATTTCAATTCTGCATATGTCAAACTGTGTTTTCTACTGAATTGTTAGAATTTTAGGTGATGAAGTTTAAGAAAATTTGTAAAAGTTATGGAAATATCCTCACCTTTTTCTTTGTCTGTTTATCGCTTGAAGACATATTTCCCGCGTCTCTTAGAGTTTTCTATAATAACAAATTCCCATTAGATTTGGTGTCAGACTAAAATTAACGACAGGAGCAAATGATTCCAAGAAGCAAGATCATAAACCATGACCATGAATAGCGAGACGTTATTGGCTTGAACATCCAGGCGTAAAGCAGTAAAATAACAAAGTGAAAATATATATAAGCTCGGTTTGAGATATTTTTCCAGAAGGTCGCGAGCTGGTCATTCTCAAAATGATTCCGTTCCACTGTTTTATGATCTCAATGAACTACATGGCCTCTTTTGTAGCGATTTTTACCCATGCACGCTTATTTTATTCTTATTCAGGTTAAGCTAGTTTTAATTTTTTATTTTAGATACGTTGACAAGTTCTATCGAGTCTTTTATTTCAGCATTTCAGTTACAGTATTAAACCAGGCAAAGTAAAAAACAATAAAATCACAGGAAGCCTAGCTTCGGCTAAAAGTGTTCTACAAAATCAAAAAACAAAAAAAATCTGGATGAAAATCAGCCTTATTTATTTGATCGGCCATTAAAAGTCATGCAGGTGCTTCTAATGACAGTCCTATATATATTTTTTCTTCAGAGGACTGCATTAACGACAGGAATGCCCAAGTCGGATACATTTTTCGCACAGATGCTGCAGGTGAGGCTTAGATTCATCAATAAAGTCTTCGTCATCAGAATCTTTTCTCTCTAACGGTCTCTGCTTGTAAGGATAGACCATAATATCACATGTCTTGCATTTCTGACCAGCGTTAGCCCAGCTGTTACCACTTTGCCACATACGATTACACGATGGACAGCAGAACTCTCCAAAAACTCGTCTTTTCCCTTGGTAAGGGGTCTGAAGTTAAGGATATGATAAGAAAATACTGAGTTTGAGAAAGACCAAGAAATCCATAAATTACCAATAAATTCTATGACCCGGAAACCAAGTTGCAAAATCAATGAATAGATCGGACTACTTTTTGCCATACTCTTAGCCTTTAAATTAGCTACTATCATCTAAGTATATTTGGTAAATCTTCACTCGATTTCTTAGAGTTTATCATTATTCGTATTTCGTTGTTGTTATTATAATTTTACCCCTTGCATGATAGCTTAGGAACTTAGATAATTGTCATGGATAAAGTTACGTAAATAAATGAATAAATAAAATAAATAAATATGTGCCAATGTTCAGTCTATTTCAAAAGAGAGGCTAAGCCCACGCATTCACTGAGAAATCATGGTATTTTTAGCCTCCATCGCAGACGTTTTTTAATGTCAGTCACGCAACGTTTCTTGCATAAAAGACACTAAGAACCGCTGCATCCTGGGAGGCTAGATATTTTTAAGATAAAGAGTAATAAATTTATTACATCCAAGCTTTATTCGTTTTCTGTAAAAATACTATATATCTAGTATTACTCAGTTAATCGCTCAACATATGAGTCATTGACATAAGCATAGCGATAGACGTGACGTGAACAGCAAATGAGACTAAAATATCAGCCAAAAACCTGTGTGTACCATTTCTCTACCCATTTTTAAATGCGCTTGGAATGTCAGTTAAAATATCACTTGTTCCTTTATTAACATAAGCTATAGTATCACCTGTAGATAGCGCATTAAACAGCGATAGACGGGCCAAAACACTCCGCAGAAACCATATACTGGACAGGTATTGATATCTTACAAGCCGGAAACAAAGTTAATACTCTCTTGTATTTTAGTATTCCAGGAACTCTTAGCAGCCATAAAACAGACTGAGGAAAGGTCTAGTTTTTCTAAATGTTTCTAGGGTGTAATCTTGAAGAAAAATATTTCAAAACCTTACCTTTTTGTCGGACATCTTTGCTCTGTGAAAATGCTGTTGTAAGATGACGCAGCCAAAATATTTCTCAGAATTTGCTACGGCAACTTTCTTTTCATTGGCTGATGTCATGGAGTAGAGTTGTCCTCATTGTAGCTTGTCACAACATTTCCAAGAAATCCGACGGAAATACGTACTAGACGTTTCTCTGCAATAACATTGGACCCTCTGTTTAAATTTTCCAGCTTAGTGAAAATATTTACCTCATTTACATGTGCAATCTCGCAAAATCGAAAGCCTTTTTATGGCTAGTGTTTTATTTTATTCATTTAAAAAAAAAAAATTGTATTATCATATAATTATCCATAAAATACCTATATTTCTCCTTTTCGAAAAACTGATATTTTCACATGTGAAAATAACATGTTATTTTCACATGTGAAAATATCGTTACCATGTGTATTTAAGCTATTAGTTAGTTAGTTATGATAATAAAAAGCTTATTAAGTTGATTTTATGGATAATTATATAATAAACAGATTACATAATGGGCGCTTGGAGATACGAAATTTATCCGCGCGCCCATGTAATATCCTCTATTTATTCAAAGAGTAGTAGAGTAGTCCTCATTGTAGCTTGTCACAACATTTCCAAGAAATCCGACGGAAATACGTACTAGATCGACGTTTCTCTGTAATAATATTCGACCCTCTATGATTAAATATTCCTTAGTGAAAATATTTACCTTGGTTTACAAGTGCAAACTCGCAAAATCGAAAGCATTATGCAATTGAGGAAATGAAAGAGAAAGCTAGGGATAGAACAGAAAAGAAATAATTTATTTTCATTACAATTTGCAATACTTGAGCACACCTAAAAGAGCTAAACGAAAACGACGAAACGCAATAAAAATCGAAAACGGTGCAAATCTTCTCTTTTTTCTTTTTCCCTTGTTATTTTATTTATGGAATTTTGTTGTCTGAATATACATTCAATATAACTACCTAATTGCATAGCTGTGGCCGCAATATCTGGTGAAATTAGGAGTACGCTTTGGCTACGTACGAGTGAGATACTGTCGGCGAATTCGAACGGACGACTCCGCTACCGCTATGGACGTCTGGTACAAGATGCCAAAGTACCAAAGAGCGAAAGTGCGAAGACTGCGGAATCGATTTATCAAACTGAACAAGCAAAGGAGCGAGCAATGATATCTTACTAACCTTTAAAAATTCAACTCAAAATCGATCTATCTACTCTAGCATGCCTTTCAATGAGTATCATCACTATGGTTTCTAATCAACAACATCTCGACAAGAATATCCTAGTTGCATACACTTCTCGCAGAGATGCTGCAGGTGAGGTTTAGACTCGTCAATGAAATTTTCGTCATCAGATACAGAATCCGAAAGTGAATCAGATTCAGAATCTCTTCTATGTAAGCGTCTCTGCTTGTAAGGATAGACCATAATATCACACATCTTGCATTTCTGACCAGCGTTAGCCCAGCTGTTACCACTTTGCCACATACGATTACACGATGAACAGCGGAACTCTCCAAAAACTCGTCTTTTCCCTTGGTATGGGGTCTGAAGTAATGGATATGAAAAAGACAGTTAGATAGGGACCCGATAATCAAGTAATTATAATATTTAGGGGTTTTTAAACCATTGTATTTCGCTGTTGAACTTTTGTCTCTCGTGCCAGGATTGTTTAATTATTTTCTGTGAACGGCACGTGGTTTGGAACTGGCGAGACAGCAGGAATCACTGGCAGCTTTGGCAGTCAGTTCTGGAAGTTGTTTTGGCATCGTTTTGGCAGGCAAAACGAAGAAACATTTTTGTCCCATACTACTTTTCGGTAGGTCTTCAGGTGAGTTTTCCACTGAGTGGTCAGTGTGCACGTATCAGTATCAGGCGGCGAGCTTTCTGCCCGGTTGTCATGGTTAACTCCATAGAAGGGCGTGGTCATATACGACAGGTTTTCGCCTGGTACCTAAACCCAAACTTATCTAGACGATGAGTTTTAATAGACCTCCTCGGCTCGGGCGTAATGTTTTCCCATTTCAGACCACGTAACATTCGCTAGAGTATCATTTCTTAGTTTAATGGTTGAGTTCGATTGCACACGAGAAGACACATGAATATGGATACAACTGAACTCAAGCAAAGCTTTAAGAATCTTATTCTGAAGGGAATGACATGTGGTTTGAAATGGAAAAACATCTTGACCGAGCCGAGAATGTCTATTAGTAGCCTTGTGTTCGGATGCACCAAGGGTAAGGAATTATTTGCATTTGCAGATGTTACTGATGACTATTTTTTACATTATTTTGGCGTCTGACCTAAACGTGTATGATCCATTTGTAAATTTGCAAGATCTTTTTTTTTTTACTTTTTGTTAAGTACCCTTCATGCACAATTCAATGAACTGAACATGCATACATACCAGTGGGGCTTCATCTTCGGTGTCGCTCTGATCCTCATTATCAGATTCCGATTCACTTGAGCTTCCGTCGTACATGTGAGGATCAAATAAAGGACTTTGATTGTAAGGGTATACAATTTCCTGGCATTGCAGACATTCTTGTCCAGTATTGGCATAACTGTTTGCACTTTTCCATTCACGACCGCATTGAGGGCAGCAAAACTCTCCGAACAATGGACCTTCTCCTTGGTAAGGCGTCTAGAAATGAATACATATATATATATATATATATATATATATATATATATATATATATATATATATATACTAGGGATTTTTCTTGGTATCTTTTATTTATTTTTGACGTCAAATCCTCGCACGAGTTGTTCGCTTGCTGTCAAATTTTATTGGAAAGCTATGCAATTTTAGTCTTTTTTCTTGAAATGGGATTGAAAAACAAAAATACTAAGCGTCAAATATCGCTTTTATCTTGTTAGTAATGACGACAATGATCAAAGTGTAAAAACAAACCAAAAAAATGGCGATCTTCTTTCGCACTGCCGTATCCAGAGTTTTGACCACTTTTTTGTCCAATTTCTAAATGAAATTTCAGTTAAAATATTCCTTGTATGAAGTGTTTTGAACGAAAATGAAGGACCATTTTTGCAGTGTAATTAAGTCTAACTACACAAGTGTTTTAAACCTATATTTTTTGCAAAATACTATGAACTGTAGAAGAACAAATTGGCCTTCTTTGAAACCAGCTCAATTCTTTTTCAGCCTGATTGCACCAACGGAAATACATCACGATAAAACCTCCTATAGATCTGAAATTTTACTTCAAGATAATCTTATCAATCAAAATTGACATGTGGCCAAAGCTAAATTGTAGGTCTAGCATACCTACCATTAAGGTCCCATGTTCAAAGCATTCCTCTACCAAATCTTCTTGCTCGGATTCAGATTCTGATTCACCATCAAATAACGAGTTTTGATTGTAAGGGTATACAATTTCCTGGCATTGCAGACACTCTTGTCCAGTATTGGCATAACTGTTTGCACTTTTCCATTCACGACCGCATTGAGGGCAGCAAAATTCTCCGAACAATGGACCTTCTCCTTGGTAAGGCGTCTAGAAATGAATACATATATATATATATATATACTAGGGATTTTTCTTGGTATCTTTTATTTATTTTTGACGTCAAATCCTCGCACGAGTTGTTCGCTTGCTGTCAAATTTTATTGAAAAGCTATGCAATTTTAGTCTTTTTTCTTGAAATGGGATTGAAAAACAAAAATACTAAGCGTCAAATATCGCTTTTATCTTGTTAGTAATGACGACAATGATCAAAGTGTAAAACAAACCAAAAAAATGGCGATCTTCTTTCGCACTGCCGTATCCAGAGTTTTGACCACTTTTTGTCCATTTTCTAAATGAAATTTCAGTTAAAATATTCCTTGTATGAAGTGTTTTGAACGAAAATGAAGGACCATTTTTGCAGTGTAATTAAGTCTAACTACACAAGTGTTTTAAACCTATATTTTTTGCAAAATACTATGAACTGTAGAAGAACAAATTGGCCTTCTTTGAAACCAGCTCAATTCTTTTTCAGCCTGATTGCACCAACGGAAATACATCACGATAAAACCTCCTATAGATCTGAAATTTTACTTCAAGATAATCTTATCAATCAAAATTGACATGTGGCCAAAGCTAAATTGTAGGTCTAGCGTACCTACCATTAAGGTCCCATGTTTAAAGCATTCCTCTACCAAATCTTCTTGCTCGGATTCAGATTCTGATTCACCATCAAATAACGGGTTTTGATTGTAAGGGTAAACAATTTCCTGGCATTGCAGACACTCTTGTCCAGTATTGGCATAACTGTTTGCACTTTTCCATTCACGACCGCATCGAGAGCAGCAAAACTCTCCGA
The DNA here is from genome assembly GCA_011057435.1 of Actinia equina. Lineage (NCBI taxonomy): Eukaryota > Metazoa > Cnidaria > Anthozoa > Actiniaria > Actiniidae > Actinia > Actinia equina. The sequence continues at coordinate 144,559 of WHPX01001018.1, forward strand.
ACACTGGCCCTTCTCCTTGGTAAGGCGTCTAATTAAATATTTTAATATTAAAAATCAATAAACTAATAAATGCTAATGATATCCACCCAATTCGGCGCGCTGTTATATTCCCGCCTCAAAATATACACACAAGAATATACACGAATTAGAATAAAATGCGATTTCTTTTGATTTCTGCAACTATTTTCATTGCTGTCTTCATTGCAACCTTCCGACCCTTCTGCTTTCGCCATTTTCTGTTTCATTTTTAATGCATAACAATATTTTAACATCCTCAGGCTCAAAAATTAATGGCCCCAGAACGCGTTTCAAAAAAATTGTAGCTCTCCCCTAAACGGCAATCAAAAAATAATGCCCCTCTCCTCAAAAATAGTGCAACTCCCCCGTTAGATAATGACAGGTTCCTAATCATAATATCCCGCGCTTTCCGTTTGTTGCGTGACGAAGGTGACGGCGAGAAGGCACAAAGATATCAGTAAAATCTGCTAACTCACTCCTGTTTAGTCGAATAATTTGTTATTTAAAGTTCAAAACTACGTTTTTATAAAAGGAAATTTACAGAAGGAATTCTCATTTAGCCTATTCGTCGCTTGAAAGCTCAGAAAGGCCATTTGCAATACATTTAAACCTTCAAGAATATATACGCGCGAACCTCGCATCGTGCCGGACAGTCAAAGTGACAGCCGAGAAGTGACAGCGCAGCACGTTTGATATTTTCAATGCAATTTTAGTCACTATTTTTTTTAAATAAAGATTTCATAGTGGGTATGCATTTTTTCAGTCTACACTTTTTTAAATCTTGTTTTCTGGTCTGCAATCAGTACCTCAGTGCAGGTATGGCATGTCAGCATTCCTTTACTGGGAGACATTTAGAAATCTTCCACGGAATATAAGCTTAGTTCAATCTAGCTACTGAGCAGTCGTATACCATGCAGAGCCCTTATATTTTCTCAAAAACTCAGCATTTCTCTAGCCTTCACGGTTAACTTGCGGCAGATAATAAAATTAATAAGACAAAACAGGGAGTATTTTTCCACTCACTGCACAAATAATCCAACTTGATACAAAGAGAAGTTCAAGCAGGGGCTTGCCATGCCAGCTACATTTTGTGCCTTATCATTGCATTAATATTGCAGCAGTATACGTGTATGGATATTACATGTCGCAGTGACTTTGAACGCTTATAAAAAGAAAGATATCAGCGATAACTTTACCTTTCCCCAGCTTGACATCTTTGTTCCTTCGATGGCGGGCGGAAACACTAGTGTGTTAACCCACAGGGAGCCCGATATTGAATCTTTTGAAATAGCCAGACACAAAAAGAATTTTAAGTCGCCTCCTATATAACCTTAATGCTGTCCTTCACAAAATTGAGAAATTGTGCAATAGTCAAAATATCCCACAGGAATCCTGGCCCTTCATATAGACCTTTGAGGTCATTTACTCTGACGGACAGACTATTAGATTTTTGAGGGGGGGGATGGGGTTGTACCACGAGCAGAAACTTGAAGTGTCATATGTCCCCACTTTATCCATAACACATAACATAAAATTTAGGGTCACAAAATATTTATTAAAACTTCTTTTTATTTCTGTTATTATAAGTTATATAAAACAGTGAATATAGGATTGTTGCTATGTTTGATGACCAAACATGAATAACATTAACACAAGAAACCAATGTCCTTCAACAATTTATAGTGGACCTGGGATTTTCCAAATTGGGAGAATTAAGTTATACTTCATATATTGCTTGGACAAAGAGTAGTGCCAGGTAGCTAGAATGAGTGAATGCTCTAACAGCCTAAAAAAAGAACATGGGCTTCCTGTGTTGCTCTGTTGTCATTGATTCACCTATTCCTTTTCTATGTTAAATGGCTTATCTAAAGGAAGAGTGCCACTATCCACTATAACACAATCCTTTATGGGTTGACTGCCACTTAATGGTGTATTCTCGATTTTCCTAACAACACCCTGTAGAGAAAGACACAAAATAAAAACGATATATTTGTAGGTAATTATTGTAACCTTATACCTCAAATTTCAAAACCAATGACATACATAGTGTACAGTACATAGCAGATAAACAGCATCCTGGGTCTGGTTGCATAAAGCCTTCTTAAGATAAGAGCACCAGTAAGTATTGTTCCAAAACAATAGATATGATAGTACGCAAATTGTGTAGTTCCAGAAAATATCCACATCCCCCCACCACAGAGAGAATTTGTAAAAGGACCCCTCCCCCCTACATCCAGGAACTTCCAACTTCCTTCCATACAAACTCTGTAATTTTGTTCTTTCTCTGATCCCCCTCCCCTCCAGAATTTCCAAATTCCTCCGAGGTGGCATATGGATATTTTCTGGAACTACACATTGTACAAAAAAAAAAATTTTACAGGTGTTTTTATCTTAAGAAAAATTAATGCACCTGGGCATGAGATGGCTCATTCTTATGTTTCAAACTCAACATGTACATGTATCCAGACTGGAAGCTAAGAAGAGAGGGGCTACAGGGCCATTTCCATGATATTTTCAAAAATTGCAGCAACAAAATATAATGAGGAAAAGAACGAATTTTAGGAAGGAAAATATATGTAGTCCCTGTGCTAGAGAAATGGCCTCCAATGACTTTTAGAAATATAAAAATGAATTATTAATTGACATCAAAATGGCTATATGGATTTGTTTCAGTTCAGTCATCAGGAATTTAGGATTTTTTTCTCTCGTAACTTTCTAACTTTTGTTGATCCCATTCTAATTTATAGTTTCTTTGGACGTACTGCTTGATGATAATATGAATTAATATTACAGTCAACTCTCGCCATGTGGACACCTCGCTATTACAGACAAGTGCAATAAAAAGAATGACAAAGAATGACCGTAAATAATTCTCGTTATTAGGGACGCTTGCAATTACAGACAACAAGTGACAGTCCCAAGGG
>WHPX01001018.1:150000-188538 GCA_011057435.1 Actinia equina
ATGATTCAAATTACTACATATGTTATATTCATTATATTGTGGCAATTTCCCACCAAGAGGCTCTATAGTAAGCTGGAGGTCTATAGAGCATTTACAGGGCACGGAGTAGAGAGGGGAGGGGGGGTTACAAGAACACAAAAATATTAGATCAGAGACATAAAAACTTTAATGCAATAAATATGGTGCAAATGCATGGACTCAAAATAATCAAAATAACATTTCTGAGGGCCTCAATTTCAAGTTATTTGGGAGGGGTTATACATACCCCCAAACCCCCCTACTTATTCTCGCCTTTGGCAGTGCTACAGTAATTATAATTTTAAAAAACGTTTTATAATGTTCAAATTTTACGGTTTGATTACATAAAATATATAATCTTTAATATTGTTAATATTATTTTGTACCTCTCCAGTAGCAAGAACCTCAAAATTTCTAGCAGTTTTAGGAACAGTCTTGCCAAACAGACCAATCACAATTCTTCCAGCAGGCTTCCCACCAATAGAAACATCAAAGAAGACCTACCAAATTAAAAGGCAATGAAATCGACACAAAATTTCTCAAACCGAGATTTTAGCTAGCATCTGCAACACAGGAAGATCACCAATGCATGATTAGTGTTGCTGCTTGCCTGATGGCTCGCAGCAATTAAAATTTCTGTACTATTACCATAAATTACCACACTTTTGCTCAGTATTTTCAGGCTTTTTTCTCCTCACTTTATCAGGTGCACTGTTTAGGATTAATAAAAGGGGTGCAAAATGGTCGACTGGACACCCCTATTAATTTGTTGTTGAATGTAGCCCTAGATATAGTCATCAGCCACAACTCAAGTATGCCTACCTTGCTCTCATTGGTTTCTCTTGTCTTATTCAATCATATATACACTCCTTCCTACTACTTCTTTCTTTTTTACTCCAACGAAGGACTAGCGTCCGAAACGTCAGTAAGTCTTTTCATCTTTTCACGGTGTATAATTTACCTTTTCATCATTACTGTATACATACGTGTAGGAAACTCTCATGACGTCATTGTAAATAATAGGATATATCATGCTAAACCATCAGAAAGTTAACTAATTTTGGATGGTTTTGCATGCAGTGGTATGTCCTCTTATTTTACCACTGTTTGACATCAACCATTGAATCACTATTTCAAAAAAAATCAAGGAAAAAGCTTGAAAGGAAACAATATCAATTGTGCGCTGGCTCTCAATGCACAAGCCATTCATTAGTTGTTGGCCTAATTTGTTGGTATTTCCTCTTATTAACCACAGCTTTCAACCAATCAGAAAGTGAGAAAACTGTGTCACTTAATTTGCAGACCTTACCTTTTTCTTCAAAGAATATTAAGGATAAGAATAATTTGACTGTATTTACAGGTAAAATCATGAATCAACTGGTAAACAACGTTACTTGGTCCACATACTAAAACTAGTAGACGGTGTAATATGATCCGGTGCAATGCCTAATGGAATGTGTAACAGAATGAGAGCACACGTGTACAACTAAAAAAAATTTTAAAACTTCTTCATGCAGTGTAGAATATAAGTTAAGACTTACATAAAAACATGTCAAATAATGGTTGAGAGTAAATATTCATAGTAGAGCCATATAAATATTCTTTTAGCCTTCAAAATATATTATACCTAAATTATCTTATCGCCTATTAGTACTAAAAGCAGTATTTTTTTAAAGACAATTTATACATATTATAATCAATTATAAAGCTCACCTTGGAAGTTACCAAAGGGCCTTTCTTTGTCTTGGCAACAGATTCATTAGGACGAAGAAGAAACACGATAATCCCTACCACAATCCCGACTACAGTTAAGGTTTTCATGATTTTCAGGAGCGATCCTGTAGGCAACATACGCCTTGAAACCATACACCAGCTTTAAATACTCCTCATTCACGAGGACAACAATATACTCTTTATTATAGACTGCTTACCCAGGAATCCATGCGCGCTGTACCGGAAGTAGGAAATTTTCAAAAGGAAGTGGTCTGCAAGTTTTTAAAGGCACAGGGAGACCGCAACCTCGTTCCACGGCCCCTACCCAGGGATGATCCTACAAATACGATTTTATTTTTAATTTAGAATCAACTATACTTTAAGCTATGTTTATATACATTAGATAAAAAACTTTTTAAACTTCTTAAGTTATTATTACTTTCACATGTGTGTTTTATAAATGGCAGTTTGCACTCGTTAAACGTGTCTGCACGTGATTGGTCAGAAAACTCTAAAGCAGTGATTTGATTGGTTGTATGAAAATGATGAAGGCTATTCATAGACCAGAGCAAATCTCTAAAGTTCTTTCTCTCTACATGTAACTAAAAGCCAGGTAAAAAAGATGAATTTTTTAGCTTTCCTTAGCGTTTTTGCCCTATTTTTAGTGGCAGTGAATGCCTCTAAAGGTACTGTTGTCACTAAGAAGGTATTTTTCGACATCACTATTGGTGGGAAGGAAGCAGGAAGAATCGTAATAGGACTGTTTGGTAAAACCGTGCCAAAAACTGCGGAAAATTTCTATCAATTGGCGACACACGAGGCAAGTATTTGCATTCTTAATAATCATTAATTCACAGCTAACTATTTAATTTTACTTTAACTATATAAGCTTTTTCTTAGACGTAACGCATACTTTTTTGAATTATTACTTTTGGCTCAAGAAATCATAAATGCAAAAGTTGACACGTGCATAAAGAATAACTTTTGTTTAAAACCAAAATTCATTACCCAGCCCTAGCTAAACCATAATGACTTGTATAGTACGTCCTTTATTCATACATATGGGGCGCCGATCCAGTCAATATTCTCATCATTTATTTTATGGCTTATTGTATTTTTATTGTGGTCTTTGAATTTGCTTTTATGGTGATTATATTTAATTTTTGGTGGGACTGAATTTGCTTTTGAAGCACACGAATTCACTTTTATGGTCATTTGTTTAATCTTTGACAATCGAATTAATATATTCTAATGCAGGATATTTTTTATTCTGATCTGAATTTATTTATGGTCTTTGGATTTTAATTTTAACATGCTAATTATGATGCATTGCGAGCTTCGATTTGACTGAGTGAGAGACTGGTTGTCAAAACAAGATGGCGGAGCAAAAGGAAAACCCCTTTTCTTTAGCATGTTAGCCTGCGTCACATCCGGAATTTTCTTCATATTTTATAGCATGTCGAAGGGCAGCAAAAGCTTTAAAAGCTTTCAAAAATATTTCAAACGCGGATGTACAACATCTTGCTGCAGGTAAACAATCCACATTCGTTTCTCTCTCTCTTCGGACCGTCCGACTCCGTTACTCATTCACCACCTTTCCAAGTTAAATATCAACTCTGACTGTTCACTTAAAGTGCATATCAGAGTTCGCTGTTTTTTGTTTAATATGATAGTTTTAACCCTTAAGATCACATAATCGCTAAAAATTACTTGATTGTATTGCGATTTCATTATTATTTTTTCGATCAAAGTTCCCAAAAAGCAGGAAAATGCCGAGCGACTTGCTCCACCATCTTGTTTTGACAACCAGTCTCTCACTCGGTCAAATCGAAACTCGCAATGCATCATAATTAGCATGTTAAAAATCCAAAGACCATAAATAAAATCAGATTAGAATTTAAAAAATCCTGCATTAGAATATATTAATTCGATTGCCAAAGATTAAACAAATGACCATAAAAGTAAATTCGGGTGCTTCAAAAGCAAATTCAGTCCCACCAAAAATTAAATATAATCACCATAAAAGCAAATTCAAAAACCACAATAAAAATACAATAAGCCATGAAATAAAAAATGAGAATATTGACTGGATCGGCGCCCCATAGTATAAACATTACCATCCAGTTATTACTAGTACGTGCGTTGAAATGGAAATCACCTAACATTTACAATGGCTGATAATTAGCTTGTTCGAAGATCTCCTTAATATTACTACAGGTATCCCATTTTTACCGGTTTCAGCAATATTCTCAGAGACGTTCAAGTCAGAGGGGAATTTGGAATTGACTCATACATTAGTTTATACATCACAAGGAAAAATACCGGATTCCCAAATTGGGAATTGGTAGGAAATTTCCTTGAATTCCCAACGAATTCCCATCCAATTCCCAGAGAGAACAAAATTGGGAACGTGGCACTGATTCCCAATGTTATTTTGTTGGGAATTATTCACCATTTTCTGGCAGTAAAGTTATTTAAGTTCTAATTACTTTTTTTTTTTGTTGTTTTTTGCAGAAAGGATTTGGATACAAAGGGAGTGTCTTTCACAGAGTTATTCAGGACTTTATGATCCAAGGTACTGTAGGAAGTAAAGTAAAGTACCTATATTTAACGTCAGTAGTCCCTTTAGTTGAAATTCAACTGCTATCACTGCACTTTACCCCCTCTCTCCATCAGTGCGCTCTCTTAAAAATTTTCAAAGCTAATTAGAGAGAAGTCAAAAATGGCGTGAAGATCCTGAGGATCGAATTGTTGACCTGAAGTTCTGAAGGCTGCGCAATAACCAACTGAGCTACACCTGCTCCTAAGAGAAGAATTATTCTAATAATGTATCATCATACAATTGCTAGATGTACATATCTAAATTTTGTGCTCACTCATGAATTATTTTCAACACTTAATATCTTTGCGCCACTGTGTAATATCCGGCAGCCTCTATATATGATATCATTGTTATTCAAACCATTGTTTTGTCGTCTTGTCGATATAGGTGGAGACTTCACTAGAGGAGATGGTACTGGAGGTAAATATCAATTGATTTCCACATAATGAAGGGTATATAAGGTTAATATTCAATCACTGTTGTTGTTGACTAGAATGTTGTCAATGATAATATTTGGGGGGGGGGGGGGGTATATGAAAAAAATACAAGCAAGCAACCCCTAACACCATTTACAATTATCTTCATGACTTTGTTTAAACCTTTGAGGAATTTGAATAAGAAAATCAGTGATTCAAATAAGTAAGATTCTTTATCAAATTTACCACATTTTCTTGCAAATGATGATCTCTGTTGCACGTTTAATCAGGGGTGATTCTTTCTCATACCCAGACACTACTCATTTCACTGAAAATCCCTTGGCTGATGAGTAGGGTCTGACAATGGAGCCAATGGTGACTCCCCTCTTTAGAGGGAACAGGAGGGTCTGGGATCAGTGAGGGGAAAACAGTACAAACTCAAAGGATTCAATAAAAAACTTTATTTTTTTAAAATTTTCCCTGTGATAATAATTGACATTGAAGTATTTATTTCCTCTAGGCAAGAGTATTTATGGTGAAAAATTTGCAGATGAAAACTTTAAGCTCCAACATTATGGTGCGGGTTGGCTGAGCATGGCTAATGCTGGTAAAGACACCAATGGATCTCAATTCTTTATTACCACTGTCAAAACACCCTGGCTTGATGGAAGACATGTTGTCTTTGGAAAGGTTCTTAGTGGAATGGTAAGAGTTTTGCTTATAGTAATACAAGGGTTGTATATTAGATATTTTACATTCATTACTCCCTGTAAAGGGCTCTTACATGAGGTTTGCTCATTATGCACACTACATCAGGGGCAGCAGAACCAGCGGGGCCTGGCCCCCCAAAAATATTGGTTCTTAGTCATTGTTTTATGGTGCATGCGTCTGCAATCAAACAAAACATTGTCATTATCACATAGCGTTAAATATAATCTTCAGTGCCCCCCCCCCAAAGATGTTTAGCTTCCCCCACCCCTGTACATTCATCATTTACGACACACAACACCAAAGAACCCAGACTTAACACCCTTGTGTGAAGGGAGAGGACAGCATATCAAGCAGTGCATGCCGTGCAAAGGGTTCACACGTCCAAGAAAATTAAAATTTCTGTAAAAAGCCTGGAATTTTTTGGTCAATGTGAATGACATGGAATAAATGGAAGAATAGGTGATGTTGATATTTTTCGTTAAGACAGCAATTTCTAAATGAAAACCATTTAGTTAGCAACGTTTGTGTTATTTTCTTACAAATTATACTTTCAACTGATGAAATGACTTTGAGCGTTTTTCCTTCCCTTCTTCCTTCCTTCCTTCCTTCCTTCCTTCCTTCCTTCCTTCCTTCCTTCCTTCCTTCCTTCCTTCCTTCCTTCCTTCCTTCCTGTAAACTTCTAAACCTTAAATACTACATTTTTTTAGGGTTCAAATTTTATTGATTAAAAATCATAGTATTTGCCTAGCCTGACCTCTTCAAACCTGGGATCCAGAAGTTATTTATTCTTGCTCTTGATTTTGTTGTTTTGAAGTCGCGAGAAAGTTCGCTTCCTTGTGCTCGCTTTCGGCGGTCACTTTTTACAACCACAGGAAGCGAAATGGAACCTCTGGAGCCCAGGGTAGACCTCTTCTTACAAACTTCAAACACAAAAAACCGTCTTATTATGTTAATAATAATCTTTGTTATTCTAGGATGTTGTGCGTAAGATCGAGAAGAGCAAGACAAACCATTCTGACAGACCAACAAGTGATGTCAAGATTGCTGACTCCGGGTCACTACCGGTTGAGAAGCCATTTGAAGTCACTGATGACGCGGCAGAGGAGAAATAATTTGAATTTTGCGTTACTCTTCTTTCAATAAAAACATTTTTGTCACAATCAAAATGTCCGCATCATTTTGGAGGTTGACCCCTAAGCATGTCCCACGGGTATTTGCCATTTACCCGAAAAAACCGGATATTCCGATAGCAAAGTTCCGGAAAGAACTAACCCATTGTTCACACCCTTTTTCGGTTCTTTCGTTAGACGCGTGTACCATTTATCTGGAGTCAAAGTTCCCCAATGTTCCCGCTCTTTTCTTACCATTAGCCAACGGATTTTCAACCGGAAAGATTGGCTTGAAAAATAATGTTAGCACCCCAGATTTAAGGTAGAGACACTAGGGTATGAGTAGCTAGCAACGAAAGCCGTGCTAGATAATTAGATAGTGGATTTGTTTAAGAGCTGTTGAAACTCACTAAGCGATTCCGTTTGACGAACTTCGCTAGATAGGCTATTCCATAAAACTGTGCAACTATAGTTAAATGATAAAGACTGAATTAGTGCGCGGAAGCGGAACAGCTAGTTTGAAAATCACATAGGGAGTAAGAGATTGTATCATCCCTGCTAATAAATTTGGAGCTCAGATACTTGGAAGTAAGGCCATTTAAAGATTTGAAAACTAAAATGGCCTTATGTTTTTCTCCCCTCCCAACGGGATTAATGAACGCTTTACTTTCAACTAACCTTTTCTTTTGTCTTTTGATTGTTCGTTTTTGTTTCCTTGCCTACCTTGCTCTCATTGGTTTCTTTTGTCTTATTCTATCATATAAACACTCCTTTCTACCACTTCTTTCTCTTTTACTCCGACGAAGGACTAGCGTCCGAAACGTCAGTAAGTTTTTTCATCTTTTCACGGTGTATAATTTACCTTTCCATCATTTATGTTTTTCTCGCTGGGTACTCAGAGCATTCCACCCTAAAGTTTGAATCAAGTCCCTTGAATTGGTATCGAAACTGGAAAAAGTCAACTCTTGTTGCACGTTTTTGCAGCTTTTGTAACTTGTCAGAAATAGTTGCACCATAGTTACTCCAAACGACATCACAATAAATCGAAGTGAGGTTGAGCTAAAGTTTTGAAAACAAGATGGTTCATGGTACAAATTGTCTTATCCGTGCTCAATACCTGATGCAATTTCCTTACACAATTCTCTCAATTCGTTCATGCAAAGTTACATGGTTGTCTAAAATTATTCCAATTGATTTAGTTGTACTTACTTGTTTGATTGGAGCCTCGTTAATTTTCAGAATTGGCATATTAGCAACAGTGTTCAGCTTATTAACATGAATTCGGTTTTTGTCATGTTGAGTGTATATAAGTTTGTTGGCAGACAACCAAGCGCTGATTTTATCCAAATCTACATTAAGACATTTTTGAATCGAGTTTGGATCATAATCAGCAGTCTAGCTATGTCAAACTTGTGTCGTCTGCATACATTCTAGGTAGTAGGTAGAGAATGTAGTAGACAGTTTGGTAAATCATTTATATATAATAAGAATAACAAGGGGCCTCAAATTGTTCCTTGAGGTACACCGCATGGATTTAATAGTACATTTCTGTTTGCGGTTATCCCGGTAATTTTTTTTTTTTTTTTTTTTTTTTTTTTTTTTGCATTCCATAGGTAAATAGCTTTGCTAAAAGAATTTCGTGGTCGACTGTGTCAAATACCTTTTTGAGATCCCAAAATACTACGGCATTGAAGTTGCCACCGTCGATATTATATGCCCAACTATCGGTGGCTTCTATCAGTGCTATAAGAGTCGAGTGAAGAGCGAAAGCCAGATTGGCATTCAGATATTATACGATTAACAGATAGAAATAAATGCAATTGATCATACACTATCCTTTCGAAAAACCTGGCCACAACAGAGATCACTGATATTGAGCTATGAACTATTAAAGATCTTACAAATGGCGAAAGAAATAAGATCGGCACATTCTCTTATGATTCTAGCTTATATCTTATCTATACCCGTTGCTTTAGACAAGCAGAGCTTAATTAAAAAAGAATACTTTTCTCTCTGTTATCTGTTTCTCTAAGGAACCAAAAAGGGTCGTAGGCTGAAAATAAAGTTATGAAAGAAACAGTAACATAACAAAAATGTAGGTCCTTATCTACTGTTTTACTAGTCTTGCATTATATTGAACAGCCATACACCTCTGTTCTCAGGGCGATATTCCCTTCCCATTCTTGTGGAAGAATACGAATGTGTCGAGCCACAATCGGTATGGCAAACTTATTCTTTACTATAGTGTCTTTGTCTTTGTTTCCACGAAATTTCTAAAGAAAAAAAATAAATAAATAAATAAATAAGGTGGGTAGGTGGGTAGGTGGGTAGGTGGGTAGGTGGGTAGGTGGCTAGGTGGCTAGGTGGCTAGGTGGCTAGGTGGGTAGGTGGGTAGGTGGGTAGGTGGGTAGGTGGGTAGGTGGGTAGGTGGGTAGGTGGGTAGGTGGGTAGGTGGGTAGGTGGGTAGGTGGGTAGGTGGGTAGGTGGGTAGGTGGGTAGGTGGGTAGATGGATAGGTTAGATTAACTTTAAGGGACTGTGTAATAATTTGCAGGAGGGGGTTCTAAAATGGGAGGAGGGTCAAAGTGTTAAAAATGGACCTCGATAGGGAGGTAATGTCTTAATCGAAAAAGGGAGTGTTATCTAACTCAACCACTGCTGTAATTACAACAAGGGTTATAAAACAGTACATAGCATATAAATATTACTTAAAAGTGCGATTATTTACGCCACATCGAGACAATGATGGAAGTGTTTGGCTGGATAGCTGAGATAGCAAAATGGCGGTTGATAGAGGAAGCGATCATGCGGTGAAAGTTTTTGAAGTACTCTTCATTTTTTGCATTTAGTAATAATCTTTAATAATAATCTTTCGTCTTTTAAAACTGAGGCGTCAGCCACTATCTCAGCTTCGCCATGGAAGCAGTTACGTTTTCACAAGTCTCTCAAGCTTGATCAGTGAGCGACGTTAAAATGATATGGAGATGTCCTCATAATCTATCCCATCACTAATCTGCTGGATCCCGTACAACAGACAATCGTATTCCCCATGTAACGGTGTCCCAGCAAAGCAAACAGTGACCTAAAAATGTGCTGGGGGGAGGGGGTAAGAATTTAATTCAGCTTTTGGAGAGAATTTAACTTATCTTTAAGGCTCTTATACACATTACACACACCCCACCCACCCCACCCCCCTCCCCCCTCATGCCATTTATTGCACAGTCCCTAACATAATAGTCGAGACATCATATACTTTGTAAAAAATATTTTCAAACCTCATTACAGTCTCCTTCGTAGTCTATCCAGCTGCTATTATCTTTTGAGTAAGATATTTTATACTCAGTTACCCACTGTGGCCAACTTTGTCTTCCTTGTGTGGCGACTCCAGTAATCATCTTAACGCTGCCAAGATCAATCTGTAGATATTCCCCTACAGACTTAGTGTTTGGTACCCATGCCCCTTCGCGGTCAGGTTCGGCAGAAGTACCATTTAGCCGCGCTCTTGATGGTAGATAAATGTCTGGGTGTCTTTCAGGGTTTATAAAGTACGATGATGCTGTTATCTGTGAGTCAGAAATATTTCCATTTGCCATCCCGAATGGAATATCACAACCTATTTGATAGAAAAGTGAGATAATTTTATGCCATGTCGAATTAAAAGCTACTTCGATCTTTTTGGACCTCATGTAGTCATTTCTTTTCCATTTATTCAACATATACAAACAAAAAGTCGAAATGCATTTACCGTCTGGAGCTGGGACTGGTATAAAGCAGTTCTTTGTCTCCATTCCTGGTCCAGTACAGTTGGCTCCATCATTCTGAGGGGCTGGGTTTGTGCAGGTTCTCTTACGTGTGTACGGACAGACTGATGGGTTACAGTTAGTCCAAGGACTCCATGACGTCCAACCTCCATCTACAGGTAACAAATAAAAATATCATGGGTGAAGTAACAAATTATTTAGCACATTCAGCACTAGACTGACACCGACCTAGACTTATACAAACACACATATATATGTATTTGTACCTGCTTTACCCATGCTCTACTATTGTTCTATACCAAGTGCAAAAATTCATTTTTTATTGAAACCTCAAGAAAACAGTGTGTTTTATGCTCCTTTATCAGGGTAAAGATTTAATAAACTCTACTAAGATCTGATTTTGAGTCCAGAAATCGTCCCGAGGTGAGAGGTGAGTGCCCTATATCTGTGCTACTCATTATCATTCACTGAAACTCACCATCACAGCTGAATGTGTCCCATGAGAAGTCAGGTCTACACATCCTGTCAGCCGGACATGGGTTGGAAGAACAGGGACTCTGGAAATATGATACAGTATTGATGAGATTACATTCTCTCATTCTCTGTTTTCTTATATTTTCAAATTATACTTTAAAAGAGCGTAAACGTTTTTTTTTTTTTGTTTTTGTTTTTGTTTTTTTTGTTGTTTTTTTTTACCAGAAATGTTACACATTTTTATTTTTTTACCAAAAAAAACAAAAACAAAAGCAAAACAAAACAAAACAAAACCAAAACAGACAAAATAAAACAGACATTCTAAACACAGTAGCACCCGTGGGCAAAGTTGTTACATAAATGGTGCTTAATTTTCCGGGTCAGAAATGGTGCAAACAATCCTTATTGTCGCATCCCCCTATTTTAAAAAATTAAAGAATCCGCCCCTTTGATGTTTCATGATGTTTTGCAACCTGTACTTATTCGAACCATCTGTAAAAAATCATATTAGGACGGTGATGTAGGATATTATTATAAAAATCTGCTTTTTAATTCCCAACCCCCGGTCAGCCATATTAGAAAGCCCTTTATCAAAGGCAGCCCAACATACAAATAACTAGACGCATATCTGCGTGAACTCGGGCTTCATAGCAGAAAATCGAAAGAATTTTTCGTGAACACTGTCATCCTTCTGACGAAACCTTGAAAAATTCCGCCATTGCTCGACCATGTGCTTATGTGGCGCATACTACGCAAGCGCATAAAACTTGCGCATGCGCTTCGAACGCAACTGCGATTTGTGACAGAACGCAAATAAAATCCAATTTATACCTCGGGCATTTCTTTGAAAGCCCGAGTAAAAAATGCGTCTGCAGAATTGATGATTGAAAAGGTTTTAAAATTAGTTTAATGTCAATCGTTAAAATAAGCTAAGGTTTTTTTTTTCTCACCTTGATAGGACAGTATTGAAAACCATCTTTGGGTACCTCCTGGCCAGGTCGGGTCCAGTGATCAGCCTCGTTCAACTCACATGTTCTTGATATTCCTTCTATAGGACCCAAGTTGTACGAAATACATTTGTTTTCGATAAAACATTGGTGCTGACATTCCTCTATTCCGGGAGCTAGAATTTTGAAGAACTTGATCACGTGATTGATGAAGGTGTAGTCTTGCCAACAGGGAAGAAATTCAAGTGCTCTACATCCACCATCACCTGTATGGGGGAAAATAGTCACACTTATTATCCGACTAGAACAAGCCGCGTAGCGACAGATCGTCTATGACATAACTAAGTTTGCAAAAATCCGAACTGGAGTTCAACGGACTGCTGGAAATTGGACTTCAAAATGGATATTTTCTAAGATCATGAAATTATCGCATGAGCGTTTTGTCCAAACAAAATGGATTTCACTGTACATTAGTAGCTCTATCTCTGTCTCTTGAGTCCT
This sequence comes from Actinia equina, assembly GCA_011057435.1. NCBI lineage: Eukaryota > Metazoa > Cnidaria > Anthozoa > Actiniaria > Actiniidae > Actinia > Actinia equina. The sequence continues at coordinate 162,252 of WHPX01001018.1, forward strand.
TATTGTCTAGAAAATTCTGCATAGAATAGTCGATTGACTGGGAGGAAGTATTTGCGTTCCAAGGTTGATACTTTCAGGAAAAGAAGTACAATAAACAAGCTTTCAGACCAAATAGTGAAAATAAAATATATACCAGGTGATGATTAGGGATCTAAAAATAGCTCAGGCTTGCGCGCGGAGCTAAAAATAGATTTTTTAAAAATAGATATGCTCTCTTACTTAATATTCTCTTGAGCTTAGTCATTCCCACAATAATAAACAAAAAATTGATCAGAATGCGCAACTCAAACTTTAATAAGCTTATATGACCCGTAGCACGTACAGGAAGACCTTCCAATGCAGTTCTTGAGCCTGTCAAGCTTACTTTTCGTTTATCTGCCTTGTCATATATTAAGTGGCCCATTTTCCTCGTATTTTTCTCGGTCCATACCATTGGATATGGCTCCTATTATTTTCCTTTTCCCATAAAATTGCTCCACAAGAATGAGCCTGCAATAAAATATTAAGCAAACTTCCAAATAAAAAATGGAATCCCAGAAATCTGGGGCATAAAAAATGAGTCTTAACAGGCGCAAGCCCATTGACCAAAAAACAGGAAGACTCTGCGCTCGAGATTGGATGAAGGTCAAGTTGGTCGCGTGTGACTGGGAATCGCAGTAAACAACGAAATATTTGAATAGCTGTTTCATACGTCAAAGTATCTTCGGCATCCAGAAATAATTTTTATAAGAAATATTTTACTATCAAAATCACAAGTCCTATACATGCACAGCGCCAATGTTAAGTTATTCTATTTTTGCCTTGTTTTGCTTTTGGTCGAATATATTCACAACGACCAATCAGCGCAGCGCGTGAAATTCATAGGAATATGGTTGATTATGAAGTAATGTGTAAAAATAGCTCACTCCCGACGAAACGAATACCAGATGGACACTTCTAGTTATTATATGGACTACAGCTTTTGCATCCTTTTCGCCTGAAAACAATTATTTATTTTCGAATGTGGTCTAGAATATTAGTTAGTTAACTGAGAACATACTATAATTGCAAAAAAGAGTATATCGACAGAAATAAATGGACTTTATGAAATAATATACATGCATCGTTTTTGTTCTGTTATTCACTCTACCGCTGAGAAATGTTATGCATAGTTATGTAAATTGTTTTGGTTGTCGTTGAAACTAATGCGAAGAAACAAGTAAAACAAAGCTGTGTCCAAAACGTATTGTTGAAAATAGTGCAGACGTTAAGTTGATGGCGCCCTCCCGCGTTGAAAAGAAAATCTTTATAAATGTTCTTTGAAGTTGCTAAGGTCTCGTGCTCTAAATAACAAATCTTAGATAAGGGATAAAGTCATTTTCGGTATACGTTTTAGTATAGGAAATACGACAAATGTAACTTGGGTTAGTTTGAAGGAATTAAGTACTATCAATATCCAGAAAGTAATCAACATTTGCATATCAGAAGTACACCTCTAGAACTGTCACTATATATAGGTAGTGAAAACAATTCAGGTTTTAATCAATATGGAAGCTGGTTTTTTACACGTTCAAGTACTAGTTTTCAAAAAAAAGTTAAAGGAAAATTTCAGATACATTTTTTCTAATCTGGAGTTCCACCGTCTTCAACACACTGGCTTTACGTACTCATTATAAATAAACAAATGTTAATAACATACGCCGTTTTAAAAGATAGAACCTAACATCTTTATATTTCTAGCCACGTATTTAGCTTTCTAGATTCAATTCGGAGAAACAAAACAAGCCTTTTCCTTGGACAAAATAAACGAGTAAAGGTCGTGATAAATTCGGCATTGTGTGTGAAATATTCGGAAAAGTGTGTACAGGCAAAGTCTCACGAAACGGTCCAACTCAAAAAAAGAACGAATTAATACTGGATTGGCGCCAAGTATTTGGTGTATAACTCAGTTTTTCCTCATAAGTAGAAAAGTATAAATCATATAAAAGGCTTAGAAAAATTGCTAACTCCATCCATATAAGTTAGGTAAACAAATCGAAGTAGAACAATCGTTTCGCATGGCGGACACAGTTTCATTATTTTCGCAAAACTTCTGGTGGAATTGAACAAAGTCAACTGAAATCATTTTTTAAAAATCGAGTAATACAGAAGAGTTTACCTTCAACGGTAACCACAAAAATGAATGAGCCAATGACAAGGAATCTGCCAGTCGTAGCTGGTAGCATTTCACATCAAAACTACGTTGACGGTCTGCGTCATGTCATAAATGAAGAGTGAAGTACACGAAGAAGTTGGTGAATATGAATGTGATGCTTAGCTATTCTCTGATTAGCAATTCAAAATTTTTTAATTTTAATTTTTAATTTTAATTTTAATTTTTAAAATATTTAATCCAATTACCTTTATTTTTTATTTAGACTTCTAATTCTAGCACTAGCACAATATCATTATAACTTCTGAAGACAAACACACACACAGAAACCGTGGGAGATCGAGTGGGAAAATGTGTGTCCACAGGGATTAAGGTAATTCCCTTGTTTTGCACTGCGGATGCAACTAAAAACATGGAACTAACAAAGTTTAGGCATTTTTCTTTCGAAAACTAAATAAGAAACATGTTCAAAAACAACTTTAACCTTTTTTTCTCCTTTTTGAGTAAAGAAATTGCGATTTTCACCTGATTCGCCTTGTCTCCACTCGGAAAAGTGTCAGTTTTCGACTATTTTGAGGTGTTTTTTCAAGATAAATCAAAAGCGAGAATGGTGACCCCCATTTTTTATTTCAGAATTTTGATAAATGCGATGCTCGTCATTATATGTGAAAATATGAAGAAAAGTTTATTGGATAGATTTTGAAATATTTTGATGGGAATAGTTGACATGTGCAATTTTTGGATGTTCGTAGAGGCGCACGTAACTGCATTTTTTAAAATTAAAGTCGTCCAATGACTTTGATGGATTTAATAGTATAGATTATCTAGCAAACTTCGAGTTGTAAGTACTTTTTGTTATATAAAAGTACTTTTAACTGTGAATAAATGTTCTTGATTACAGCTTCCGGTTGCTACCGCATTTCACTATAAAACTCAAAACTTGACATATTTGGAGAGCATCTGGCGAAAAAACGAAAATGGTGACCCCATCTTTTTATTGCAGTTTTTAAATGCCCATAACATAATTAACGTCCATACAAAGTTTCAGGACAAAGTTTTTGGCAAAATTTCTTTCAAGGGAATTACCTTAGAGCAAAAGAGTATTACGTAAGATTTAAAAAAAAACACCTTAACAGTGGATTGTGAATGGCGTTTTGTCCCAAATACTACTTTCCATTAGAGTAACAAACATTTTGCGTGGAAGTATCAAAATAGTCATCGTCCTATTCCTTGTTTTTCTTTTTTCTTTTGTCGCTGACTAATATTTTGTAGTGTAAAATTTTACTTTTTAAGCCACAGGCAGCCCAAGCACTGCAATACAGTGCTTATAACAGCCTTGGATGTGAGTGATTAACGGTCACAATTCGAATCCTTTAAATTGCAGTTCATTTGAATAAAAACGACTTACCTTGATAAATTGTTGTGTCTTTAATTACCTGGCCGGGTTTGAAGACATTTGGACGCATTTTCACTGGGTTATCGATTTTTTTCCGCTCCACTATAAATAATCCCAAGGCCGAACACTCTTACAACCACCCAATTCATATCCGAGCTCAATAAATCCCAGAAAAATTAAGCCACGGCCACAATTTCCAGGCACAGCCAAGAAGAAATGCCAATGCTTCCTCCCAGTACGATCAAAAGGCCATTCCTGCTAAAAAAAAAAATAAAAAAATGCTAGAACGAAAATTCTTCCATAATAAAGCCACTAGCGATTTTCTTCCAACGCTCGATATGGACTCCATAGGCACCTCCAAGCGCGAATTGTATGACGGTCACGTTTTGTCACTCGGCCGGGTAGGCAGCGTCAGATTTCGATCGATGATCGTTCGAGTAGGGAAAAGCCGTTTTAATTTTTGAATACGATCTCTACTGGGTTTTGATTGGCCGAGAGAAAACTGAAGCGACGAAGGGGATCCCCGTTATTGAATCATTTTGTTTGTCGAAATCTGTAATAATTAAGTAAATTAAGTATTGTTATTTGTACGGTTTAAACGATCCATGATTTTCTTTTGTACAGGAGAAATTGCCCAAAGTTTGAAAGAAGGGAGCCGTTTGAACTCTGCTGAATAAAATTATTTTGAACCTTAAAGTGCCTATCACCCTTCTGACAATATTTACAGTATTGATTCTACATGGGGTAAGATGTCGAATAACCTGGAAAAAATTCATAGTTTGAGTGCAGCTTCTTGTAGCTATGAAGGTTTTTCCATGCCATATGCTAATGCGGTGACGTATGAGGAGGCATTTATGGTCATTTGTTGTTCCGTATAATTTGAAACACCGGCTTCTATGTGAAAAATAGCTTGCAATAATTTCTATTAGAGCAATGGGGAAAACAATGACGTATTTCAAATTTAATTTATCAGTGCCAGTAAGGTTTTGTATATTAAATGATTACTCCTCATACGTCACAACATTAGCATATGGCATGGAAAAACCTTTATAATTTCAAGAAGCCGCACTCAAACTATGAAATTTTTTCGGGCTTTTCCACATCTTACCCCATGTAGAGTCAATACTGTGAATATTGTCAGAAGGATGATAGGCACTTTAACAGCATTGGATTTCATAGTCCAGGATGATTAATTTTCAGTGCCCAGTATCATGATGAACGGGTAATCGTTGGTTCCTCGTACGTAACATTAAGGAGTAATTTCACTTGTGTTTTCAAAACTTTGAAAACACTCGTGAAATTAACGATTCAGCTTTTTAAATGTCCTCAATTTTCATCTAATTTATTTCGAGAACATATTCCGCTTGTGTATGTATTTTTCTTCCTTTTCAAGTTTATTCAGTGTTTTGATGGAAAATAATCAACTAAAATTAAGATTTCATGCCAAACAAATCTCTAGCCAATCAGCGCGCGTATGTATGATCAGCTATACGAGGACGAGTGAAACTAGAGATAAATTACCCCAAGAAAATACTATGAACTAAGAGAAGGAATTCCCGCGCCCCATCGTGAGCAGTCTTCGATGCTATCAGTACGTGCATGTTCTTAATAAATAATGTGGTGTATATACTGAACCGTAAATACAGAGGGCTCTTCAAGTGTCCATGGAATAGGTTTCTTATTACTGTTTTCACACAAAAAACATTTCTCGAGAATTAGGCCTAATTCAAAAATTAATTTATTTTGCTTGAGGATATCCTGTGGTGTCCCGGCCCGCCGAGACATGCTCTTGCATGCCATGGCGATTAAAAACATCAAACCTACGCATCAAAATATTACAAGTTTCAAATAATCAATTCTATTTCATTGAGAGGAGCGCCTTGGGGGCGATGGAAAATTTTTTTGGGAAAAGAATATGAGAATATATAGTATTTTCGCGGTTTAAAAGTATACAGCTGCCATTATCAGTTAGGAATGTTAACTCAAAAACTATGCTGTCATGGAATTAGATGAGAAAGAGCTCAAATCTTCCTGTCTACGTTGAAAAACAAAAAAGTAATAACTAAGAAATAATAAGGAGATATAAAATTTTATATGTCCACAACAATCGAACAACTTCGAGAATCCGTGGCAAGAGTCCAAAAAATTAATTCGCTTTCATTTTGAGGTTAGATACTGATAGGCCGTTGTTATAGATATAAATCCCTGGGAAGTCAGTTTTCAAACGTATTACTTTACTTTCGAGGACACAGCCAGCGGAGAAGAGGCTCGACCTAAGAGCAAGCAAGAGGCGCTCAAGAGGGGTGAAAGTGGGCAAACTTTGAACAGAGCGCGCGTAAAAAATAAACCATCTAAGACAAATTTTGAACTTTCTACTTATTGTATAGCTCATTGTTCATTGGACTGGATTTCATGCGTATTGGAGCAGCAGTAAGGGGGACTCGCGGAGGGGGTACCGGGAGGCCCGGGTATTACCTGGGTTAAACACTAAGCGTCCGCAGCGGAAATAACCCACGCGATGATTCCCTTACTGCTGCTGTGCGAAATCTATGTATTAAGTTAAAATATTTGTGTCGCAAACGAGGGTTAAAATATTTCTTAGATATAGATGGACGCCATCAGGAGCATTAGGAACAAAACTGTGCGCAGGCTGAGGACTCAGGTGTTGGATCGTTTGGGTGCTGACTTCGCCTTCACGACTTTTATGGAGGGAGATACGGACGAGACCATGGATGAAGAAAGGGCTGAAAAAATAATCGACTTAATGCCAGAAGGTAATTACCGTCTTGAATTGACGTTCATAAAGTATTTAGATGGCGATTGGGTAATAGAAAGGGGTCGTAATCCTATCCGGGCGTCAGGTAAGCAGAACCTGTTTGTATTAAACAAGGATACGAGACCTGGTGCGATGGTGGGTATAGACGCGTTATTCTACGAAGTTGCTTATCCTGTTACTGTAGTTATCTACGGCGCGTATGAGATTGAAGAGCCAGACGTTAGGAAACTCAGGCCGATGAGACATCCAGGCAACTGCGTGGGTAAGTTGGTGAGGGAGTTCTTTGAGGATTCCTCTCGTGGTGGTAAGTTAACTCTGAAAAGAAGAGAAGCCATCAGAAAATGGGAAGACGTCACACGCAGGGCCGGAGCAACCATAGACAACATTAAGAAATTAGAAACTGCCCTAGAAAGACGAATACACGTGAAAGACATAACAGACGGCTACATTTACCCAGGAACTCACACATATGGAGGCAGAGGCGCTCCTATTATTATCTACCAACACAACGGACACGCTTGGAGAGAACTTCGGTTCCCCAAGAAGAAGGAGACAAAGGTCTACGAGAATTCTCCATTGGTGGAGTTGATTCATGAGAACTCCGTTTGGCTGATGGATCCCGAAGGAAGCCAGTTTATGACTCAAGATGGTACTCTTTACCGCCCCGAAATCGAACATTAGCGCATCCAGAGCGCCTGCGAAACCCTTGGGGAAGACTTCTCAGACGAGGTCCTTAGCTCCCGCAGCTTAGACTTCTTAGCTGCCAAGAAGAGAAACGGCTGGAAACCTACCCCAAAAGAGTTCAAAGATATCTCCAAAGCGTGCGTAGAACACGGTCATGGAGGTCTTTGGAATATGGAGTACGACGAAGACGAATACGTCTCCTTAGACATGAAGCATTGCTATCCTGCGTCATTTAAAGGTCTTGGCGATTGTAAGGAATATTACGACCGCTACGGACACCCAGACTCGCAGTTCTTTCGCGTGTCTTTAGATGGCAGCTACGACGCGCCAGCAACAGGGTTCGTCAGATTAACGTCTTGGAAGTTGGCTAAAGACTTGCATCCCATAATTTACGCTTGGTATGGCAAGCATTTACAGGAGAAAGAATGGATACCCATACCGCTGCTAAAATTCCTTGAAGAGCGTAAACTCCTGAAATACACAGCGCATGAAGCCATACTCTGCCATAGCGCCTTCACTAAATGGTTACCAGAACACAACCCCACCGCGAGGATTGTCATAGGAAAGTTCACCCAGGGCGCTAAGGAGGGAGAGAAACACATGCAAAGGCGCCTAATAACAGACGAAGGTGAGTTAAGTTTTCTCATGAAGCGTGCCCATGACCAAGGAACGATGGTGTCCGTGGAGAAATGGGATTATTTCATAGAAGCCGAGCAGAGAGAACGTAAGTGGAATGCTTTGTGTTACTACCAGGACCATCGACCGCAATATTACCATCTCCGCGCCAGCATGCTCGCATATGCGCATATCAACCTATTAGCGATGCTCCTGCGGTTTGACAAAGAAGATATCCCCCGCGTAGCTACGGATTCTTTGTACGTTAAGCCGAGCGTATTGGAAAAGATGAAGGAATTCTACACTGCCGATGAACTCGCAGAAAGTGGACAATGGCGCGTTAAAGATGAGGAGATAAGAGCCTGGAGGGCACGTGTAGAATATCACGGAGAACACACCCGCGGTTCCATTACGCCTACCAAAGGGCCTCTACCTTCAGTTGCCGACCCCATTTCCTACCAACGCTTCTCTTACCTCTACGGTACGGGAGGCAGCGGTAAGACGACGCGTGTGTTAGAACTCTTTCCTAAGATAAAGGTGCTAACGCCAACGCACCGTTTGGAAAGAGAACTCTGCGAAATGGGCCACGACGCTCAAACGTACCACAGCTTCTTTCGTTGGAATGGCCAAAAGTGGGTACCTGAAGCCATCCACGACATACCTCCGGTGATACTTTGGGATGAGATTTGCACCGTTCCTTTAGAAATCCTCAAAGAATTCGTAGAATTCCTCCATGGAAAGTGTCAAGTAATATTCGCCGGAGATCTCTGCCAGCCTCCTCCAATAGCCGGAGAGATGCCCCACGAATGGCTGAAAGATTTCGTAGACCATGCGGAGGAAATTAACACCGACTACCGCAGCAAGGATCAAATAAGAAACCTGAAAGCGGAATTGAGGGGCCTCAGTGACGCCGAGCAATGCCAAACGCTGCGCAAACGCGTACGAGCGAAGTCCTACGAGGACTTTCTATACGCCTGGCATCCTAAAGATCTGGTGCTAAGTAGTAAGCGCGCAGCACAGTCTCGCATACAGAAAGACCTCTTCAAAATACACCAAGAGCGCTTCCCTACGCATTTGGTGCCCGTTTCTTACAAACCCCACGACACCCGCATGCAAAGGAAAGACGTTTGCGTACCCGGTACCGACATCCAACTGCAGAACGCAGTAACGCATGACAAAGCCATAGAAAAGGTGGAAAAAATAACCTCCCATCCAGACTGGCGCTTGGGCTATTGCATGACAGTCCACAGCGCGCAAGGGCTTACCATAAAAGAAACTTTATGGATCATAGATCAGCGGCTGTGTTGGAGCAACCTTATCTACACCGCCGTAAGCCGCGTAGAATATGCCAAACAGTTAAAAAGAGCCTGGGGGCCGCAACTGCGTTACGACCGCACCCCAGAAGACATAGCAAAGGAGAACATTGCCAAGAAACTCCTTCGCTACAAAAGACACGACGAAGAGAAGGGTCATGTCTTTGACTTATGCGTGGACGACGTCTATAAGAAAGGGGCAAGGTGTGCCAAATGTAACATACCTCTACTATGGAGGTTTGACCCAAATGACGATCAGCAGTTCTCCGTGGATCGTATCAACAACAAACGCGGGCATTGCAGAGGCAACGTAAGGCTAACATGCCTAGAGTGTAATCGGGCGCGTGGAGCAGCACTACTCTGAGTCGTTGGGGACTATGAGCAGCTCTTCCTTGACAAATCCACGACTTGGGCCATTTAGGTAATACAACACGGGTTGCCCTTCCTTGGTGACGGACTTCGAAATCTCATACGTTTCCAAAGACCAGTTAGGATCCGTGGCTCTCTTACTGCCACCTTCGAGTTCCCCCGGCTGATAGAGGTATCTGACCACTATGTCGCGGGGTAGCTTTTTTTCCTTCAGTCCGACCGCCCTTGAACTTCTGACGTAGGACTTGTGTTCCACGTGTTTCTTTTTTATGGCATCCTTGGGTTTCATTCCCGTAGCCCTGGCCGTCTCGTTGTTCAAAGCCGCGACGACCTGAGGGAGCCTCTGAGTCCATTCCCTGTTGCGTTTGGAGGGATCTTCCAGCTCTTTCCAATACTGGTATCCAAAGAGGCGCTCTGCCAGGGTCTTATTAAATCTTTCGACGATGCTCTGAACCCTGTGGTACTCAGCTTCGGCTCTCCTAATCTTAGTGTCGTGGTCTTTCAGGGTCTTGGTAACCACGCCCATGAACTCTGTCCCCGCATCCACCTGCAGCAGCTTAGGCCATTTCAAAACGCGCTTATAAATCCTACCTAGGGCTTCTGCGACTTCCCCAGAATCCTTGCTGGTTATGGGTTCGGCGTCCTTGTATCTGCTTGCGATATCAACTACGGTCAAAGCGTATCTATAGGTCTTTCTTCTCACCTTGTCGTGCGGTAAGAAAAGCAAATCCGCCTGATGAACTTCATTGGGGGCATTTACGGTGAAGCTGGGCTTGGGAATGTACTTAGGCACGGAAAGATAGACCTGCCAGAGGGTTTGTTTTCTTAGCCAGTTCTTAGCCGTTTCTTCTGATACCCTGGCCGCGGTCGCGAGTTTCTTGATGGCCGACGCTCCTTTCCAATAGCCCTCAGGCCCATAGTAAATCCTTTTGAGTTTGTCCTCAGTTCGACCCATTATATGAATTCGAAAACAAGATTGATCTTTCGTCCGTTAAAATCCACCGTCTCTCCGTCCACTTTAATGGTGATGTTTATGCTTTCTACCAAATTAGACAGGTCATAGCTTAAAGAAATGGGAGTGTATTCTACTGGGTCAAATGGATTACCTTTGGGTAGAAACTTGGACATAAGAGAAGACTTTTCTCCATTGTTGTAACTATGAACCAAGTCGCAATAGACTTCGTAAAAGGATGCGACTTTCCATTTCACGGGTATGGCTGTGTCGGTAATCGTCTTGCCCGAGGCACATAATAAAGATCCTAATGGGTCAGACTTTCCAAAAGTTACTGAATAGTTTGGCATATTATGTTTGAGGGTCATTTCGTGCGGCAATCCCGTGGTGAGAGTATAACCGCGCTGGGCGAGCTCCTTAGCAAGGGTGATTGGCGTGTAATGTCCATCGGGTAGCATTTCACCTTGATATTTGCCGAGTAGTATAGGGAATGGGGGTTCCAGCGCAATCTCAACACGGGGTAAGACCCGCGTCAAAAATCCACCTACGGACGACCCCCACTCCAAGTGTGGTTGAGGGCAACAGCGCACTTAAATATGTTAGTCTATATATGGAGTGCGAAGAATGTAAGAGAACTTTTAAGAAAGAAGCGGATTTGAAAAAGCATTTGAAAATGAAGACGAAGTGTATGAGCAGTTATGATTGTGGATGTGGTAAGAAGTTTGAGACTAAGGTTAAATTGTTTTGGCATTGTCAGGACTGTGAGTACGACTACGACGACCTAAAAAGTGCTTGGTATTAGGTATAAAATATTTCCTATTATATAGATGGAATCCCAAAGCAACTTCAGCACGGTGTCAATACCCGGTAACGGTGAGATTGACGTTAGACAGTTTTGGCGTCAGTCAGAAAGGAAGGTTAAAAGGACTCTCCGAAAAGGTATAGAAGAATTAGGAGCCCTGAAAGCGAGCATAATGGTAGAAGTAAGTTTGTCAAAAGACGAGGTAATGACGACAGCAATGTTGCGATCAAAGTCGTTAGTGATATTAGAATCCACGAATCTGGATAGGTCACTCAGTGAAGCCTTAGAAGCAATAATGGAGTCGCTGTCTAACTACACGAAAGAAGGATCGGGTTGGACAGTAGAGGAGGTTGAAGGAATAGAGATAAGTATAGCCAGGTACGTACCCATACGAGGGGGGAGTTACGTACCGCTACCAACGTGGGTAGAAAGGAAGAAGGCTATTGTAAACGTGAAGAATGAAGACAATCGATGCTTTATGTGGGCAATCAGGTCTGCACTGTATCCAGCAGAGAAGGATCCCTGTAGGACAAGTAAGTATCCCACAGACGATTTAGAGTGGGATGGTGTGGAATTTCCCATGCAGTTGATAGACATCCCCATATTTGAGGAAATAAACGATCTAGCAATTAACGTTTACGGAGTCAGAGAGCAGACGATAGTACCGTTAGTTCTGTCAAAAAGTAAAGGAGAGCGCGTACATTTATTCTACCACGGCGGACACTACTCATGGGTTAAACACATTAGCAGACTATTCTACAGACATACTAAGCACAAAGGCAAAAAGTACTTCTGCGACTGCTGCTTGCTGTCATTTACATCCTTAAATGCCCTAAAGAAACACGATGAGATCTGCCGCGGAGTCGAAGAAGTGGCGCAACGGATCCAGATGCCCACCAACAAAGAGCTTTCATACGCAAACCATCAAAAGCAGATGCAAGTGCCTTACGTGATATATGCAGACTTCGAAGCGTTGATAACTAAGGAAGAGCAGAAACGTGGTGCCACGAATAAGGTAGGATTACACGAGATCTGCTCCTTTGGTTACATAGTAGTCAGATCAGACGGTAAAGCAAACCCTCCTGTGATTTACCGAGGTAAGAACGCAGCTAATGAGTTTCTAGAAGCATTGCGAGAAGAGGAGGGGGAGATAAGAGAACAATTAAGACGTCCAAAGAAGATGGAATTTACCAAAGAGAACCAGGAGGCTTTTAACAAGGCAAAAAAATGCCACATTTGCCAACATACGCTTCTTCAGTTTGGAAGACGAGCCAAGAAAGCGTGGGATGAAGATGGAAAGTATCTAGGAGAAGCTCATTTTAAATGCGGGAAGTATGCTAAGAAAGGTGAGAAGCCGGGAAAGCCCTCCACGCACTGCATTCACTGCCACAAAGCATTTGTTGAGGATTTCTATGTGGATAAGGTTAGGGATCACTGCCACATCACTGGTAAATACAGAGGAGCGGCTCATTGGAAATGCAATATAAACTTCAAAGTAAATCCAGATATGGAGATTCCGGTGTTCTTTCACAACCTCCGCGGTTACGACTCCCATTTGCTACTACAAGGAACAGACGGCTCCGACGTCAAATGCATACCTAACAACAAAGAGCGCTACATGTCCGTAACTGTGGGCAAGCTGAAGTTCTTAGACTCGCAGCAGTTCATGGCGGACTCCTTAGCAAACTTAGTAAGGTATAACACGGAGTTCCCCATTTCCAGTCAATACGGCGCGGAAAGGAAAGGAGTCTACCCATACGAATACATGGATTCCTGGGAGCGATTCGAAGAACCCCTACCACCCAAAGAGAGATTCTACAGCACCCTAAACGAGTCCGGTATAAAGGACGAGGAGTACCAGCATGCGTTAGATGTGTGGGAAAAGTACTCCTGTGAGAACATGGGGGACTACCACGACATCTACCTAAGGTCTGACGTAGTGCTGCTTGCAGATGTTTTCCAAAGCTTCAGAAAGATGGCTATGGAATATTACGGATTGGATCCCGCTAATTTCTACACGGCTCCTGGGCTCAGCTGGAGTGCTTTGTTAAAGAAGACAAACGCGCAACTGGATCTCCTAACGGAATACGACATGTACCGCTTTATGGAAGACGGTATTCGTGGCGGCGTATGCGGACCAAGCCGACGTTACGCCCGCGCAAACAACCCCTTAGTAGAGCACGACCCAGAGAAACCAACCACATACATTTACTACCTGGATGCGAATAACCTTTATGGTTGGGCAATGTCACAATACCTACCTGTACGCGACTTCGAATGGGACAACATAAAGCCCATAGAGTTTTACCTAAACGTAGGTAAAGAAGACGACAAGGGTTACGTCTTAGAAGTGGATCTGGAGTACCCAGAGCGCCTGCACGACGAACACAATGAGTTCCCCTTAGCACCAGAAGCGATAGAGATACCATTTAAGCAGCTAAGTCCGCTGCAAAAGCAAATGTGCCCTGGTTACAAACCGTACAGGAAACTAACTATGAACCTGATGGATAAGAAGAAGTATGTGGTACATTACCGCAACCTGCAGTTCTACGTGCGACACGGAATGCGCGTAGAGAAGATCCACAGAGTCCTAAAATTCACGCAGGAACCCTGGATGCGCCCCTACATTGACTTTAACACGCAAAAGCGTACCGCAGCGAAAAATGACTTCGAGAAAAACCTCTTCAAACTGATGAACAACAGCGTGTTCGGAAAGACAATGGAGAACATCCGCAAGCGCGTAAGCGTAAAAATAGTCAGCACCAAAGAGGAAGCAGAAGCATACGTGTCACAGCCAGGCTTCGTTAGATACGTAGAAATGCTGAACTTCTACGTGATTCACATGAAAAGGGCAAACCTCTTACTAAACAAGCCCGTTTACACAGGCTTTACGGTGCTGGATCTATCGAAGCTGCTTATGTATGAGTTCTACTACGATAAGCTTAAGCCAAAGTACGGAGACCGCTGTCGCCTCCTGTACACAGACACCGACTCCCTAATTCTAGAAGTGCAAACGGAAGACGTTTACAAAGACTGCCTCCCCGACATAGACGAGTACGACACCAGCGGTTACCCGAAGGAGCACTTCCTTTACTCTGCGAAGAATAAGAAGGTAATTGGGAAGATGAAAGACGAAATGTTAGGAAAACCCATAGTAGAGTACGTGGGTCTGAAACCAAAGATGTACAGCGTGCTAAAGTTAGACGGCGTAGAAAAGAAAGCTAAAGGCGTAAAAAAGTACGTGGTTAAGAAGGACATTACGCACGAGTCCTACCTCAACGTATTACGAACACGCAAGGAACAGCGGCATAAGATGAACAGCCTGCGCAGCTATGGTCATCAGATACATAACGTCACGCAGGAGAAGGTGTCGCTGTCTGCATTTGACGGTAAGCGATGGATGTGTGATGACGGAGTGCATACGATAGCATTCGGACATCACACGATAAGCAGTTCTTCCATGACGAACCCACGTGTGGGGCCATCGTGAAGATAATACAAGATGGGCTGACCCTTCTTAGCTATTACGCTTCGGATCTGGTAAGTTTCCAAAGACCAATTAGGATCCGTAGCTCTTTTGGATCCTCCTTCTAATTCACCCGGTCCGTAGAGATATCGGACTGTGACATTACCTAATTTTTTTCATGGGGGAAGACCGCCCTCGAACTTCTGACGTAGGACTTGTGCTCCACGTGTTTCTTTTTTATGGCATCCTTGGGTTTCATTCCTGTAGCCCTGGCCGCCTCGTTGTTCAAAGCCGCGACGACCTGGGGGAGTCTCTGGGTCCATTCCCTGTTGCGTTTGGAGGGATCTTCCAGCTCTTTCCAATACTGGTACCCAAAGAGACGCTCGGCCAAGGTCTTATTAAATCTTTCGACAATGCTCTGACCCCTGTGGTACTCTGCTTCTGCTCTCCTAATCTTAGTGTCGTGGTCTTTCAGGGTCTTAGTAACCACACCCATGAACTCTGTCCCCGCATCCACTTGCAGCAGCTTAGGCCATTTCAAGACGCGCTTATAAATCCTACCTAGGGCTTCTGCGACTTCCCCAGAATCCTTGCTGGTTATGGGTTCGGCGTCCTTGTATCTGCTTGCGATATCAACTACGGTCAAAGCGTACCTATAGGTCTTTTTTCTCACCTTATCGTGCGGCAAGAAAAGCAAATCCGCCTGATGAACTTCATTGGGGGCATTTACGGTAAAGCTGGGCCTGGGAATGTACTTGGGCACGGGAAGATAAATCTGCCAGATGGTTTGCTTTTTCAACCAGTTCTTAGCCGTTTCATCTGATACCCTGGCCGCGGTCGCGAGTTTCTTAATAGCCGACGCTCCTTTCCAATAGCCTTCGGGTCCGTAGTAAATCCTTTTGAGTTTATCCTCCAGGCGGCCCATTATATGAATTCCAAAACAAGATTGATCTTTCGTCCGTTAAAATCCACCGTCTTTCCGTCCACCTTAATGGTGATGTTTATGCTTTCTACCAAATTAGACAAGTCATAGCTCAAAGAAATGGGAGTGTATTCTTCTGAGTCAAATGGATTACCTTTGGGTAGAAACTTGGACATAAGAGAAGACTTTTCTCCATTGTCGTAACTATGGACCAAGTCGCAATAGACTTCGTAAGAGGATGCGACTTTCCATTTCACGGGTATGGCTGTGTTGGTAATCGTCTTGCCTGAGGCACATAATAAAGATCCCAATGGGTCAGACTTTCCAAAAGTCATCGAATAATTTGACATATTATGTTTGAAGGTCATTTCGTGCGGCAATCCTGTGGTGAGCGTATAACCGTGTTTTGCTAATTCCTTAGCAAGGGTGATTGGTGTGTAATGTCCATCGGGCAGCAATACGCCTTGATAATTGCCGCCGCCTTTATGCTCAGTGATCAAGGCATTGACTAAATTATACCAAGAATTGTACAAAGAGCAACTAACCAGCCTAACCTTATGGGCTTTGATGGGGGGATTCAGATAAGTGGTAAAGTTATTCTTATCGCTTTCCAAAAAGACGATCATATATTTCAGGAAACACAGTTCCCTTCGTTAGAGCAGATACGCCAAAGCTACGCCTCCTGCCAGCCCTGCGACTCCTACAAAGACCAGCTCACTATTTTTTTGTTTCTTAGAAGGCTGATAGTAATTCTTAAACTGAGGCTTTCTTAACCTAAAGTCGGGGTGTGCTTGCGCATAGAGCTTAAAGGCGTAGTCTGTATTTTCAAAGTTCTTATCCGCCTGCATTTTGTCTTGGTAGTTCTTGTCCAACCAATCCCTGTAAGCTTGTCTTTTTTCATTCCAAGCTGCCACGTCCCGCTGATATTTCTCCAGCGCTAAATCATGCCTTTTCCTCTCAGCGGCCAAATCTCCGCTTTTGTCGCCTCTGACTAATCTATCCAAATACTGACCACCATAATTAGCTCCAGTGAATGCTAAAGCTGCAACGATTCCGCCTACGACCACGCTAGCCATTATATATTAGAAAATCACAGGGATTTTCGCGAGTTATGTCGTTGGCAGGTACTTTTCCTTCCGTAGGTAATCCTTTACCATGATAGCTCCGCCTACGGCAGCGGTCATCTTGGCAAAGTTAGCGAAGCTCTTGCTTGGGTCTTCAGTAAAGTCTTCTTTGAGCACTTTCTTACCAACCCAACCAATACCCGCAACAATGGAAGTAATAATAGCTGCTTCTTCAACAGTTTTTAACAACGCGGTCGACATTATATTACAGAGCGAGAAGGTTATTATTCCATTTCAGGGATCTTACTTTTTCTAACAGCCGGTTCCACGGGTGCGTGCACGGGCGCGTGATATGTTGGCGGTTCTACTTTTGGCTTCGTAGCCCGCCATTGTAAGTAAAGGCTGCCTGCTGCTATAGCAACTCCTAACGCGCCAATGACGTACCCAGGATTAATGAAGGATTCCTCTTCTTTTTCCTCCACCTTTTCTTCTTTTTTGGCTTTGTTCTTTTATTCATCTCCGCGAGCTTCTTACCGGCAGCGACTCTGCCCGGAGATTTAGCCTTGGTAATCTTTTGCTCCTCTTGGGGCTGCTCTGGTTCACTCATTTATATCTAAGGACTTGAAGGACTTGATAAGTACTTGACTAAGTACTTAAGGACGACTTGGAAATAACCTGGGCGCGACCTGACCAAGTACTTAAGGACGACTTGACTAAGTACTTGAGGCGACTTGATCAGGTACCTCAGCAAGTGCTGCCTGGAAGACCTTTTCGACTTCTCTGTCCTTCTTGAAGTCCTTCCAAGACACCAGTACCTCCTTCAAGTCAACGTGCTGAGCTACGTGAAGTGCCGCAGAGGCGACTGCCATTAACTTACCGCACTTCAAGGACAACCAGCCGCAGGTTATCTTAAGTTCTTGAGCGATAACATAGTCCTCGCTTATGTCCTTCCGCAGTTGCTCCACATCGTCTATGGGCAGCGCAAGTCCGAGAAGCTTGGTGGCAAGTCGGATAGCGGAGTCTGCTACGGCGTCCGTGGTCTTACTTGCAAGGGCAGCCTCGTATCTCTTATGGAACTTCTTAACTTCCTCTTCTGACAACTTATTAACTTGCTCATGGGTAAGTTCCTTGCCTATCATTTCTTTACACTTCCCCGAAGACACAAGGATGTTAAGTTGTTCCTTGAGGTTACTTTCGTCTAACTGTGTGGGGACTTCATCTAAGAGCTGCTCAATCTCCATATATGTTAATGGAATACGGAAACCTCAAAGAGAAGATCATCTTGGAATGTTGGTGCGTTTTTAGGTGCCGCATGTATTCGTGTAACTGTTCCTTGGATATCTCACCGCCGTAGTCGCTCAAGATGGTTTCCAGGTCAGACTTGCTCGGAGTATAAAATACGACAAGTGAACCTATGTTTTCCCTGAAGGGCTTAGAGACGCTGGTAAGCTGCTGGGAAAGCAACCAAACGCTGATATTGTCATGCCTACCGCTGAAGGCGAGTTTAACGAGCTCGGAAGTGCGTCTTTTTACGTCGTCCCCACAGGCAATGTCATCCAGTATGAGGAGTGTCTGCGTATCTTTAGGGAATTGCTTATGCCAGAACTTCAAATGGCTGGATAACTCGTTAGGATCTAAGATATCTACGAAGAAGTCGTCGTCTTTCACTCCTATACCTTCCCAGGTGCGGTTATTCACGTAGGTGGGGCATAATAGCACGATGTAGTCGAAGCGGTATCTAAAGGGTCCTAATAGCTGCTCCACTACGAATTGGGTCTTTCCGCAGCCGGTGGGTCCTACTATCAGAGCATTGCAGGGAATATGGTTCGGATCCATTATATATACGATGGACCCAGTGGACGCAGTAAGAAGGATTGCCGGCGACGCAAAAGATAAAAGAGACACCATAGAAATGCAAAGGGAGGAGATAGACCGGCTGAAAGAGCGCGTGCAGGAATTGTACGATGAAATGTGCGGTCTGAAGCGTGCAGAACGGTTTGGCGCGCTGATAACTATGGCAACGTGGGCTAAGGAGTCCGTTAAGGACTTCATGCGATATCCCCTGTAGAATGTTGACGTTTAGGTTAAATCTTTGTTAAGACACCACAGAAACTATTTAAAAGGTGTCTCAGAATGTTAACAATAAGGTTAAATCTTTGTTAAGTATATATGGAAAGCCCGTAATGGTTAGTAGGCGGCTTAAAATAGTAAAGTAGGGTTCGCGCAAAGAGTCTCAAATCCCATTTTTATTTTTATTTATTATTATTAAGAATAATTAAGGATATTTAATAATAATAAATAAAAATAAGAACCCCTTTGAACAAAGATTTAACCTAAACGTCAACATTCTGAGACACTCTTTGAAATAGTATCCGGGGCAAAAGAGTCCATTAAGGACTTTATGCGGTATCCCATATAAGGGTTATTAAATCCTTATTATATATGGAGTGTGAGCGGTGTAACAAGGAGTTCAGCAGCAAGCAAATGTTAAAATACCACGTTGAAAAGAAGGTGTGCGCTAAGAAGGCACGCGAAAGGCGTTGTAAGGAGTGTAATCGCCTCTTTAGCAGCGCGCAAATGTTGGATTACCACGTGGATAACCGCGTTTGCCTAAAGAACGTATGTGAGCGATGCGAGGAGGACAAGAACGATGAATGGCACCGACATCGATGCCGCGGTAATTACGACCTGCTGAGCGTGGCTTGCGAGGAGCACGGCGACGTTGCCGCCCGATGTTGTCCGCAGGAAACCCAAAGGAAGTTAACGCGCCGGAAGAAGGAAATTGACCAGCGCTTTGAGGAGTTTGACTGCGTCGAAGGCGTAAGGTGGGAAAACAGGGAACATTGGGAGGCAACTTGTGAGCGCTGCGGGTGTCAAAGAAGTGATCAACATATTTGGCAGTGCCTCTACGACGGCCAAGGCGGCTTTAAAGAGTACTTAGATCGCTTTGAGGCCTGGCATGCCGGCAATGAGGCTGCAAGGAAAGCCCGTAGAAGTTAGAAAGGACCTAAGATAGTAAGATAGGGTTTGTGCAAAGAGTCTCAAATCCCATTCTTATTTTTATTTATTATTATTAAGGATAATGAATAATAATAAATAAAAATAAAGGCCCCTTTTAAGGGCGCTTGCATAATCTAATAATAATAAATAAAAATAAGGACCCCTTTTAAAGGTATATGCTAGCCTACGCAGCCGCCTTTCTGGGAGGCATTCTAATTACCCTTTCAATATATGGACTGTATTACTTGCGAACTACCTGCCGACTGCATTGCCCCTCGTAAGCCGCGTAAAAAATACACCTGCCTTCATTGTGACAGGGTATTCTCCGAAGGATCCTTTGTGGGGCATTGGTGCTCCGCGGATCCTAAAGCGCAGCGGACTTTAGCAGACGCGCTTAACTACAAAGAGGAGATGGAGTAACTCTTCTTTCAATGTCAAACTTCCATCGGCCATTTACCTTACCATAGCTGCGTAAGTGGGTGAATTCCTCGCCCTGAATTACGTACCGCACGCAATCCGGCGCCCAAAGGGAATATTCCTTGCCTTCTAAGTCTTTGAGGACTAACCGTAAACGGTAGATGTCTTCGAAGACGACGTAATTTTTTATTTCGTATGCTTTACCGTGGACAAGATCACGCCAGTGAGTCAAGCTGAGCTTCATTATACCTATGGAATATCTTTAGGTGCGTTTTCAAAGTGGCGTAGGACTTAAACCGCTTCACGATTCCCTTACAGGGAATACGAATACCATCCGCGTAATCCATCAGGGCACGACAGATAACGTCGTAATCGTTGCTAACCATCGTTAGGTAACCATTTACGTCAAGCTGCGAGATTTTCTTAGATTGCTTCGCGGATAAGACGCCGTTTCCTTTTGGGGTTTTCAACTCAATACACAACCCGCGGTATTTCTTATGCGCATTTAGGATTAAAAGGTCGGGTTGACCGGCTTGGTAGCCTTTTCGCCAGCAGGTTATTCGCTTGCTGTCTGAATCTTGAAGTTCGCCAAGACCCGGCGCTATGATGAAATCGGGGTAAAACCTACGTGTGTAGTCGACGACCTTCGCGTGTAGGTCGGCTTCATTTTCGATCTTGAATACTAACTTGTTTGGGCCGCCAAACCGCCTTTCTATTGCATATTTACCCGTTTTCCTTAGCGCGGGTAGGACTTCCTCAAAGACCCAATCACGAAACTCCACAGCTTTGGGTAATTTGGAGCTAAATATCAGTTCATACAAGCCAGGTTCGGATATAAACACGGCATTTGGTTGCGTAGTAAAGGAGCGGTGATTCGCAGCCCCTTGTAGATCAACCCATTTTTTCTGGTATTTCTCAGATACGTGTGCTCTAATTGCATCTCTAGGGCGCTCATAGCCCAACGCCAAAGCCACCTCCTTTGCTTTGAAGTACAAAGTTTCGCCTTGCACTATGCATTGCAGTTTGGTGTCGTTGTTTTCAAATACGCGAAGCATTGTATATTAGACAAATATTTTAATAGGCAACGCTCTTTAGCTGATTCATTTCTACGCTCAGTTGCGCGTCAGACACGACGAAGACGTAGCAGTTTATCTTATCACCGTCGCCCGCGGAGGCATTCTTGGTGCGTTTGATCTCCAATGTTATACCATCCTGCGTATTACTAGACGTAAACCCTGACCATGTAGGTCTTCGTCGTTAATGGTGCGCATATCAATCCACAGCGCATATTTATCCTTAAAGAATTCCTCAGGGCTAATTTGGTCGCCAAACTTGCGCATGGCCTCTCTGTACACGTCTGCGGGCTTTATCCCCTGGGAGTAAACCTTGTTTGGAACGCCGTTTATGTTCACGCCGACGTTAGTAATGTTGGGGTTGTGAAAGGCTTCGGAGTTGCGCTTGCCGGCTTCGTAGGGTTTGGCAAACACCAACATTAACCCCGTGAGACTTCTTCGGGGGAGGTTAATGCTTTGGTTGATAACCTCATCCGTCTTATCCAGGAAGCTGAACGTCTTATACATCACTACGTGGTCGTAAAGGAATGCCTTTCCGGAGCTGTATTCCATGCCAGCGCTACGGGCCAGCTCTTCGCTGTACACCGTTTCGTACTGTAGCTCTAAGTTGGTAATAGAGTATGGGGTTGTTGTGGTAAGTGCAGTGCTTAGCCCACCAATGATGTTATTAGCATCTGCTAAAGTTACTTCAAACTGCAGTTCGGCAAGCTGTCTTGGGTAATACACACCGTGATTCGTGATTACTTCAAAGTCCAGCGGTATGACATACTTGCTACCATAGGCGGTCTTTATTCGCTTTGCGTCTGCCACTGCGGTTTCTCCGCTGCCGTCAGTAGGTTGCGTTTTCGTAGGTGTGCGGACCTTACGTAGAATGACACTACCAATTCCTTGTTCTATCCTTTGCGCGCGGTCAAAGGCCGTCAACCACAAGTCTTTGTACGTGGTATACAGATCGTACCTATTTAAGTCCAAAAGGGATTCCCCGGCAAACTTAATTCTCATCTTAGAAACAATGTTGCGACCCACGTTGTTAACGATAATCCTTTCATCTGTGGGGCTTGACTGTACCGCTAGGTCGAACCTTAACGCCAAGGTGCCAGGAACTAAGACTAGGTTATCCGTTAGGCGGGGCACGCCTACGTACAGGGTTTCCCCTGGCTTTGCGCTGCT
This sequence comes from Actinia equina, assembly GCA_011057435.1. Taxonomy (NCBI): domain Eukaryota; kingdom Metazoa; phylum Cnidaria; class Anthozoa; order Actiniaria; family Actiniidae; genus Actinia; species Actinia equina. Next base: position 184,402 of record WHPX01001018.1, read on the forward strand.
GGGGGTGAATGTGACCCGGTGAAAGGTGCGTTCTGCTTTCAGCCCGCCAACCTGCTTAGGTAATACGTTGGGATTTAACTTTGAGCTTATCATATATAATGGAAGTAGAAGGAACAGACCCCGACTTCGATCCCACCACTGAGGAAGGTCAGGCTGACATTAACGACGGTGATGAAGAACCGCTGCTTCCCACCCAACAAGTCGACGATTCCCTAAGGGATAGGATTGCAAAGGCCCTAAGACATCCCAAAGCACGCGAGTACGCGTTTCCGCGTGAGCACATAGAGCTTCAAAACATGGGCGAGCCGGAAGCAGCCGCGCGGGAAACCGTAGAGTGGGCAACGCAAGAGCTAGAGCTGCGCTACGACAACTTTGATGCTGACGACGTAAAGCTCACGGAAAAGGGGATAAAGTTTTCATAAGCGTTCAAGACTTAAGATTTCCTGACAAAGACCGCTGGACAAGACCACAGCAACTATTTGATGAGGAGGGTAACGTTAGGGGCGACGTCTTGAGATTAAAAGGCTTTCAGCGTGCTACTAGAACCCTGTTAGAAAGGCTACACAACTTAACCGAAAGGACCAACGCGGTAAAACATGCTGAGGATCTTCAAAAGGAGTTAAAAGAAAAAGATGAAGAATATGCAAGGCTAAGCAAACTACTTGCCAGCGCAGAAAGTAATTCCTCTCAACAAAATGAAAAAATAAAAGAATTAGAAAACCAGTTGAGCCAGACCCTGCGCGCATTAGACGTAGTACGGGAGGACTTGGAAAATTCTCCAACGGAAGCACTGCGGGAAAGGGGAGAAGAATATGAGGAGCAAAGACAGCGGCAGGCTGACGCGTATGCGAAGGTAGTTGAATTCAGAGATCAAGAAATAAGGAAAAGGGAAGAACAAAGGGATATTGCTCTGCGTGAAAGGGAAGAAATACGAGAAGAACTCAATGCTGTCCTACAGGCGTTGGACGTAAAAAGCGAAAACCTGCGGGCTGAAATGTCTGACTCCTTGGTAGAAAGGCGAATGTTAATGTCTGAAATCAATGCAAAAACAGATCAAATTCAACAGAAAGATCAAGCCATCAAAGACTTAGAGTATGAAATAGAACGACAGCGGGGGGTAATCGAAGATCAAGAACGCCCTGAGGAAGAAAAGGAGGCAGCTCAAAGGGAAGTAGAAGATCTAGAGGTACGCCTTGCGGAATTGCGGGTGGAAAAGGAGAAGTTGGAGAAAGAATTAGGGCTTACCACCAAGGAAAAAATAAAAAGAGCTCTGGTGAAGTATGGTATTCCGCTGGCATTTGCGGTTGCTATTAGTACCGTAGTAGGCGTGATCTTGTCCGCGCTTAAGGCTACAGGCGCGGGCGTAAAGAAATTAGGCAATGGACTAACGGACTTGGGAAAAAAAGATGGCAGCCGGTCTTCCTGGGCTGCTGGGTTCGGTTGTTTTCCTTGGCGCTTAGGGCCGGCGGAGAACTGTTAAAGTTCGTGGGGAATAACATTTGGATATTAGTCGTCGCTATCGGCGTGGTATTCCTGAAGAAGATTCAGGGTTATCTTATCCGGGTACGTTACTGGTGGCTTATCGTCGTCGGGCGCCCGAGGCATCCTCGACTGGGGATAAGTAAAGATAGTATTCGCACCGCCTTGATAATGCGGAACTAGCGGCAGCACACTCATGGTGCTAATGGGCTTATGATTCCAAGTAGCATCCGTTGGAGGATTTTTTGCCGGGGCGGCATTTATCCGAAGGTAGGCAACGTCGTTGGGAAGAACCTGAAGCTTCGCATATTGACAATTGGCTATCATGTGAAAAGTTACCGGCGTTAAGTCTTCTACAGTCGGCGGTGGGGGTTCCGACGAGAAATGAGCTGGGTTCCTATTATTATCTTTTTTCTGTAGGGTAGTAATGGGCGGTCATTCTCATCAACGATCCTAAACCCGACATTACACGAATACCCCGTCGAAATGCTAATGGTACACATGATCAATCCCAGGCCCCCAACCTTCACCCACAGCCCGTGTCATGCCAATGCTGTTCTAAGTAGTCCTTCTCCTCCAAAAAATGTAGGAACCAATCTTCCTTCGCGTGTGGGTTCATATATCTAAAGGCTCACCACCGTAAGAGTGCTAATGGTCTTGTGATTATAAACCGTATCTCTCTGATTTCTATGCTATTTATGCAAACGCTCCCGGTGTCATCTACGCGCATTTGCAGCTTTACCTTCCCATGGCAATCGCGACCATGTGGAAAGTCCAAACCGATAGATTTTCGGCGCTGCCGGGGTTGGGCTCTACGGAGAAATGCGCAGGCTCCCTGTTGTTCGTCTTCGCGCGCATAGGCTGTAGTACGCCATTCTCATCCAGGAACCTAAAGCCCACGTTGGCATGGCTGCTCGTGCCAATGCAAATGCTGCATATTATCAACTTCTTTCCTGAGTAGTTCAAATTCACGGACATGCCCGTGACATCAACCCAAGACGCCTGGGTGTATTTTTTCTCGCCTGTGTAAGTCGTATAGACACAATCTACTCCAGCTACGTAGGGGTTGTTCATCGCCATATATATAGCTCAGACCAACGCCTGCAGCTGCTAAGCCGGCCTTTAGTAAGTTGTGGTCATATTCCTCCTCCTTTTTAGGCGCTCGGTATGGTTCTTTCTTAGGTGGTTGGTGCACTTTTTTAGGTGGTCGCATATGGTGCACTTTTTTAGGCTGTTCGACTAAGTACCTCCTAATGGTGTCAGAGTTAACGTTGTTCACACCAAACTTCATATCCTTAGTAGCTCGTTGAAGTTTGTTGTTGTATCCTACTACCGAACCAGTATTTATAGATAAATTACTGGGAATTAACCAACAACCCGGGGCTACTGCATAGTCCAACCCTCGCCTTAGAATTTGTGTATAGCTAGTTGGTAACGCTGTACGCCCTTGCTAATGTCGCCCTCCAAGATCGAACTTTCGAATAAGACCAAGGCTTCGGCTCGCGTCTCTTCTGCGGCGCCGGTATTCCCCACTATGCTAGATCGGGTGTTTACCTGAGCCCCAAGAATGGAATACACGTAAGCTTCTATGCTGCGGTCAAACGGGCAAGGCCGGCCTTAGTTAGTCCTTTACCTTCTGGGGGTATGAAATTAAAGTATTGCTTCGTTTGCTCGTCGTTGGTAATCTTGATAATCAGTGGATTGGCCCCGGCATACTTACCACCCTCGTCTTTGAACAAAGGTCCATCGCGAACTTGCTTGGTATCTTAACTGGACCCTCCAACCACCACCACTCATTCTTCAAACGATAGTGGGTTTCTGGGTGGGAAGCCATGGTCCATTGTAAATTCAACGCGTGGACTTCCTTATCACTTAGCACATGCCCGCCAATCCCCCAATAGCCCAAATGTGCCCCAAACCATTGTTAGCACCCGCGGTACACCTGAAATCCTTCCCTACAACACCAAACTCCTTACAAAGCCTATCATACGCGGGAACGTTGTATTTATTATCTCTTGGATAAAACGTGGCATCTCCCGGCAGCGGCAAATAACACCCATTTCACGTAGTATTCTTCTAACCGTGAAGTGAAAATGAAACATGAATATCGAATTCTTCATCAAGTCGCACTTACACCACAGCCGCCAGTGCACACCAAACCGCAAAGTTCAGCTGCTGCGGCCAATAACGCATGTTAGGACCACTTAACCATTCATGAGATTCTTTGCAGTGGTATGAACGATGGGTACGTCTTTGAAAGATATCCCGCACCTTTAACGGAAAGGAATGCTTGTTAGAGATCCGCATGTTCAACGTTAGGTCCAAGCTTGGTGGTTATCAATGAAACTGCGGGTATCGGATAAGTACTGGTACCCAGCAATAATTCCTTTGACCAACCGGGCTCAACATGCGTAGGCTTAGGTGTGGGATGCTGCACAGGTGCTGGCGTGGGATGCTGCCAGCTGATTGTCTATTTGCCCCACCAGCGTTGGCTGTAAGTCCGCATTGCTGTACATTCTGGAGCCTTTAAAGTAAATCCCATCAGGTCCTCCTTTCGAACTTACTGGGGTCTGCATGTGGAAACATCTTCCTAAATGCTCTCCAATTCCAGTAATCCCGGTTGTCGTGATGTGGCTGCTCCTCTACTTATTCCCAAAA
>WHPX01001019.1:0-138481 GCA_011057435.1 Actinia equina
GTGTTGGGTTATCCCATGTATCTGTACAATTTGTTTGTTTTGATATTCCGGTAACACCAGATAGAAAAACACCAGAGAGAAAAAATTTCCAAAGGAAATCATAAGCGGCTTACTGACTGCTTGTCTGTGAGGACCAGGGTGACAAGGGCGGGAGGGTGGTGAATCACTCGGTGTTTCCAGTCACTTCTAATTTCGGTGGTTGATTTTGAAATCGACTAGCGCCCGTCTAGTTCCCATGAACCTCCCAACGGGATCCACACAGTGGTCATGGCGCCCTCGAAGTTCTGATTTCCACGTACAGAACTATTTGCTTTAAGTATATTGTGTATGTATTCATGGGTATTTGGGTCAAGTCAAAACTCTAAGTTTTATTACAATCCCTGCCATGATTTTGAAGCATTTCCCCTACTACTAATAAATATCTTTTAAAAGGTCTAGTCGTTCAGCGCTTTTCGCTACATAATTTTTGGGGACAACTTCTTCGCTCACACGCACTAACCTTTCATTTGGGTTTCACTCATTATTTCTATTATGTCTATTTCTATAACCAAAGATAACCTGTATCCAATAGAACAACCCATTTTAAAATAGGAATACTCTGTCAACTTTCATAATACGAGCGTTCTCGTCACTCATTGAATCAGTCTTGGCATGGGATGTGTACACATTATAAACATTTTGTTTAGATACTGCGAACAACCCGTGGATGTTGATCAGCAACAGCTTTCATCTATCTAAAGTCGTTGCTCTCAGCATTTCAGCAGTCGGCGGCTTTTAGACAGCACTCAACTACCTCTGCACCAATCTGTACACAGTTGTGCCAACCAATTGAAAACAAATAAGAATCGATCGAGTTTTATTTGATTAAAACCGGTCTTTTGACTGAGATGTTGTTCCGAGGTCTTGTTAATGCTTTCTTTCCACAAAATTTCCTATCACCATCGGGACCCGAACATAGAGGAGAGGGGGGTGGGTTCCCCGTTTACCCCACGCAAGAAATCCGGTATTTCTTCTCAAACGGGCAGAGCACGAAATTGCTCCAACCACTGAACCTGCAAATTTTGTTGCTGAGGTAAATGATGAGGCTAAGCTTCTGGGTTACGGCAAACGTGAATCGTCAGTTAGCCCGTTACCAAACTTCGTTTAGAATTGTTGAAAAAGGAATCGCAAAAATCTCCACGTAGCTAGATAAACAAAAGAAGCTTGTCTTTGTATGGGAAGGTTTTGCAAAAGGTAAAATGAATGAATGAAACGATTAAAACTGCTCACGTTTGCCGGGTCTTACAGGAAGAAAAAACGGGAATCTTAAGCTGCCTAATAGAAGCAGTCTTTTTGCCAATGTTGAAAAAAGGACTTGAAACTAATGGAAGTTATTGAGAAAGCGTTGTATTGCTTTTGTTGTTAAGTTTGATTTCCGTTATTTTTCGAGTTTGGAGTTGGCCCAAGGTTCTTGTAACAGGTTTACAAACGCGAGGATCTGGCGTTCTTTATTGGTAGTTTTTCCTCATATGAATTAGTTAATGCGAGGATTACATATAATGGTCATAACAATAAGTTGAGAATTCATCACACAAGACGTGCTCGTAATTGACATATCGGCAGTTTGGACTTATATCACTCTGCACTTACGTAAATCAACAATTCCCATCGCCCACCATGGATTGTACTATAATAGCGAGATCGCAAAAAATCATGCTTTGGGCTTCCTGTGATGACGTCAATACTATTAGCCATTTTAGTCATTTTCGTGAACTGGACATCCGTTTCGCAGCGTGTTCTATAAATACACGTCACAACACATCATTAGATTAATGCGCTTCAGTTTGAGTTTGGTAGCACAACGGATAACAGTACGATGATCTGAAGTCCTGATAGTGACCGGCCGTATGTTGTATTTTATTAACGCCATAGAATTTTGTATTGAAAGTTTTTATCTTGTTCATGTCAAAGGGAACTTTTACCACTCTATTCAAACAGTAAAACTTCCAGGCAAGCTCAGATTCTGCATGTACGATTGCATCTTGATTGCGCGCGTTTGTGATTTCTCTTTTAAACAAGTAAGTTTGATTACAGCACAAATTATTCAACTTTCCTGTACTTAATCTTTTGCAGAGCAAACGGACTGCTGGAGGCTCGTCTGAAAGTATTAAAAGAGTTACGTTACAACAGTTACGGTTCTTGTTTCGTACTGAAATAGCTACGAAAAGAGTAACGGATATGATATTACTGGGGAATTGAAAGAATTTGTATCATGCATGGAGAAAAAAGAAAAAGGGAAAGAAAGGAAAGAAAAGGAAAGAGGAAAGGAAAGGAAAGACAGGACAGGAAGTGAAAGGGCATGGACTGTAAAATTGAATATAAGTGACATGAAAACAACTTAAAAATATCCAATAAAACATATAAACTTCTTTTTAGCGCAGACGCGCGTCGACAGGCATAACTCAAAAAAGTATTAGAACTTAGAATTCACATACCAGATAATTCGCTGACATATTGTGTTTCTATTTTCATGTCATTGGATGGTTATGTGCCTTAGGTATTGCTTGATTAAGATGGTATTCCTGGTTTTTTTTATCCAGTTTTATTTTTTCCATCAACACCCAACAACAACAACACAATCAACCAACCAACCCAATCGTCAAACAGTAACGTATACAACACAGGTATGAACGATATTGAACGGGGGGTGTCGAAGAGTATTGAACAAAATTGATGGTGGGTTAGGGGAATATTGTACACAGAATTGAGTGTGGGATAGGGGAGTATTGTACAAGAAGAATGGGTTGTAGGGGATTATTTGTACCAGAGTGATGGTATGGCAGGGGAGTATTTACAAATAGATGCAATGTTGGTTAACGGGATATTATACAGAAGTGACTGGGTGCTGTCGGGGCAGTATTGAACAAGAGTGAATTATGGGGTAGGGGAGTACTTAATACAAGAAGTGGGATGGTTAACGTGGAATGGGATATTAAACAAGAAGTGAATGATGGGTATGGGAGTACTTCAAAAGTGATGGGTAAGGAATGGGAGTATCTAACCTCAAGAAGTGATGGGTTGGGTAGTGGTAGTAGTACTCAATAAGCATGTGGGTAGGGGAGTTTATACAAGAAGTGTTGGGTGGCTGTCGGGGAGTATTGTACAAAGTTTGATGGTTGGGTGTGGGGAGTATTGAAACAGAGGTTGAATTATTGTGTAGGGAGTAACTATACAAGAAGTTGATGTGGTCAGAAAGGTAGTATTTTACGAGAAGGATGGGTGGGGTAGGGGAGTAATTAACTAAAAGCTTTGGTTGTTAGGGGAGGATTGTACAAGAGGTGATGGGTGGGTGTGGGGGGAGTATTTAACAAGGTGATGCGTGTGTGTAGGGGAATATTGAACAAGAATGATGATGTGGTAGGGGAGTACGAGACAAGAAGTGATGGTAAGGAAGGGGAGTATTGTACGAGTAAGTGATGAGTTGTGTAGGTGAGTATTACACAAAATGTTGGTGTGTAGGGGAGTATTGCTACAAGAGGGGAGGGTGTGTAGGGGAGTATTGAACAATAAGTTATGGGTGGTGTAGAGGAATATTGAACAAGAAATGAATTATGGGGTAGGGGAGTACTATAACAAGAAGTGATGGGTAATGAAAGTTGAGTATTGTACGAGAAGTCTGAGTGATGTAATGTTTGGTATCTTTATTTCCTATTCATATATTTCATTCAGTTTTCAGACCACACATCATTAGTGGTTTTACAACCCCTCATGTGGATTCCACGTCTTCTTGCCCTGGCATAGCTCGGTTTCTGTTGGTGTTTGTGTTCTTGCTTTCTTATTTCCAAGGGGTAAGTAATTATGTCACATTTTTTAATCAATTTTCCCGAATTATTTTCAAATACCAACACCACTTGTTCATGTTAAGTTTTGATGAACTGAGAGGAAACAGAACAAGACAGGGTCATTCAGGTACCGCAGTAGTAACCCTCCATCAGGGATATGATATAATAGTTTACCCATCCAAGGATCATCACATCCCTTGTCTACTTCCCTGGTTTCCTTGCCATTACCCACGCCCTTCATTCACATCACTGTACGCAACGACGAGCTTTGTCCTCAGTGGCGGATCCAGGGGGTCGATGGGCCACTGTAACCCCACTTGAGGTTTGACTTTTTAGGTAATAGAAATATGTCTTATATAAATTCGCTTTAAAGTACCCACAAAGATACTGGTTTAACACGAATGGATAGATTATTTGCGGTTATAAATGTTTAATTTACCGTTCAGTTTCCGTACTAGATAGTAAATTAGGTGATTAGAGCCAATGTTTTTTGGTCAAACTTTGACTAAGCAAAGAGAATTCTAACACAGTATAATCATTCTGAATTACTTATTTCTTATCTATTTCCTACCCGACATATAAGATATCGAACAATGAGGACAGCACAGCAACTCTGGAAGGTCGGTAAAATAATCGTTTGTGAATTAGATAACTAGGTTTCATTGTGCTCGTAGGTTTTTTTTTTCTACCATGTAGACTACACTTTCAGGGAAATTTTTTTAATGTCGCGAATACAATTCCTGTCTCCTACCTTCTGTATATACCAGTAAACTTTTTCCTGTTTACACTTTCTACTCTTCTGATGTTACATGTATATGCGCTTATGGCTTGCATGTTACGCATGCGCATCGTTTTACTATAGTATATTCCACTTTCCCTCTCTCCCTTTTTTCATTTCGTATCATTTCGATGAGGTGTAAGAAACATTACTTCTGTTTAAAGAAAAAACAATACACAAGGTAGCGTGGAAATAGAGGCCTCCAACAACATTTTCGGTGTCCCACATGGAAAGAATGGGTGTGGGTGCTTAGTCATCAGCGATAGACTCGCTATATTAGGTCTATGGTCATAGCAAGGGGTTATTATTCTACGGTCTAGGGGCCGACCTAACCTCTCCCTTAGGCTTCGGCCGAGCTTCCTGATCAGTCTGTAAATCCAGGGATAGCGGTGTTGGGGTCGACATCTTCAGCGTAGCCGTAAGTCCATACGACGGTTCAGTATTCGATGTCTGGAAGTATGGTCCTGGTTAAATCATTCAATAACATAAGAATAATTCCATACATATAAAAGATTCAATTCGGGAAGAACAAGAAAAATTCTAGACACCTTCCAACTTTGCAAGGTTGTAAGACACCTTGGCATTAATAGTTTACTAGTTTACTTCTAATTATGATCATATCGAGGATCGCTCATTTCGATATATAATCATATTCTTGTTTTCTGGAAAACATGGCAAACAAATGCAAAACGAATAACCAGGTTATACAAATGGTGTTTTAGGAGAGCTTGTTTTTGGTTATTTTGTTGTCTTATTTTCTTCAGAAATGTTATTAAACGTCATAAACGCCATGAAGGTGTTTTTGTCAATTGTAAAACTAAACGACATATTTTTCTTTTCTCTTTTTCTTTTCTTTTGTAGGAATGCGTAGAAGAATGCGCGAATCGAGTGATGTGAGTAAAGCGGAGAGCTATGATTTCAATTTTCTTCAGTCTTTTCCTGTTGTTTAGAGTGTGCTGAAAGTTTCAATTGATGTTACATTCCAGGAATGGTTTGATGCCTGTCAAGAATGCATTGTGATCCTATGAGGATGACGTGTTTGAGGTACACATTTCAGTATTTTTGCTAGTCTTTCTTTTACTCTTCTTTCAACTATATATCTTTATGGTTTCTGTCTCGTTTTACATTCCAGAATGGTTTGATGCCAGTCAAGAATGCATTGTGACAGAGGAAGAGGTTTATGATGAGGTGAGCCAGAATCAACTTTTTTTACTATTCTCTGCTTTTTTTCTGTTTTCTTTTCTTTTCAAATATCTCTTTGTTTCATTTTCTGATTCATTTTATATCATTTCCAGGAATGGTTTGATGCATGTGAAGGAGGCATTGTGACTGAGGAAGAGGTTTATGATGAGGTGAACCAGAATGAACTTTTTTTTACTAGTTCCGGTTCCTTTTTTTTTTTTTTTTCTGCTGTCTTTCTTTTCAAATATGTTTTTGGTTTCATTTTCTGATTCATTTTTATTCTCTATTCCAGGAACGGTTTGATGCATGTCAACAATGCCATAATGTGACTGGGGATGACGTCGACTTTGAGGTACGCGCGCGAAATCAACTTTTTCGCTAGTCTTTCTTTGTTCCTGCTTTATTTATTTTTTCCTTTCAAGTGTTCCGATGGTTCATTTATTTTCCAGGAATGGTTTGACGCTCGTCAAGAATGCAGTAGTGTGACTGAGGCGGATGTTTTTATGGTACGCTAAAATTAGATTTTCTTGCTGTTTTCTGTTCTTTTTTTCTTTGTCCTTACTCAACTTAAAGTGTTTGAGTCTTACCTAATTCTATCTGCCGTGTTTTTTCCCCAGGTTTCTGACGAAATTCCCAGTGCAGATGAAAGTGAAGGCGTACTTATCGCGGTAAACTAAAATTCAACTTTTCTTTAAAATCATTTGAAAGCTCTCTCTCGTTTAATTCGTATCTAGTGCATCTTCCCCCTTCTTAGCCCTTTTAACGAAAAACTTCTCGAATCCGTGTTAGAATATTACACTAAATATATTTGTTTTATTTGTCATAGTTTGCCGACTTTGGTTGGAAGAAACGAAAGATTCATGGACATGACAACAGTATTGTAAGTAGTTTCTTTTTGAAATATATAAGAAGCCTTTAGCTAAACCATGTGGGATGAAGAGTTAAATTGCAAATAGCGATTGCGCATGTAGCTAAACCATGTGGGATAAAGCGGCAAAGTACTCATATCAATTGCGCATGTAGCTAAACCTGTGAATGAAAGCGGTATAGTGGTCATATCAATTGCGCATGTCGCTAAACCATGTGAGATGAAGCGGTATAGTGCTCATATCATTTGCGCATGTAGCTAAACCATGTGAGATGAAGCGGTATAGTGGCTCATATCATTTGCGCATGTAGCTAAACCATGTGAGATGAAGCGGTATAGTGCTCATATCATTTGCGCATGTAGCTAAACCATGTGAGATGAAGCGGTATAGTGGTCATATCATTTGCGCCTTTCGCTACAACTATGGTGGGAAAGGAAACAAGGATATGTATATAGACGAAAAAGAGGAGGTGTGTGATGTACAAGTAATGGAACAATGGACAAATAAACAACGTTGAAATATTCTTTACCAGCTTGCCAGAGAAGAACACGAAAAGTCCCGCCAGCAAACGTGAAAAAGCAAAGCAAGAAAGGACAAGAAACAACTAGTCAGAGGTACGAATGATGAAAATGAAAATCATTAAGAAAAAATGGACAGAATTGAACTTTATTTTGATAATTCAATAAGAATCAAATGATAGTTGGATATAAAATAAATATTTATCAAAAAATGTAAAAACAATTATCCTCACGTATATTTTTGGTAAAGGACGAGCCTGGCTTGGTACTGGCTTTTGACATGGACGACATACTAACGAGACGGACTGGACAAGGTGCTGGTGAGTATTACTGGGATGGATACACAACTGGTTTAACTTGGCCTGCTTCATGGTGCAAGGGCACTGGAGACTAGGAGAAGTGAGATACCAGAGAGGGATAGAGTAGGAGTGTTTTTGCGTTAACAGCGCTTTTCCAACCCAACAGGATACAATGTGTATCTTGGATCAAGAGGTCACGATATTCAGGAATGATAAAGATAAATATCGCTAGTGAATAACCATGGAGATGATACCGTGCTGAGGCTCGAGCTCTGTGTTCAGCAGAAAAAAACTTCTAAAATAACTCACACTTGTTATGTTTTAGTTTGGTAATTTTTCGTTGGAAGAAACCGAGACCTTTAAAAAGGATACAAAAACAGCCGAAACATCGTGAGTAATGAGAATAGGAATGGATCAAATGAAATTGGAAATAAAACGGGAAATTAAATCAAATGAGAATGAAATGAATAGAATCTAAGAATACTATAAGTGGCAAAGATCTAGAAAAGTATGCTCAGTATCAGAGAAATATTAGGTGCTTCACATATTAGACATTCTTAAAATCTATCTCTATATTTCTGCAGCGTGTCAAACCAAGAAGAACATTTAAAGACCGAGAAAAAGGTAGAAGAAAAAAGAAAATGAAAACGAAGAACTGGTGAAAGGTGAGGAATTATTTTGAAATCTTTAAGAATGTGATTATGAATGAGATAACAAAATATTGATCGTAAGGAATTCATTTATATGACACTGATATGTTTTTCCTTGAAGAAGTGGGCAGTGGGTTTAAAACTGATCTGCAAATCGGCAGCCAGAGTAGGAACAAGGCTTCTTCAGACAGAGAACTGCAGGTAAGGAAGACTGGCCTGAGATTAAATGTGAGTGGTTTTATATGAAAGAAAAAAATGGGATTTTAAGAGGATGTTTTATCTTGCTTGCGCAGAGATGGGAACCTGTTGAGGATGACGAAGCAGCAGAGCTAGAATGTCTAGAGAAGGAGGATGAAAACTTGAAGGTGTGTCGTCAGTAACATCGATATTGAGCATCCATAGGGTAGCCAGTGATTCTGGATGGGTGGAGTGAGCACTGAAGGGGTCTCCCACAGGGTACCCAGTGATTCTGGATGGGTGGAGTGAGCACTGAAGGGGTCTCCCACAGGATACCCAGTGATTCTGGATGGGTGGAGTGAGCACTGAAGGGGTTTATCACAGGATACCCAGTGATTCTGGATGGGTGGAATGAGCACTGAAGGGGTTTATCACAGGATACCCAGTGATTCTGGATGGGTGGAGTGAGCACTGAAGGGGTCTCCCACAGGGTACCCAGTGATTCTGGATGGGTGGAGTGAACACTGAAGGGATTTCCCACGGGGTACCCAGTGATTCTGAATGGATGGAGTGTGCACTGAAGGGGTTTTCCACATGTAACCCAGTGACTCTGGATATGATTATTGTCAATGCTTTCTCTTTTAGGATCAAACTATCCTTTCACCAGAAAAATGTATAAATTAAACCCCGATGTAAAATCTACTTTTTTGGAAGATCTAAGTCAATATACGTAAGTATTCTGGATATAATATTAAGATTATTTTGTTTATCACAGCATTATTAGTTCTGATAAATATTAATAATCTTTTGTGTTGTCTTGACTTCAGTACAAAACTTGATATGTCAACATTATCAAGAGAACAAATCGAGTTTGCTGAAAAGATGGCCAATGAAATCATGAAAGTAAGTCTAATAACTGAACAATGACACTTTCATAATCTATCAGTCACAGACGAAACCAGAAATGACATCACTGTGCAATCCAATGCCCCGTTGATGGTTCAAGGGTGTGTTGGGGTTAGACATGTACTGACATTTGTTTTGTTTTGATATTCAGGAAAACAAACAGAGAAAAAACAAACAGAGGAGAAAAAATTCCAAAAGAAATCATAAGCACTACTGAGCTGCTTGTCTGTGAGGATCCAGGGTGACAAGGGCGGGAGGGTGGTGAGTCACTCTGGTTCCAGTCACTCTAGTTCGGTGGTGGATTTGATCGACTAGCGCCCGTCTATTCCCATGAAACCTCCAAACGGATCCACAACAGTCTGTAATGGCCACATCGAAGATCGATTTCCACGTACAGAACTATTTCTTTAAGTATATTGTGCATGTATTCATGTATTTAGGGTCAAAGTCAAAACTCTTAAGGTTTTATTACAATCCATCATGATTTTTGAGAGCATTTCCCCTAATAATAAATAAATATCTTTATAAAATGTTTAGTCGTTACAGCGCTTTTCGCACTAATTTGGGGACACTTTTCGCTCACACGCACTACCTGTCATTTGGGTGTCACTCATTATTTCTTCGTCCATGAGCAACGCTTGGGTAGATACGTCTACGTATAACTAAGATAACCTTAATCCCAATAGAACAACCCATTTAAAATAGGATACTCTGTCAACTTGCATAATACGAGCAGTTCTCGTCAACTCATTGAATCAGTCTTGCATGGGAATGTTAAGTAAACATTATAACAGTTTTGTTTTAGATACTGCGAACTAAACACGTGGGATGTTGATAGAACACTTCATCTTAATCTAAAGCGTTCTCTCAGCATTTCAGTCGGCGGATTTTAGACAAGACTCAACTAACCTCCCAATCTGTAAATAGTTGTGACAAACCAATTGAAAACAAATAAAAATCGTATGTTTTATTTGAGTGAAAACCGTTCTTTTGACCTGAGATGTTTTTCCGATTTCTTTTAATGCTTTCTTTCCACAAAATTTCATATCACAATAAGGGACCCGATTTAGAGGAGAGGGGAGGGTGGGGTTACCCGGTACCCACCAAGCGAAATCCTGGATTTCTTCCTCAAACGTGCGAGCGCACAGAAATTGCTCACAACCACTGAACCTGCAAATTGTGTTGTAGGTAATAGAGAGGTTAAGCTTCTGGTTTACGGCAAACGTGAATCGTCAGTTGACCATTAAAAATTCTTTAGAATTGTGAAAAGGAATCGCAAAAATCTCCAAGTAGTAGATAAACAAAAGAAGCTTGTCTTTGTTGGGAAGGTTTGCAAAAGGTAAAGTGAAATGAAGGGAAACGATGAAAACGTGCTCACGTTTGCCGTTTACAGGAAGAAAAAACGGGAATCTTAATCTGCCTAATAAGAAGCAGTCTTTTGCCAATGTTTGAAAAAAAGGAAGCTTAACTAATGGAAGTTATTGAAAAAAGCGTTGTATGTGCTTTTGTTGTTAAAGTTTGATTTCCGTTAGGTTTTCGAGTTTTGAGTGGCCGTGCTGTATCAGGTTTACAAACGCGAGGTCGCGTTCTTTATTGGTAGTTTTCCTCATGAATTATTAATGAGAGGATTTAATATAATGTTCATAAACATAGGTGAGAATTCATCACACAAGAACTGTCTTCGTAATTACATATCGGCAGTTTGACTTATCACATGCACTTACTGTATAGAATTCCCTCGCCAACCAATGAATTGTACTATAATATCTGAGTCGCAGAAAAATCATGCTTGGGCTTCCTGTGATGACGTCAATACGGTTAGCCATATTTAGTCATTTTCGAACTTGACATCATTTCGCGCGTGTTCTAAATACTACGTCACAAACACATCATTAGGCTAATGACTTCAGTTTTAGTTTGGTAGCACAACTGATAACATTACGATGATCGAAGTCCTGATATTTACCGGCGTATTTGTATTTTATTACGCAATAGAATTTTGTATTGAATATTTTATCTTTGGTAATGCAAAGGGAACATTTACCAGCTCTATTCAAACAGGTAAAACTCCAGGCAGCTCATGATTCTAGCAGTACGAATTGCATCTTGATTTGCGCGCGTTTTGTGATTTCTCTTTTAAACAAGTAAAGTTGATTACAGCAAAAAATTATTCAATTCTGTACTTAATGTTTTGCAGAGCAACGGAAACTGCTGGAGGCTAGTGAAATATTAAAAGAAGTTACGTTACAAGCAGGTAAGGTGCTTGTTGCGTACTGAAATAGCTACTGAAAAGAGATAACGGATATGAAATATTAATTGGAATTGAAAGATTTGTATCATGCATGGAGAAAAAAGAAAAAGGAAAAGAAAGGAAAGAAAAGGAAAGGAAGGAAAAGGAAAGGAAAGGAAAGGAAAGGGAGGGAAGGGAAGGGAAGGGAAGGGAAGGGAAGGGAAGGGAAGGAAAGTAAAAAAATTAA
This sequence comes from Actinia equina, assembly GCA_011057435.1. Classification (NCBI taxonomy): domain Eukaryota; kingdom Metazoa; phylum Cnidaria; class Anthozoa; order Actiniaria; family Actiniidae; genus Actinia; species Actinia equina. Next base: position 11,678 of record WHPX01001019.1, read on the forward strand.
AAATATCCAATAAACAGAGAAGAAGACTTCTTTTTAGCGCAGAGCGCGCGGTCACGGGATACTCAGAAAAAGTATTAGAACTTAGAATTCAACAATACCAATAATTAGCTGCATATTTGGTTTATTATTTTCATGCATTGATGTATTGCCTTAGTGCTGATGAAGATTGTATTCCTGTTTTTTTTTATACAGTTTTTCCATCAACACACCAACAACAACAACACAATCAAACCAACACAACCCAATACGTCAAAACAGGAACAAGTATACAACACAGGTATGAACGATATTGAACAGGGGTGGGGTAGAAGAGTATTGAACAAAAAGTGATGGGTGGGGTAGGGATGATACAAGACGTGATGGGTGGGGTAGGGGAGTATTGTACAAGAAGAGATGGGTGGTGTAGGGGAGTATTGTACCAGAAGTGAATGGTAGGGCAGGGGAGTATTGTACAATAAGTGAATGGTGGGGTAGGGGAGTATTATACAAGAAGTGTTGGGTGCTGTAGGGGAGTATTGAACAAGAAGTGAATGATGGGGTAGGGAGTACTATACAAGAAGTGATGGGTAAGGAAGGGGAGTATTGAACAAGAAGTGAATGATGGGGTAGGGGAGTACTATACAAGAAGTGATGGGTAAGGAAGGGAGTATTCTACCAGAAGTGATGGGTGGGGTAGGGGAGTATTATACAATAAGTGAATGGTGGGGTAGGGGAGTATTATACAAGAAGTGTTGGGTGGTGTAGGGGAGTATTGTACAAGAGGTGATGGGTGGTGTAGGGGAGTATTGAACAAGAGGTGAATGATGGGGTAGGGGAGTACTATACAAGAAGTGATGGGTAAGAAAGGGGAGTATTGTACGAGAAGTGATGGGTGGGGTAGGGGAGTATTAAACAAAAAGTGTTGGGTGGTGTAGGGGAGTATTGTACAAGAGGAGATGGGTGGTGTAGGGGAGTATTGAACAAGAGGTGATGCGTGGTGTAGGGGAATATTGAACAAGAAGTGAATGATGGGGTAGGGGAGTACTATACAAGAAGTGATGGGTAAGGAAGGGGAGTATTGTACGTGAAGTGATGAGTGGGGTAGGGGAGTATTAAACAAAAAGTGTTGGGTGGTGTAGGGGAGTATTGTACAAGAGGTGATGGGTGGTTTAGGGGAGTATTGAACAAGAAGTGATGGGTGGTGTAGAGGAATATTGAACAAGAAGTGAATGATGGGGTAGGGGAGTACTATACAAGAAGTGATGGGTAAGGAAGGGGAGTATTGTACGAGAAGTGATGGGTGAGGTAAGGTTTGGTATCTTTTATTTCTATTCCATATATTTTCATTCAGTTTCAGACAACACATCATTAGTGGTTTACAACCCCTCAGTTGAGTCCACGTCTTTCTTTCCCTTGGCATATCTCGTGTTTCTTGTTGGTGTTTTTGTTCTTGCATTTCTTATTTCCAAGTGGTAAGTAATTATGTCTACAATTTTTTAATCCAAATTTACCGAATTATTTTCAAAATACCTAACAACCACTTGTTCATTTAAGGTTTGATGAAACTGAGAGGAAACAGAACAAGACAGGTTCATCAGGTACGCAGTAGTAACCCTCAATCAGAGGGATATGATAGTAATATTTACCCATCAAAGGATCATCACATCCCCTTGTCTACTTCCCTGGTGTCTTGCCATTAACCCAAGCACTTCATTCACAATCACTTGTCGCAACGACAGCTTTGTCCTCAGTGGCGGATCCAGGGGGGTCGATGGGGTCCACGGAACCCCACTTGAAGGTTTGATCTTTTAGGTAATAGAAATATGTCTTATATAAATTTCGCTTAAAAGTATCCACAAAGATAATGTTGAACACGAAATGATAGATATTTGCTGTTATAATGTTTAATTTACCGTTCAGTTCCGTTACTAGATAGTAAATTAGGTGATTAGAGCCAATTTTTTGGTCAAACATTGACTAAGCAAAAGAGAATTATAACACAGTATAAGCATTCTGATTAATTATTTCTATTATCACAGATATAGATATCGAACAAGAGGACAGCACAGCAACTCTGAAGGTCGGTAAAAATAATCAGTTTTGAATATATATAGGTTTCATGTGCTGTAGGTTATTTTTCTACATGTAGAACTACACTTCAGAAATTTTTAAAGTCGACAAACAATTAGTCCTACCTTGGCTGGATAGACCAGAAATTTTCCGTGTTAATTTTTCTCTGATGATGATATGATTATATGCGCTTATGGCTTGCATGTACGCATGCGCATCGTTTTACTCTAGTATATTCCACTTTCCCTCTCTCCCTTTTTCATTTCGTATCATTTCAATGAGTGTAAGAAACATTACTTCTGTTTTAAAGAAAAACAAGACCACAAGGTAGCGTGGAAATAAAGGCCTAAAAACGTTTTTCGGCGTCCCACATGGAAAGGAATGGGTGTAGGGCTTAGTCATCAGCGATAGACTCGATATATTAGGTCTACTGGTCATAGCAAGGGGTTAATCATCTACGGTCTAGGGGCCGACTAACCTCTCCCTTAGGCTTCGGCCGAGCTTCCTGATCAGTCTGTAATTCCTCCCAGGATAGCGGTGTTGGGGTCGAAACCTCCAGCGTAGCCGTAAGTCCATACGACGGTTCAGCATTCGATGTCTGGAAGTATGGTCCTGGCTAATTATTAATAAAATAAATCAGAGTTGAAGATTTCCACATGAGAATAATTCCGCACATATAAAAGATTCAATTCGGGAAGAACAAGAGATATTCTAGACGCTTTCCAACTTTGCAGGGTCGTAAGACACCTTATGGCTTTTTATAGTTTAGCAATTGCATATGGATCGAGGATCAGCTCATTTAGCATAATATTCTTGTTTTCTGAAAAACTTGGCAAACAAATCCGAAAAGAATCACCAGGTTATGACAAATGGTGTTTGAGGGAGAGGGAGATTTTTTGGTTATTTGGTTGTCCTATTCCTTAGTTTTTCTTCAGAAATGTTATTAAACGTCATAAAGCGCAATGAAGGTGTTTTTGTCAACTGTAAAACTAATCCAACATATTTTCTTTTTTTCTTTTTCCTCGTAGGAATGCGTAGAAGAATGCGCAGAATGGAGTGATGTGAGTAAAGCGGAGAGCTATGATTTCAATTTTCTTCAGTCTTTTCCTTTTGTTTTAGATGTGCTGAAAGTTTCAATTTATATGTTACATTCCAGGAATGGTTTGATACCTGTCAAGAATGCATTGTGATCACTGAGGATGAAGTGATTGAGGTACAGATTTCGGTATTTTTGCTAGTTTTCCTTTTACTCTATTCTCCTTAACCACATATCCTCATGGTTTCTGTCTCGTTTTACATTCCAGGAATGGTTTGATGCCAGTCAAGAATGCATTGTGACGGAGGAGCAGGTTAATGATGAGGTGAGCCAGAATCAACTTTTTTTCACTATTCTCTGCGTTTTTTTCTTTTCTTTTCTAAGTATCTCGTTGTTTTCATTTTCTGATTCATTTTTATTTCATTTTTCAGGAATGGTTTGATGCATGTCAAGAATGCCATAACGTGACTGGGGAAGAGGTTTATAATGAGGTGAACCAGAATAAACTTTTTTTTACTAGTCCCTTCGTTTTTTGATTTCTGTTTTCTTTTCTTTTCAAGTATCTCGTTGTTTTCATTTTCTGACTCATTTTTACCTCATTTTTTTAGGAATGGTTTGAATGCCATAATGTGACTGGGTATGACATCGACTTTGAGGTACGCGCGCGAAATCAACTTTTGCGCTAGCCTTTTCTTTGTTCCTGCTTTATTATTATTTTCTTTTCAAGTGTTCTGATGGTTCATTTTATTTTCCAGGAATGGTTTGACGCCCGTCAAGAATGCAGTAGTGTGACTGAGGCGGATGTTTTTATGGTATGCTAAACTAAGATTTTCTTGCTGTTTCCTGTTCTTTTTTTCTTCTTTTCCTTACTCATTTTAAAGTGTTTTGGTTTTTACCTCATTCTATCTGCCGTGCTATTTTTCCAGGTCTCTGACGAAATTCCCAGTGCAGATGAAAGTGAAGGCGTACTTATCGCGGTAAACTAAAATCAACTTTTCTTTAAAATCATTTGAAAGCTCTCTCTCGTTTAATTCGTATCTAGTGCACCTCCCCCCTCCTCAGTCCTTTTAGCGAAAACTTCTTGAATCCGTGTTAGAATATTACACTAAATAATATTGGTTTTATTTTGTCATAGTTTGCCGACTTTGGTTTGGAAGAAACGAAAGACTTTATGGACATGGCAACAGTATTTGTTTTACCGTAAGTAGTTTGTTTTTGAAATGATATATATACAGAAGCCATAAGCTAAACCGTGTGGGATGAACAGGTAAAGTGGAAATATCGATTGCGCATGTAGCTAAACCATGTGGGATGAAGCAGCTAAGTGCACATATCCATTGCGCATGTAACTAAACCATGTGGGATGAAGCGGCATAGTGCACATATCCATTGCGCATGTAGCTAAACCATGTGGGATGAAGCGGCATAGTGCACATATCAATTGGACATGTAGCTATACCCGTTGGGATGAAGCGGTAAAGTGCTCATATCAAATGCGCATGTAGCCTAACCATGTGGGAAGAAACAAGAATGTGTATATAAGAAAAGAGGGTGTGTGTGATGGAAAGTAATGGAACAATGATAAATAAAGAACGATGAAAATATTCTTTACAGCTTTCCAGAGAAGAACAACGAAAGTCCCGCCAGCAAACGTGAAAAGCAAAGTAAGAAAGACAAGAAACAACTAGTTAGAGGTACGAATGATAAGAAATGAAATATTGGACGGAATGGAATTTTATTTTGATAATTCAATAAGAATGCATCAACAGAAGAAGTCTAGTCTGAAAATCGAAAGATTTTGAATTAAATAAATATTCTATCAAAAATGTAAAAAGAATTCACCTCACGTATATTTTTGGTAACAGACGAGCCTGGCTTGGTACTGGCTTTTGACATGGACGACACAAGTGACGAGACGGTACTGGACACGGTGCTGGTGAGTATTACTGTGATGGATAACAACTGGTTAACTTGGCCTGCTTCATGGTGCAAAGGCACTGGAGACTAGGAGAAGTGGGATACCAGAGAGGGGCAGAGTAGGAGTGTTTTTGCGTTAACAGCGCTTTTCCAACCCAACAGGATACAATGTGTATCTTTGGATCGAGGAGGTCACGATATTCAGGAATGATAAAGATAAATATCGCTAGTGAATAACCCATGGAGATGATACCGTGCTGAGGCTCGAGCTCTGTGTTCAGCAGAAGAAAACTTCTAAAATAACTCACACTTGTTATCTTTTAGTTTGGTAATTTTTCGTTGGAAGAAACCGAGACCTTAAAGGAGACAAAAACAGCCGAAACATCGTGAGTAATGAGAATAGGAATGGATCAAATGAAAATGAAAATAAAACGGGAAATTAAATCAAATGAGAATGAAATGAATAGAATCTAAGAATACTACAAGTGTCAAAGATCTGGAAAAGTATGCTCAGTATCGGAGAAATATTAGGTGCTTCACATATTAGACATTCTTAAAATCTATCTCTATTTTTCTGCAGCGTGTCAAACCAGGAAGAACATTTAAAGACCGAGAAAAAGGTAGAAGAAAAAAGAAATGAAAACGAAGAACTGGTGAAAGGTGAGAATTATTTTGAAATCTTTAAGAATGTGATTATGAATGAGATAAAATATTGATCGTAAGGAATTCATTTATATGACACTGATATGTTTTTCTTGAAGAAGTGGGCAGTGGGTTTAAAACTGATCTGCAAATCGGCAGCCAGAGCAGGAACAAGGCTCCTTCAGACAGAGAACTGCAGGTAAGTAAGACTGGGCTGAGATTAAATGAGTGGTTTTATATGAAAAAAAAAAGTGATTTTAAAAGGATGTTTTATCTTGCTTGCGCAGAGATGGGAACCCGTTGAGGATGACGAAGCAGCAGAGCTAGAATGTCTAGAGAAGGAGGATGAAAACTTGAAGGTGTGTCGTCAGTATCATCGATAATTAACATCCATCGGTACCCAATGATTCTGGATGGGTGGAGTGAGCACTGAAGGGGTTCCCACAGGGTACCCATTGATTCTGGATGGGTGCAGTGAGTAATGAAAGGGGGTTCCACAGGGTTAATAGTGAATCTGGATGCGTGGAGTGAGCACTGAAAGGGTTTCCCACAGGGTACTCAGTGATTCTGGATATGATATTGTCAATGTTTTCTCTATTAGGATCAAACCATCCTTTCACCAGAAAAAATGTATAAATTAAACCCGGATGTAAAATCTACTTTTTTGGAAGATCTAAGTCAATATACGTAAGTATTATGGATATAATATTAAGATTATTTTGATCATCACAGCATTATTAGTTCTGATAGATATTAATAATCTGTTGTGTTGTCTTGACTTCAGAACAAAACTTGATATGTCAACATTATCGAGAGAACAAATCGAGTTTGCTGAAAAGATGGCCAATGAAATCATGAAAGTAAGATATATGGATGGATATGCTCTGTTTCCTAATTAGTGCATGTCATTATCAAGCAGTCGCAGACGAAACCAGAAACGACATCACTGTGCAATCCAGTGCCCCGTCGATGGTTCAAGGGTGTGTTGGGGTAAGACATGTACTGACATTTGTTTTGTTTTGATATTCAGGAAAACAAACAGAGAAAAAAACAAACAGAGGAGAAAAAATTCCAAAAGAAATCATAAGCACTACTGAGCTTCTTGTCTGTGAGGATCCAGGGTGACAAGGGCGGGAGGGTGGTGAGTCACTCTGGTTCCAGTTCCTCTAGTTCAGTGGTGGATTTGATCGACTAGCGCCCGTCTACATTCCCATGAAACCTCCAAACGGATCCACAACAGTTTGTAATGGCCACATCGAAGATCGATTTCCACGTACAGAACTATTTCTTTAAGTATATTGTGCATGTATTCATGTATTTAGGGTCAAGATCAAAACTCTTAAGGTTTTATTACAATCCACCATTTATATCTCCCATGGTATTAAGAAGCATTTCCCCTAATACAAATAAATATTTTTATAAAGTGTCTAGTAGATCTAGCGCTTTTTAACTAATTGGGGACACTTTTCACTCACACGCACTACCACTACATTCAATGTTCTATGCACACAACGCACATGTTGATGTTTACGAAGGGATGAAACTGGAGAACCCGGAGAAAACCCTCGTAGCATAGGAGAGAACAACACATCGAACAAACTCAATTCACATGTGGCGACCGCAGGGCTTGAAAGACGACGCGTTAGCCGCGAAAACCATCCATGCTGCCTAAATACATCATCAATAAGATTCGAAAATCTTGAAAAATCTTTTAGTAGAATCCTAGTCAGAACGAGATAATGGCGCGAATATAACCTTGTTTTGCTTTAAGGCGAACAAAACTAAATAAAAACAATTAAGAAGTAGATTTTATTTGAGCGAAAAGCGTTTTTGTGCATGAATAATTTGAATTTACAATTTTAAAATTTCATTTTGTATATTTTGTGATCTAAGAATAAAAGTGCGGCAGATACAATAGCGCACGAGTTGCTGGTAAATTTTTGTGGTGTTTTTTGTTGTTGTGGCAATTAAATATTGTATCAATAATCAGCATATTAATTTCCGAGATGAATTCATTGAAATAAAAAGATACCAATGGTTTGCAACCACGGGGCAGTCGTTCGTTATTCTAGACTAGATAGGAATAGGCATGCGATATTACGTTTGGCATGCTGGCGTCATTTAAGGTATCAGGGTACCCCAAAATAGCTCAAAAGTATCGATTTTTACATTTTGCGATAAAATATATAATATTCTTCGATTTTCCCCCCAAAAAATTCGATAGTAATTTTCAATAGCGAGTAATAAAAAAATACGGTTTGTGTCAACAAAGATGCTTCCGCTCAGTCAGAAACATTTTTGCGTTTTTCTCGAAAGTGACTTTGTGTTCAGTTACCCGTACATTTTGAGTACGAGGGAATTTAACCGATATAACTGAAATTTGAGGAAGTCATCTTGGATAGCTGTTCTTCAAAAGTGTGTATCCCATTTTTGATTTTTTGCTTATTTCCAAAGTTATCGTGGATTTTGGCTTGCATACCGCTGATATATCAGCGACAACTTTAGGAGCGTATAAAAAAGCAGTGGGGCAACTAATCAAAAATCGGAGACATTCTTTTGACAAATGATGTCTTGTGATCTCGGAAAGGTACTAAGCATTGGTTTTCGATTATTACCGGCTGTCACCGAACTCCGCGAAGATGCCAAGGTGAAAATTTGAATAATTCGTTCTAACTTAAAAAGAAGGAAAAAGGAACAGTTTCTACATTTATTCAGCTTTCAGAAAATGTATACTTTGTTGAGGTTTTGATTAAAAGGTTTTGTGCTATTAAGAGTTGAATGCACAATGGTCGCTAGGGGTACACTGATACCTTAAATCAGTAACAATACCAAAATACTTTGGGAATTCCCCTTCTTATGCAAATGTGTATTTCTTCGTGAAAATATAAGACAATTGGTGTCCTATCACCAATGACAACCAAATACCCTTTTAGGTGATGCGTCAGGGCTTTTGGAAACGAAGCTCTATAGTTATCGCGTACTAGGTAAGGCTACCCTGGGTACCCATGGTAAGGTAAGCCAGACTTAGCCCTCAAATTCCGAGACGATCGCAAACACCGTATACATCTACGTTCCTTGTTTCAATATTATCATCATTTATATGGCCGGAATGCCTTTTATTACAAGAAAAGGCTTCTGCTACAACCCTTTTTGTCGCCAGCATGGCCGTGATGACGTGAGAAATAAAAACCACCCAGTTGGTCACCCTGTGCTATTTGAGCTAAAAAACGAGTTGATCTTTCCCGAGGCTTTGTGCTTCTTTCTCGGCGGTTCATCTGTCCTATTCGCATTTCTTTCTCTTTCCTCTTGTTCTTGCAACTCCTTTGCAAAATGAAAATCTAAGTGTTCTGGCATGTTCCATGCTGATACTCTATCTCCACACTTCTCGCACACCGCAACATCTTTACATAACTTTTCGTCTTCCATCTTATCTTCAAAGTCGTCATGATATGCCTTCGATGTTGAAGGAATTTGTGGATCGAAAATTAAAAATGAAGTAGAAGAAGAGGGCCCTGACTCACCATTATGCTTTCCACACGCTTCTTGCACAGAATCTGTGATTTCCAAGCTCCTTTTTGCGTTGTTGATGTTACATTCTTTATTCGTCGAATCATCTGATCGAGCAACAAAAAATGCCTGGATTCCTGTCTTTCTTGGCGACTCATTCGTCTTGCTCTGAATTTCACCGGTAGTTTTCTGAACAACACATTTCTGTTCGTCGTTATTATCACTGCCGTTGTTCGATAAGAACTTGAGAATTCCCGCCTGTTTTGAAGGAGAATGAGTTAATTCTGACGTGTTCGTCTGCCGTGTTCTCTCGGACAAGAACACATCTAAAGTTCCAGTGTTCGAGTTCTTGGCTTCATGTTTCTTTTCAGGGCTGTTTCGGGTTATTGTCGAGGTATTTTGATCGGTAGTTAGATCTGTGTTTTGGTTGCATCCATCGGCATTGTTATCTGGTGTATTGGTAAAAAACGTACTGATCATAGGCGTGGAAGAATCTGTTGACTTCTCGGTGAATTTGCCGGCTGACAAACTGAGATTCATAATTGCTGGTTTCCTGTGGAATATCGAGTTAGTTTAATTTCGAGCGTTCAATCGACAAAAATCAAAATTTAAATTGTACGCCCCCAAAACCATTCATATCTAAAAAGAAAAAGAAAGAAAAGACAAACAAACAAAAAACACACGAAAAAGGAAAATACCATGGAATACTTTGAGTGTATAATTGGTGTCATGTAGTTGCGGTCTGTAGGTCCAATAATGGGCGGCGCGTGTAGGTCAAGCCGAACACGAGGAAATTCTTCATTGAATTGGTATGGTTTTGACGACATTTTTTTACCTACCAAGAATTAGCATCTCCAGTTTTGACTCTAAAGGGCAGTAATAGTTCGTAGATATCCTTGAATATACGTTCTATATCTAGTTCTCGTATCGGACACGATCTGGAGCAGTAGTGAGAATTTTCGAGACGAAGCCCGACTGTGATGGACTTGGCTTGACGATCATTCTGAAAAAAATACAAACAAAGAAAATACTAAATATCAATGAAAACTCTGGTCTAGGCTTGTGTTATATCTTTTTTGAGGAGATAAAGAGGTACAGGGTGCTTAATACAATTTTAACCTATCCATACGGTTAAAAATTCGCGGTTTGATAATGGCAAGAAAAGAGCGCAGGAAATCTTTGACTTTCGGTAAATATTACAATGCGTGTCTACCAGGAAAAAACGAAAATAGCGGGAAAAGTGGATCAATTCGAGAACAAAAAGATTAACAAACAAGCGGCGCAAAAGAAGGCAAACAAATAAACACAAACCAAAAACAACAAGCACAACGAGAAGAAAGAACGAGCAACAAAAAAGTATGCAAAAAACATAGACTGATAACTGCATTTTATTCAATTTTTATTTCTCTCAAGACAGAAACACTTCGGGTTTGAAGAACAAGACCAATGAGAATGTTATTCCTCTATAACAAGGGAAGTGAATACTTACAACTTGTACTTCTTTCGTGAGCCTTTCATGCAGTTCTTCCACTAACTGTGTTAACCAATGTCGAACCTGTTAAAAATAAGGAAAAATAAGTTAAAATAAATAATGAAAAAACTCTAACCCCTTAGAAACGTAAACCTCACTAGTTTGCAGATTAAGTACGCAATTCAGTTTTGATGATAGTGCTACCTCTGGAGTCTTGAAGCAGAGTTTGTTAGATTTTCCTCTTGATTCAAATATTTTTCTCCGATAAGTCTCCGGTTTTTCTTCCTTCGAACAAGCTAAATTCCAATTCGATCTGTGAGTTGCAATGCCCTAAATTAGATCAGCCCAGAGGTTGTTTCAGGGTTCAATCCTGTGAGTTAGCCATGCCCTGACTTAGATCAGCCTAGAGGTTGTTTCAGGGTTCTATCTGTGAGTGACCCATGCCCTGACTTAGATCAGCCCCGAGGTTGTTTCAGGATTTAACCCTAACCTAACCTTTTCTACTGTAGCCAGTTTTGTTGTACCAGGAAAGTTCTTGCCACACCCAACAGACTTGGGTAACTGCCGAACTCGTACAGGCTCGTTATCGATACCATGGCTCAACTGATGGATCCATTCACTGATGACGGGTAGAAAGAAGGAAGAAAGAAAAAAAAAGAATGGATTGGAGAAACAGGATGATAGATAAAATGAAAAATAAGGGAGCCAATGAGCGAACTCTGAATGGAATGGATTTACTGAAGACAAAGAGTGTTCTAACAAGATCTATAAAATAACACAATAATGGATGAGAGAGTGGGTGTATGAATAGGTGTGTGAATTGATGGTTGGGTGGATGGATAGGTGGTTTGGTCGGTGGGTGGACCTTAAACAGAAAAGGAAGGGAGATCTTACCCAGTCTTATCTCCAAATCGTGTCTTTAGCTCGTTGAGTGAATATTTAGCAATATCCCCCATGTACTCTGCATTAAGACTGGCACTCACATCCAAACCAAGTTTACCTCCTAAATTACGTCTGCAATAAATAGAATGATGGATATAATTCCTATTATAAGAATAAATGAATAAATGAATAAATGAATAAATGAATAAATGAATAAATGAATAAATGAATAAATGAATAAATGAATAAATGAATAAATGAATAAATGAATAAATGAATAAATGAATAAATGAATAAATGAATAAATGAATAAATGAATAAATGAATAAATGAATAAATGAATAAATGGATGGATGGAATATTTGAATACATTTTCAACTAAGTCTTAGTGATGATAATGGTTATCAATGAACCACAGCTTAAAGGGTATACATGTATAATACTCATCAGCTTACATTTTATTGAGCTTGACAGTTTTGAACAGTTCAGGTACACAATACATTGATAGTATAGTTTGTTGGTTGGGTTTGTGAAGACCACATGCAAGTTTGGCAAGCATCTAGAAATAGAGAAAATTGTCAATAGTGTATATAGTATTTAAAAAAAGAGCCATATTGTCTTTACTCCCTTGCACCCTCCCCTAGGGATATTAGATTACTTACTAATCCGTGCTTCATCATATTAACTAAAGCAAACAATAAACAATAACTGAAGAAAATAGGAGAATTTGAAGAAAAAGCCTCAAAACACAAGAGAGAACCAACAAGTAACTCTACACAAATGATGGACCCCAAGCTGGAGTAGGAGTGCAGCTCTCAACAATGTGCCCTAGTATTTCCCATACTTTATCCATCTTTTAAGAACATGAGTGGTTATTGTAAAATTATCACCAACGGTCTGGTTCCAGAAAATATTCAAAACCCACCATGGAGGAAACAAAATTACAAGGTTCATATGAACCCCCCCCAAGGTGGAGTATGGAAATTTTCTGGGACCACACAGTATTACCTTATTAGTTGCTACACCTGCAGAACAAGTGAAAGTGGTTTCTGTCAAAACAGCTTTTCTTATCTCAGACATAATTATTGCTCCAATAGCAAGTCTTCTAAGACTGGCATCATCCTCAAGTGCAATGTGCCATGCCTTCAGACCTTCCTCTTTACTTTCTTTTTTTTCATCCTCAGTCTCTTTGCTTGGTGTAAATCCTTCAATGAATGATGTTTTCCAAGATTCTCCAACAATTTCTGACAAATCCATCTCTGTCATTTTCCTAAAGAAACATATTTTCATCTACATATAAGAAATAGTTTAGAAAGACAGACAGTAATTGTAATATTGTTGGGTTTCCTGTGGATGAAGTGAATCCACAGGCACCCCATATCCCTGAAGTGCTACTAAGCATCAAAAATTACAATATGAGCATTCATAAGTAATATGTTTCCTTTTTGGGGAGTGGAGGCATTGGATAGGAGATGGGAGGGGAGACATGGAAGATGTGCCATGTTCAGCATAATTTCCAGAAAACTACACCTTCCTGCTTCAAAGTTATTTTTACCTTCCTTCTCAGGTACTGGCAATATAATTAATTAGAGATCATGTGGGAAGGGATGGTGATAAAAATGAAGGCATCTCACACAACATCTGCACAAATACTATAGAAGCCAGAGAAAACCCTCAAATCAATGGTAACCTAACAAACCTACTCATATGTAAATCAATCAAACTTGAGATCCTGGAGGTAAGAGGGAAGTGTACTACTGCTAATTGCCCCCCTCTCCCTTGGTTCAAAAAAATCCTAAATTAGCCATAATTTGGCACCATAAAAATGTCATGGGTATAAAACTTGTTGGTAATAAAATTTATATTTTATTTGTTTTCTTGATCTGGATTATTTTTGTGGAGATAACAAAAAAGAAAGATCCAGGTACCTATCAACAATGTCTGTTAGGTCCAGATATGCCTCATCAACACTTGCTCTTTCACAGCTCTCACAAAACCTCGACAAGACCTCTATGACTTCAGCACCTGCTTCACGGTATGGGGTCAGATTTGCCTTGCCTCGTGCCACAGGTACTTGCACCAGTTCAATGTCTGGGCACTTTTCCTTGGCATCATCACCTCTCATACTTCTGGTTACTCCATAGTCTCTTGCTTCATAGCTGACAGCAATGATGCTAACAAAAGGATAAAGATTTATTTATAGTCTTAGTGTACTTCTGATTACTCCATAGTCTTTTGCTTTATAGCTGACAGCAATGATGCTAACAAATTAAAGGATAAAGATTTATTTATAGTCTTATTATATTTCTGATTACTCCATAGTCTTTTGCTTTATAGCTGACAGCAATGATGCTATGATAAGGATAAAGATTTATTTCTAGTCTTAAAGTAATACTTCTAGAAAATATCAATTTATTCAATTAGATGGGGATCAGAGCTTAATTCCCAGGGGACGGGAAGTTCTCACTGGCAGATACAGGTCAAATAAGGATGACAGTATCTTGGATTCTAGAGGCTCTCTTTGCTAATAATTCTCTGTTGTATCTACAGCCAAATAGCACTGGAACTAGAGCTGAGCCCCTGGAACCCAGAAGGATGGCAGAGAGTTGGTAGAAAAATAATAAATCTTCCATACTCATCCCCCTCCCTCCAATACACACAATTTTGACCATGTATAGAACTGATGAGTGTGCCAAACTAGTAACAATCAAATTAATTATTAATGAATTATTGTGTGTCAAACATTTGGAAGTTCTTGTTTAAATATTTCTTCTGTCTCAAATGTTTAAGTATTTTGACTGTCCACTGTAAAAAAATCATTAATTGCTGATGAAGCAACTACCCATGAGCATAGGCATATGAATGTTAAGTTAATTAATAATTTATGCTTCATAATAATTATTTTAAATTTATTATTTTTGGTAAAATGATCAATTTATAAGATCCATCACTGTATATATGAGAGAAAGTAAATCCACTAATTAATAGGAATATAGAATATAGAATAAGATTCAGGAAGTCCATGATCACACAAGGAAGACATTTAGAAAACTTCCCTAAGATTATGCGAATAAGCAAGTTTAAACATGCCCGAGCAGAAATTAAGCGTACCATCAACTTATAATACTATAAAAAAACTTAAAAAATCCCTCTTTTACTTATATGCAAAAAGTAGCAATTTTTAACTATAAAAACTAGCTAAAATTTTCTTCAAATGATGCTGATATATAATCTTATTTATTCCTGGTAGTTTGGTATAATATATAAATAAGCTTAGTATTTCTTACCCTCCTCCCTTCCACTTGTTGTACTGCACTACAGCACAGGGCTTCCCTCGTAAAGATGGACATCTTCTCTGCTCAACTTGCACATAAAAGCAGTCCATATCTATCAAGGATATAACACGCTCCCTAGAAGCCATCCTCGCAATGTTCTGGGGTTTTTAACTTGTTATGGAAGTTCTGATCAATTCATGTCGAAAGTGTCGAAAGTGCAGTTCAAAGTGAAAGCGAAAGCGTAAATTTTGCCGCGTTATTTTGAACAAAAATCAACTCAGTGGGGTGATCAGCTATAGTGGACTTCCAGTCAAAGGCAATAATAATTTACTTTAATAGAATCATAGTTAATAAACAATTACCCACTTGAGTTTATCCTAATATTGATTTATATTGAAATGATGATAATATGTTTTCTATCTTTTTGAGTTTCTAAGTAAATTTAGCGTTTTAAGATTTTGTACCAAAATTATTTTTACCCCCTCCGGGTAAGTACATACCTATTGTATTGCTTAGGAACGTAGCTTCGAAAGGCATGCTGGATGGTAAACAACATGGCGGCCCGTGGACGGGTAAGTTGTGAATAAACTCCTTTATAAACTCTTAAATACTAACAAAATCTCATTAGAGTAACTATTCTTCATGTTCCTTTGTGTAGGAAATTTCTTGAATGCATTCTATGGCAATTTTGGGAATTTTTTTAAGAAGAATTTGACAACCTAAGAAACCTAAGTAGTTTGTTTTAAAAATTCATGGTTGGCCGGTGGCAGCAGTGTATAGCAAGTACATATTCCTTTGTCATTGAGATGGTTCGTTGATTATAACCAAAATGTTTGGCTCAACCATTTGATACATTCGTACAAGAGGTTTTGGAGCACCAGGTTGAAGTGTGAGAAATAGGATAGCATCATTCTAAGCAAGTATTGTATATATTTTTACCCGAATGCGTTATGTGGGTTGGTGATTAAGCTCATAATCGACGTGTGCCGCTAAAATGGCTTTCCTTCTTTTGGAAATTTTTTACTCTGATACGGTATCCTACTTTTCTATTTTATCAAACTAAAAGACATATTTACATCTGTTAAAAGCTACTACGCTTAATATAATTACTCAGAAAACAAGACGATGTTTACAGAATTAATTTATAACTGAGCTGTCAAAGATTGATTTGTTGTAGATCTTCGTACTAAATATATTCAATTCTAAAAATGGAAGCTATTCATGTATTCGAATTAGCACCTCTTTCCTAATTCGATATTGCAGTGAAATATTTGACTAGGTTTTTGGTCTACATTCAATCAAATATCAAACAGAATCGATTTATGAGAACATACTATATTTCATTGATGGAATATATATTTGAATTCCTATTAAGACATCTGCCATGTACATTATTTTTACTATTGCTTTGCTTAGGTTTTGATTAATCTATTCGTATCCAGCTGTTTTATCATTTCTACATATCTGTAAATTTAGATTGTAGGTTTTAGTATTTTTCTGAATAGTTTTTACGGTAGGTCAATTTTTAAGCCAAATAAAAATCCAAGATTAGAAGGAATAGATTGAAGGAATTTTTCCAAAACTTACCTAATTATACTTCAAGCTTATGATGTCATTCTTGACCATAAAGTATTGTTTAGATTTTTGGTTTTAGAACTTGAGTAAGCTGTGGTTAGCTAATTTAATATTTAACAAAAATAGATATTGCCTTGTTCGCTCTTGTAAATTTTCCAATCATAATAAAAGTTGTTTATACAGGATAGACAGGTATTCATTTTATTTCCCCCATAAAGCCCTGGTTAAATAACTGAATTAACCAAGGTTAATCAGGAATAGGTTACTTGGATTGACACCACACAAAGTTAAACGATTGTATTGTTATATAAATTTATTACAACAATAATACAGTATTGAAACATGAAAATGCACAGATATCATCATGCATTCTTTTGGAGTTGTGATGGTTCATTGCTATGCATAAAATAATAATTATCATAGTGCAAAAAAGGAGGTTTAGATTTAAGGTTGCTTACAGCAATGCTAGTGTTGAAATCTTTTTGACACTCAGCCAACAGTCTTGTTTTTCTCTCCAGACTCTGTTGATTTGTGCTTTAAGCTTTGTCTCCATTCTCCATGTACATACAAGTTAAACCCCAACTCCAGTCTTAAGCATTAATAGTCTATTTTTTTCCTGGTACAACACTAAGGATAAAAATCCATTCTATTGTTCTAAATTTAACCTCCCATTATTAAGAAGTGGTTTGGAATTTCTGAGGGGAATTAAGGGTCATATGATATTCAGGGGGATGAGGGAAGAGAGGGGAGAGAGAGAGGGGGGGGAACTTCCTTTGTTCAAGTGGTGGTTCAAGTGTGTGAACCTTTTAGGGGTTCTGAATCAAAAGTCAGTTATGCATAACCCTCAGGGGTTATATATTTCCCATTGATATTTTTAGGTTAAATATTAAGGCTAATTTATTGTTTGAGATAAATAAGTGGTATGGGTCTATTTTATTTTCAGATGAAGTTAAAAGTCCACTTAGATGATAATGGCAGAATATCAGAAATATTTGTATCACCAACAACCAAATGCCGAGACATTGTACAGAGGCTACAAAGACAGATTAGACAGACAAACTGTTGTCTTGTGGAAGTTTGGCAGGGATGTGGTATGTCCTAAAAATATAGTAGAAATATAAAAGAGTAGTCCAGTCATTCTCAGTTGATCAAAATATGCAGAATCTTCATATTAACAGCATTTGTTGGATGTTAATATTTGAAAGGCATAACCTGTGACCACATTACCTACATTTTTTACAATCTAATTAATGATAGCTTTACTGAATTTAACCACAAGTGCTTTTCCAGACTTGTAGGTCCTTCCTGGGCCTTCCACTGTCACTAAATTTCATCATATAAAACAAAACTATGAGAAATGCATAATTTGGTTTAATTTCAACTGTAGTCAAAACAAGTTAAAGCATCAACTCCAACAGTTTCACATGTTGAAAAGAATGTGTAGTGCGTGTGAGCAAAAAAGTGTCCCCAATTAGTGCAAAAGTGCTAGAACGACTAGACACTTAAATAACAGTTATTTTATTTTTCAAATGTTTCTTGACCAAGTAAAATTTGGAAAGCTGAGATCTCTGCTAAAAATAGCAGTAACTCTAAAGAATTCAAATTAAGTTATTTTTGTTCAAGCAGAATGGCTTGTGCCTGAAGAAGAGGTGATTCAGAGTACATTATTTTAATGGGATACTGGTGCGGCGCGCTCCACTGAAAATAGCAGTAATTCTGAAGAATTCAAATTAAGTTATTTTTGTTCATGTTAATAGAACGGCTTGTGCCTGAAGATGAGCTAATTCAGAGTACATTACTTGAGTGGGATACTGACCTAGAAGAGGTTGCATTTTATTTACGACCCAATGAGGAGATTTTATCACCACGCTTAATGGTCCCAGTCACTGATGGAATTCAAATCATAGAAGAAGATGTACCACAGATTTCAGGTGAGATTACCTATTTATATAAATTCCTATTCAAAGAAAACGGTTCATCAGGACCCCATCTTTTTTGACTTGGAACCACATTTTTAGAAATTCTAGCTATGCAAATAAGAGCTGTCATAAGTCTGCATGTGTATTTCAAGGGTGCAGTTCAGTTTCCAGGGCTGCCAACCCCCATAGTATTCAATTCTGTAGACCATTCATATCCAAGGATTGTGGCAACACAGTGGGCTAGCTTTGTAATACAACGACAATCCAATATTTTCAGGTTCAAAGATAGATGAATCAAAAAAAAAGGTCAATGTAAGCTATATATATGACGATAATGTTGTAAAAGGGGCACTTATCAGGAGACAAGATCCAAAGTCTGGAGACTCTCTCTCATTTTTGCTTTCTTTTAATTTTCTTTTTCTTTTTGTTATTGTATAATTTTCAACATAGGCTCTCCACTTATGGTAGCAAGGAATGGCTTGCATGAGAATCATGGAATCTCAAGGGTAAGACTTGATCTTTTATGTGGTTTTCATTTTCAAATTGCTTTCTGTAGCTTTTTTGTTTATTTTCCACCTTCATTACTAATTATTTTCGACAACTGAAGGTGTGAGCAGGCTTTCACTCGTCCAGTCTTAGCTAAACCATCATGTTTTTACATATTCCAGTATAATGTGAGTGATAGATACTCACTGGAAGACCTTCAGCAGTTAGCAGTAAGACAGCAGCAAGAAATAGAGATGAAAGAACGACTACTAGTTGAGAAAGAACAACAGTTGAAGGAGATTAAGCAGAGAACTCGTCATAAAATCAGAAGTACATACATAGACCAGTTGGAGACACAGATACACGAACAGGACATGAAAATGAGAGAACTGAGGCAAATACAGGACGAAATTGAAGCCTACAGATTGAACAATAGTGTTTTGGGTAAGTTTTTACTATTCAAGGTGAAAAAGTACAGTACTTAGGGAACCAAGGGTGGCGTAGCGGTTAAGTTTACTCGGCTCTCACCTCAGGGGTCTTTGGTTCGATTCCTTGACTTGGTATTCCATCAGTGAGTCTGAGAATTTGTTAGGTCTCTTCCTTGATTCAAGGGGTTTTCTCCAAGTTCCACTCTCTGCAAAAGCTAAATTCTAGCTAAATTCAAGTTCGATATGTGAATTTGTCGTGCCCTGACTTTGATCAGCTCAAAGGTTGTTTTTAGTTTCTATCTGTGAGTTAGCCGTGCCCTGACTTCTTGATCAGTTCAAAGGGTGTTTTAGGGTGCGATCTCTGAGGTAGCCGTGCCCTGAGTTTGATCAGCCCAGAGGTTGTTTCAGGGTTCGATATGTGAGTTAGCTGCGCCCCGACTTTAAGGTCAGCCCAGAGATGTAAAAAGATTTGAAGTTTCCATTGAACACAATCTTTGCTTGGCTTGCCCTCGTGCTTTTTAAGACTTTCCAACTCATTCTCCAGTTCATTCTTACTAAAACAATTAGATCTCTTACAAACTTCTGAAATACGACTGAGTCAAATGAGTCATAGCCTAGTAATTATGTATTGTAATCAGATGTATTTCTTTTGTCATAGACGAAGAACTGCAGTCCATGGAAACACTGTTTACCATCAAAGAACAAGAACTAGCGATAGCTGCTGCTAAAGTTGAAGGTTTGACTAAACAACTGAATGAACAGCGAGAAAAATGGAAGAACACCTCTAACCAGAATGAAAGGAATAAGGAAGAGGTTGAGGTGGACAGACTGCGTCAGGAACTCATGGTATATTAAACACTGTTTGTATGTTGTATTTGGGAAGCACGGGTGGCTTAGCAGTGAGAGCGCTCGGTGTCGTGTATGTTCAAATTGTTTTTTGGTAATCTCTCCTGTGCTTCGAGGGTTTTTCCTCCGGGCCATAACATTGAAATGGTTTACATTGTCGTTAACTAATTCATTCGCACGTGCATGTTTATGGTATAATACGGCACGCCGCTGCTAGTTATAAGTAAAAAACGATTAAAGAAGGTGAATTGTTCGTCTTTTTTTCTTTCCAGACAAGGAATGAACTGAATCATCAGCAGAGTGTCCAAATGCAGGCACAAAAACAACTTCTAGCAGAAAAACACAAAGAGCTATTTGAACTGGACTCACAAATCGACCAACTGACTCAAGAATTGCACAAGAAAAGGGCAGGGAATGTGCACTCCACGCCCAACACAAGTCACAGGAATGGAACAGCCAATCAGGACGCGTCTGACATGGATAACGGTTTGTGGGAAAATGGGGAATCATTTGATTGGAGTGAATTCGCCAACACTGAGGATACGTATGACGAAGAAGTACGCTTAAACTACAACGACTCCGACAAGAGTATAAGCGGGCATCGTTCACGGCAGAATAATTCTAGGCCCTTAGAGACACTAGTAGAGGAAGAAGAGCCATTGTCACCTGGTACGAGTAAGACGTCTTCAATAGACGGCAGTTCTAATAGTCAAGGAGTTCCTCTCTCGCCCAAACAGGGACGAAAATCTCGCGTGTCGCGGCTGGCTACTTTTTTTGAGGCTGAAGTTGCGGCTCAAAATGAATCTAAGGATCGTAAAGGCACCAAGAAAGACGCGTTTAACGAATCTTCTTATGAGTCGAGGGGAAGTTCTTTAGAAATGGGGCCAAAACACGTTGAAACTATGAACACAAAAGGACACGAAATGATAAATAACAGTTCAATGAAACTACAAGCGTCATTAGATCGGGAATCAGACAAGCCAACTGATAATATATTTTATCATCGACACTTCGGTTCGTCTCCCCTCAGTTCTCCGTCTTCTTTATCTTCACTCTCTTCGTTTTCGTCGACATCTTCAACGAGTAGAACTATAGGTAGACATGATGAGCTTCGAATCAATCCAGAAAATGCATTGAGAAGCAGGGAATCCAAGACTACTGGGCTAGAGACGTCGTCTGTTAGTACCTCTTACGAAAAACCTCGAGAATCGTATTATGAGAGTAAAGGATACAGTGAGTTGTCGAACAGTGTGGAAGGTTCACCCTCAAGTAAGCAAGACTTTAGTAGAGATAAGACTTCAACGGGCAATTCAAATTCTCCATTTGGAAACGTAAAAACATCTTTGCAACAGCTTAGGTCTATGGCTATATCACTAAGTGAGTCTGGCCGAAGGACGAGTGGAAGGGGTTTGGGTGTGTCGCAGTCTCTTCACGAGACAAATTCACAAGGAAATGTGAGTCAACAAGAAGTTCCTCATGATGAAGAAGTTCATACAAGGTCCCAACAGACTGTCAATTTTATGGTTAAACCTACGGGTACATCGTTTGTTCCACAGAAGGCGAACGCAACTGAAGTTCCAACTCGGATAACAAGCTCTCCTTCTGTAGCTATGGTGTTTGCTTCTTCTCCGGCCAGAGATACTTTATCTAGCGATGGCGAGGATGGCAGAACAGAATCAAAACAGAATCAAACAGAAAGACATAGTTATAATGGAAGTCAAGAAAGAAAGTTTCCTGTTGTTCCTGCTATTCGTAAGGCATTATCTTCTGAGGAAATATCAAGTCAAAAAAGTGAAAACGTTCCAATTTCTAGTACTAGCTCATCTCAGGCAGTTTCTAAGGTTAGAATCACGCTAATGTCGTCAGAAATACATCCAACACCAACTACACCAGAGATATCTGACCATACGGGGGGAGAAAATGTTGAATTCACAGATATAAATATCCCTAAAGGAGATGGTAAATCACAAGACAGAATGCGTACTGCTAGAGTAATAGCTATCGACCCTAAGGAACCTTTGACAGTGTCCACGAACACTGTTGGAAATAATGGACACATTGAAAAGGATAGTCCACGTTCATTGCGGTCAGCGGACGCGGGAAGTAGTGTCATGACAACCACTTCCAGCCAACAAATAACTACGCCCACAAATAAACAGAATGTTCATAGTGCGTCGTTAACAGAAGAGAAAATATATGGTGATACAGATAAAGGAAAAGCTAGTTCGCCAGGTCCTCAGGAGACGCCTGCGTCAGGAGAGAAGAAGAGAGTACGTCACGTGATCCTTGATCCTCATGCTGTACTATTGGACGCTGCTGTCGAGGGGGAATTGGAACAAGTGAAACGTGTCATCAGAGATGTAAGTTGAGCAAAAGGAAATAGATATTTAGGTTTTGAGATAACTGTTTTTTTTAATAAACTAACGTAGGATTATAATATAGCTACCATTTTCAAAACGACTGTCTTTCTGTTTTTGGCGCCTTTGTGCTTTTCATTCACGCAAGGTGCATAAGGAAAATCTTTTATGATCAACGAATAAAGTCAATATTTTGTATTCATTTCTTCTTTGTTTACTACATGTTTCATTTTTATTTACATTTCATTATATTTATATAGAATTTTAGTCATTATTAATAAATGGATAATAAATATTTTTCTTCCGACCATGCAGGTTGATGATCCAAGCTTAGCTAACAATGATGGTATAACCGCATTGCACAATGCTGTCTGTGGTAACCATGACTCCGTGGTGAAGTTCTTGGTGGAGTATGGATGTGATGTTAACCTACCAGACTCACATGGCTGGTAAGTACTTGGCTATATTATCGGTGTGTCAATTCAATTCCCGAGAGTAATGGGATTTCGTTGAACTGCCATCTAACGTAGGAGCAGGCGTAGCTCAGCTGGTTAGTGCCCGGCCTTAAGCTTCAGAGCTAGGGGTCCACGGTTCGATCCTTAGGATCTCCACGTCTGTTTCGACTTCTCTCTAATCCGTATAGCTTCAGCTTTAAATACTCTTAAAACAGAGCACTGATGGAGAGAGGGGGTAAAGTGCGCACCGTCGGCTTCCATTGATAGCAGTTGAAATTCAACTGAAGGAACTACCGACGTAAGATATAGGTGCTTTGCTTTCTTTACTAACGTGCTCTGGCACGCAAGTTCTTTTTGTAGTATAATTTCTCGAATATTTATTGTTTACTCCAGGACTCCACTCCACTGCTCAGCTGCCAACAACAACATCAGTGTAATAAAATACTTGGTTGAACATGGTGCTTGTATCTTTGCCACCACTGGACTGCAGAAGAAGACACCCGTGCAGTGTTGTGAGAAATCTCTTCCTGGCTACAAAGAGTGTGTTGACTATCTGCGAGGTAAGAAAGTGGCTCTCCTCGGCTCGGGTGCAATGTTTTCCCATTTCAGACCACGTGTCTTTTCCTAGAGTATCATTTCTTTGTTTAACGTTTGCGCATGACAAGACACATGAATATGGATACAACTCAAACAGAGAATCCTATTCTCAAGAAAATGAAACATGATCTGAAAAAGGAAAACATTGCACCCCAGCCGAGGAGGTCTATTGGATTGATGATGCTACAATTGCTGGCTTTCACTTCACTTCTTTTCATGTCTCGCGCGGAATATTCATCAGCTGAATCACAAGTTTGCAGTAGAATTCTTTCTGGTTGACAGCAGTTGGTGGTCAGTGTCTAACCAACATTTGGAGCAGATAAAGAGATTTAAAAGCTTTTTATATATCAGCTGAGTGACAGGCAGCAATACGATTCTGTCAGTCTCCCGCTAGTTCGATCGGTCGGGTGACCGGTCATACATCTAAATCCAAAATGGCGCACGGACGGTTGAAAAAGAGGCATCCAGAGCCAAATTTACGAATTTACAGATTTTTCCTTATAACTTGATGCT
Source organism: Actinia equina (assembly GCA_011057435.1). NCBI lineage: Eukaryota > Metazoa > Cnidaria > Anthozoa > Actiniaria > Actiniidae > Actinia > Actinia equina. The sequence continues at coordinate 35,633 of WHPX01001019.1, forward strand.
GCAAAATTGTCGCATTCCTGAATGTAAGAAGAAAGGGAAGACAGAACAAGTGAACAAATGTATACTTTGCATTGACACCATTTTGGACTTAGGTGTATTGAGTCTAACGAACAGTCAGCAATTCGGTCAATCAACCAATCCGCCAATTGGCCAGACAGAGACATTTTCTGTCGCTTGCTCTATATGAGTGATTTAACAAGTCAGTCGGTCGTTTGGTTATTCGGTCAATATGTCGTTGGCTTTCCTTGTCAATAGACCCTTTCACGGTTCCTTGCACAATCTTGAAAGGTAGCCGTGCCTTTGCTTCGAAGCGAGACGAACGGTGAGCTTGCAATGATAGAGGCCCTTTTTAACACCTTCGACAATTATTTACAGGTCCCTATCATTGCAAGGTCACCGTTCGTCTAGCTTCGATGTAAAGGCACGGCTACATTTCAAGATGGTGCAGGGAACTGTGAAGGGGACTATTGAACGTTCGGAGTTTGCTGGTTTTCGTTTCGTTGGGTCTCCAGCAGCGTGTCAGTCATTCTGACTCACACAATCTTTCCTCTTTTACCAGATATTCAAGATAACTTTGGAATGACTTTTGATGGTAAAGTGTACGCGCTATTTGCATACAACGCGAATGAAAAAGACGAACTGAGCTTCGAGTGCGGTGAAGAGCTGTATGTGATAAGAAGGGGAGACAGTAATGAGAAGGACTGGTGGTGGGCAAAGAACAGCTCAGGACAGCTGGGATACATTCCTAGAAATCTCCTTGGGGTTAGTGTTGTCTCTGCATAGCCTTGCTTAGCGAATTCGTTCCAATACGTTAGTTTACCGTGGTTCAAAACTTAACAGGGGGTGACGAAGCACGGGTGGCTGCCTAGTCTCTCGTTGTTGTAATCGTGGGATCGATTCCCGCGACTCGCCGTCATATGTGAGTCAAGTTGCTTGTGGGTTTTCCCGCTGCTTCGAGGGTTTTTCTCCCTGCCTGCAAAAATCAACTTCTAAATTCCAACTCGCTCATGGAACAGATGGTTAACCAGTGATTTTAAGTGCTACCCTCGTAAAACTAGGACTGTTATTGTTATAGTATTAGTTGATTATTCACTAGACAGGTCCTAGTCTCATCCACAGCCGTCATTAATTTCGGTACCAGATCCTCACGGAGGGGCCGTGACAACCTGGGAGCGAAACTAATGACGGATACCGGTCCTTACAGGTTTGTGTTTGATCAGGAAATTGATATATTGAAAATCTCTTGGACCTTGCGTTTTTGTTGATATTTTGTTGATCTCTCAACGCTTATACTCTACTATTGATGTTTTAGATTTCTCCTCGAGTTGCACCAGAAGTTTAACTTAAAGGTCGTCCACTAATACAACTCCTCCTGGCTTGCTAGACTTCAGTCCACTTGTGCATGTGTCTATGTGTGAGGGCAAAAGTCAGCTAAGTAGAACAAGAGAGTATGAAGTACTCCTGGAAGTACTTTAAACTCTCTTGGTAAAGATTCAACTAGCTCCCAAACATTCCCATCATGCTTGAGGAGGTCAATCCATACTGTTAGGGCAAAACTAAGTTGAGATACTAGAGGCTGAAGAATACTGCAAATATTTCAAATACCCCCCAACAGATCCCATTGACTTCAGTAATAATAATAAGCATGCAAGTATATTAGAACATATGAACGTGATTCATGGAACGTCCAATGAGCAGTGGTTTTGCGTACTTCGATTCGTTTGATTTGGTTCTGTGACTTTGGTTCTGTGACGACTCACGAACATGAGTTCGTGAGTCGTATTGGTAATGCATAAGAAAACTAACTGAATAAAAAAAAAATCTTGCATAAAAGAATATTATTCCTAAATAGCTATATTAAAAAATGAACATTACCATGGTAAATGGATCTTAAAGTCAATTTGCAAGTATCGCTTTACATTATTTCTTAAATGAGCCGCGAGTGAATAAAATGTGTGATCTAATGTTTTTACTTTCAATATATAAAATAGATAATCATTAATTAGTATCAAATTATAGAAATTGTCAATAGGGCTTTCGCCCTCGAACCATGATTGGACAGTGTGTCTTTCTTAACATTATGATTGGTTCAGAGCTGGAGTGGAAGCCATTCCAATGTTATTACATAGACACTTTTGCCATTCAGACTTGTTTTAGAGTGAAGTCTTTAAACCCATGAAATAGATATTAGACTAATACACTTTAGTAAATCCTAATTCCATTGTTTTCTTTCGTGTCTATTTGACTATTACACGTCTAGTATTGACTAGTATTTTTTTATTTCACGTGTTAAATGCCTTCACTCTAGAGTTTAATATCTATTTATTGTCAAACACAGCCGGCGAGCGTAAGCATAAAAAACGGGATAAATATTTAAATTATTTAGAGGTACATTTTCACAATAGTGTTATAAAAATGAAGATTCTGTTTGCGTTTTAGCGCGGTTTTGTCCTTGTTGTTTTTTTCTACGATGAATGTGAGTTTGATAACCTTTTTTAAATCTCAAAGAGATATTTATTATATAAATATTACTTAACACGATGGCTTGGTCTCATAATATTGATAACAATTATTATTAATATAGTCATTTGTATATTTTATTGCACTCAGATTGTAATGATAAAAATGTCCTCTAAACGACAATAAACTGAGTGATTTTCAACTTTACATTTAATGTGAATATTCTAATAGAATAGACTCCTTGCATGTGACGGCAAAACCGCTCGATTTGGAAGAAAAACAAAAGAATTTCAATCTCCTGACAATAGTCTCTTTCACAGTTCCCTGCGCCATCTTGAAAGGTAGCCGTGCCTTTGCATCGAAGCGAGACGAACGAACAGCTTGCAAAGATAGTCCTTTTTTAACACCTTGTACAATTATTCACATGTCTCTATCGGAATTGCTAACTCACGGTTTGTCTCGCTTCGATGCACAGGCACGGCTACCTTTCAAGATGGCGCAGGGGACTGTGAAGGGGACTGTTGCCCGACAATCTATCGTTTAAACGCAAAGGATCATAGTCGTCGAACGGGGTCAAATCAAAGCAAATTCACCGAAAATTGTTCTAAACCCCGTATCAATCCACGAAGAGAAGTATAATAGCCAGCAAATGCTCAGAATATTTTTTAGTACATATTAACACATATTATATCTGAAAACCAGGCCATTTTAGATTAAACTGTTTCGCTAGGGTAAATTTTGTTGAATTTTCTATTGGATTTTGCGAGTCTATCCCCCACATAAAAAGCATAATAGTGAAACAGAGCTTTGCCGAAAACGGAATTTTTTTCGAATACGGTCTCCAGAGTGGAACAATTTGAAAACGCCGGCTAGTCGGATTAGTGTGGACGGAGAACCGTTCGTATCCAGAACTTTTCGAATACGATGACGTCATGATTGTCATGTGATTTCTCTTCTCGAGTCCTTCTCGGACACAAATCCAACATGGCGGACGATTTCAGCTTCGATGCGCATGCTCAGATGTGCAATGTAGCGTTTTTTTCCGCCCCTGATGAGAATAATGTGGACGCGAAACATCTTGTCCGTTTCCATGTGTAGACAGAAAACTTTTTTTTCGGTTTCGGTGTTAAAATTGCGGAATCAAATTTATCCGGCATAGTGTGAACGGGCCTCAGGTTTCCGATAATACTGAGTGATATTCACCATTTTCCATACATCGGTTCACTGGTTAAACACAAAGCATTCATTCAAGGTTGCAAGGTTCAAATTTGAATAATCCTTTGAAAAGTACCTTGGCGCTTCGCTTGAGCGCTTTGTGTTTGATAAGTGAACTGATGTATGGAAAATGGTGAATTGGTGTTTAGATTGTGCAAAAATAATTAACTGGGATACGTTCTTGCATAATTTTGAAAACTACAGTCAAACATGTTCGTGGAAATGTCTCGCTGGCATGTTTTTTTTTTTTTTTAAATAAGCTTCGCCGTGAGACCAACGCAGCTGGTTTTCACTTACATTGCTGAATTGGGAGTGGAAGTCCTGCCTGCTTTTAGACTGATGGTAAATTTTCCGCCGTTAAAAGCGATAGGTTTCATGGGTAATGCAGCCAAGCATGCGGCACAGTCTGGAGCGCGCGTAGAGTGTAGAATGATATATCATGTAGAATCCAGAGAATCGCAAACTCATAAAAACCATTTTATTTTCACCTCAAAATTAAACGTCGTGTATAATAAACTCACAAGCCGTATGAATTATGTATGCACCGGATATATGGTATCTGATCTTATTCAGGCCTTATAAACATATCAGAAAATCAGACTATTCCATCGGAATCGAATGAAACAAGTCGAGGTCGGACTTGATAAAATATCTTAAAAGTATGAACACATCAAGTCCAACCCCGACATGGTGCCCTTGCTAAGGGGTCACTCCCAGACCGTATTCACACTTGGTTCTTGTGCTTGGAAGTACAATTCCTAAACTTCATGGACGAGTACTAGCTGTTCCCGAGAAGAAGGTTGGGAACTTGTACCGGGCAACAAGTGACCGAGCACTATTGAGTGTGAACACACTTTGAGTGACATAAGTTCAGCTTCAGTATTCCCATATGATTGATGTGCTACCAATCTTCCTTTTGGATAGGGGAATTAAACTTTCACTGGGCCGTGAATAAGTGCCACAGTCTATTTTGGCATAACTGTTTCCACACTTTGGAATAAAATAAGAATAAAGTGGTACAGCTACCGTGGTCTAAAATGAGAAAACATTTCGCCGCCATGAAGTAAAAACCTCTTCCTTCTCTCTTCAATGGGTCCCTGGCCGACGAAGAATCGTTATGTGCTGGTTTTATTATCACTCACAACACAAGAACATGAAATATGCCGACGTAGAATAACGTCGTAATGTTCATTAACACTAATAGGCCATTTGCAGGACATAATCACATGTGACTGTTACTGGATGGCAAAACTTCAAACTTCCTTTATTCAAATCACTTTTGCTAGATTAGTAATGTCATATCCAATGGCTTTTCCAAAATGCTTTTTTCCCTTGCAAGATAGTTTCGGTGCCGTCCAGCAGAGCCTTCCCCAAGAGACCTTTGGCTGAATTGATTCGTTACATCAGCACGTGACTGTTTGTGAAAATGGCCTATAGTCTTTCCCCCTCAAACGTTTGCTTTGGGTGAGCTGTAGTAAGTCTGTACATGTCGCTGTTGTAAACACTTGTCTTTCCGCGCCTATTGGACAAGAGCTGCAACGATTCTGCGTGTTTCTCGTACATGCGTCCAAGCGATGGGAGAACCCAGGTAGCATTCAGTGAATGTAATACACAGAATTCAATAGATATGATAAGTATGTTACATCACGAAGTGCTGCGTAGGTCCAACCATCTCGTAATAAATATACCTCTTCAGTTTGTGCTTAATGTTTTCCCAATTTATATCAAACGTCATTCCCTTGTGTATCATTCCTTTATTTAATTGTTGCACACGAGAAGACATGAATATGGATACAACTCAAACAAATTGTCTTGTTCTCAAAAGAATGACACGTGGTCTTCTGATATGGGAAAACATTGCGCCCAAGCTAAAAAAGGTTTATTGTGAGCCAGGTCTTGGGAAAGAACGAAGGCTGACAATGTTTAGTAAGGAAATAATTAGAATTTGTTGCATTCTACATAAAACCGAACATCTGCATCAACGAGTTGGAGTACGCCATGGGTTTAACGTCGGGGTGCGGCTGTTGAAAGAAAGAAAAGAGAATGAATAATTTTAAGATTGTTTTACGAAGGTACACTTACAGTTCTCCTCAATAGCTAGCATGCATGCATCCGAACACAAACTGTTGGTTAGGTTTGTCAGCGAATCAGCGACAGATTTCTTGTTCTACATCCCCAGCAACGTACCAAAATATATGTACTCTTACGCGCTCTCTCATTGGCTGTTTAGCGTTACTCGAACCAGTCAGATTCGTAGACAAACCTATACATAAGTTTATGTTCGGATGCACGCAGGCTACTCAATAGTACGCCAGGAATCGTCGTCACCACGAAGTAGGCTTTTCTTGAATGGCAATCAAATCATTTTTGCATGACATTTCATAGGCACGCGCCCTTGACAACTTTGTGTTTTTTTTTTCACAATTAATGTCAAGAAAACACTTTGATTCACGTCCACCAAAACTCTAATTTGTGTCGCGACGGAAAATTATACGATTCTTTAAGATGAACTGAATTAGACAGTGGCTAACAAACGTGTGACCGTCAAAGCAGTACCAATGTATACGATTTGTGGAATGTTTCAATGATTTTCAGTTTTACTTACAACAGCATCGTATGAGGTGAAGACTGGCTTTAGATCCGTTCCCATGGTGATGAAAGCTCCCTTGTTTCCCATCTGGTCACTAAAACAGTTAAGCCGATTTGAAAGCATTAAATGTTGGAAATATTTAAGTGATAATGCTCCTACGACATGCAAAACCATCGACGAAGCCTTTGCAGCGCGATTCTTAGTTTTCTTCTAGGACGTTGTAAGAATCAGTCATAATCACCCTTCCCTGTGCAAATATGCCGTTACATAAGACGATTCGTAACGGCGACTTTTTGCCCAACATTGTAGCATTAAAAGTTGGCCTCGTGTAACATGCCGCGCGCGGCAACACAAATCGATGCCAATAACATGAGTTTTTAAGGTCATTTAAAATATCCTTAAAAATCGTAATGTGTTGCTTCCTTCAACGACACAAATTTGTGCAATTTCTTACAAAGTCATTTCACGGATATATGGTATACACTCTAGTACATTAAATTTGCTAGTTGCGATAACAATATTTGAGGATGCGCAGCAACTAAATGATCAATGAAATATAGGTAATTAATTAAAAAAACACCCAATACATTTTCTCTAGCTTGGTGCTAATTTTAACGTGATAAGCATTGGTTTTTTTGTTAATTAAGAAAAGGTCTTTTAAATTTCAGTAAACCCATTTACGAGGCTTACCAATAATTGGGAGCTGAGAAAATAGTTATACACTTTCCACCATGCATGACCTCGTACCCTTCCGGTTTTACCTCATGACTTCGTATGACATACTCTATAATAACATATGAAAATTTGTTGGAATAACTGTGAATCCCCTCTTCAGCAACTCTGTCTATGATTCCATAATACTCCCCTTTCCATGTCTGTAATCCCATCCATTCCCATACTATTTACCATTCTGTGTCTGTGATCCCATCCCATCCAACTATACTCCCCTTTCCATGTCTGTAATCCCATCCAATCCCATGCTATTTACCATTCTGTGTCTGTGATCCCATCCCATCCAACTATACTCCCCTTTCCATGTCTGTAATCCCATCCATTCCCATACTATTTACCATTCTGTGTCTGTGATTCCACCATACTCCCCTTTCCATGTCTGTAATCCCATCCATTCCCATACTATTTACCATTCTGTGTCTGTGATCCCATCCCATCCAACTATACTCCCCTTTCCATGTCTGTAATCCCATCCAATCCCATGCTATTTACCATTCAGTGTCTGTGATCCCATCCCATTCCACCATACTCCCCTTTCCATGTCTGTAAACCCATCCATTCCCATGCTATTTACCATTATGGCCCTTTCCATAAAGGTAGCCACTACGACCAAGTACCTACCCAGGTCATTATCTTCACAGAACTTCTCTGTAATATCAGGACCAAACTGGATTCCTACACCTCGTTTACTGGTTGATCTTCCAGGCTAAAATACACAAACATTTTAACATTAAATACAAACAATAAAAAAGGAAATATATTGTTAAAACTGGTTTACAGCTAGCTACAATAAAAGGTTTTTAACCAAAAAATATGAACCCCAAAACAAGAGCATCCCTGGTACTATAGGGGATTCCATTCGGGAAGTAACTCCTGCTAATGCTAACAAACATATTTTACAACCATCACTCCCCATATGGGACTCTTCTGTGAGGCTCCCTCCATACACACTACCACTGCATTCTATAATTACAACATACAGCACTCAACTCACATTTTTTATGGAAGGAGAAAACCAGAAAACCCGGAGAAAACCCTCGTGGAAAGGGAGAGAACAACACAACAAACAAACTCAATTCACATCTGATTCAGTCTGAGACAGGGCTTGAACCCGACCCATAGTGGTGAGAGGTGAGCAGCAAACCACTTTGTCACCCTACTCATACTTGATCAAACCCTGAAACAACTTCTGGGCTGATCTACGTCAGGGCATGGCTTAGAATTAAAGTCTAAGAATTACACCGTAAACCTCCGAGAAGAGAGTTGAGTGCACCACTGCTATAGCATACCACCCCACCCTTGGTTTATACTTGATTGATTTTTACCTGTGGTTGAGGGTCTGACCATAGTAAATCACACATAAGACCTGACAAAGTAAAACAATTGAGAAAGTATTATGAGGAAATAGCAAATCATTGAAAAGCTGTTTAAAGTTTTTTTATAATTTGGAAGTCCTCTATAGTAATTACTTTGTATATTTCATGCCAACAGCCCATGGTATATGTAATTGACGACATCCTTTAAACCAATCACCTCATTGGGTTCTTCCAATTGAAAAACAATACTGGAGGTTTTTGGCAGACTAAATAATTATCTCAGAATTCTTCTCCAAGGTGTTGCTAAGGCTTCTTTCACATAACAGATGATATCCAGTAAAACAGAACCCCTACTTTAGGAAATGCTCTATTGACTCCAGTTGTTTGCTATATTTTCCAATCTCATTGCCCCCCCTCCAAACTTGGTTGATGCAATCTTTGAGCAAAGCAAGTTCATCATGGTGGAAAATGATTTTTGAAGTAGTATTTATTACCTTCTGAAGGAGGCTGCTTATTCCGAGATATTTCTCTTAAATCATCTAACTTGACATTATCTGAACTAAACAAGCCACCATGCATGACCTGAATGAAAAAGTTGGAAGAAAGTTGAAAAAACAGTACATGTAGAAAACAAATGAATGAACGGGGGATTAGGGGAGGGCTTAAGATGTTCCTGGCACTGTCACTTATACAAAGGATTCTTTTCCACAGAACAACCCTTACCAAAACTTTGTTTTCAATTAAATGACACAAGGGCAGCCAGTTATAGACTTCTGTAAAGAGATCTACCATTTCTGGGGTATATGTGAGTAAGGTTAAGGAAATTGAAGGGGGAAAATGGCATAGCAAGGTTATGTTTTTACACTTCATGCCATATCCTTTCCAAGAGCAGTATAATTATTACTTTGTTAAGTGGCAATCCTAGATAAAATTCTATTTAATCTTTAATTCGATTAAGCTATCTAAACAAATAACCCTGTTTCCAAAAACATGTAAAATAAGCAGTTGGCAGATACTTTTTTAATCAATAAAATATTTTAAAAAACGTGTTTGAAAAGGATATTTAGTTTTGACCTCTCCATCAAAGCCATACATTTGATTCATAGAACTACTTTCATGGTTTCCTGAAAAAAGAAAAAAAAATTATACACCAAATTGAAATTTGAATATGAACCAGGATGCTAGCAAATATTATTCAAATTGGCCACCATATTACAATTCAGTGCATAAGCTTTAGCTTAGGAGGTTTTCATAAACATGCATGCATGCTGAAATTTAGTTTTTCTGCCGTCAATCAAAAATAATCAGTCGATACCTTTTCTATTTTTGACTGGAACAAGAATAATGAAATTCAAATTAGCAAATTGCAACTACAGAGTTTGCATATTAATAAAATAGCAGTAAATTTCTTGCTGAAGTAGATAGAGTATATTACACTACAGAACAATGCCCTATAGCTGTATATGCTGCTGATAAGCTACAAGGTCATGCCATCATGTTTCACTGGATGGAATTGCTTCCAAGACTCCTAAAGAATAGACTAATGGTAACTGTGATTCTAAATATTTTGCAGAAAACTCTTAAAGGCTTGTTTTGAAATTGCTTTTTTGCTGCCAGCAATCAAAATGGCATCATTAACAAAGAATTGAATGCAATCAACTCCATTCCTCTAAACCAAGTCTTTCCTTGAGTGGCCACCAGTTTTAAACATGATTAAATCTACCTTCCTGAGGTAAGTTAGTTATCAAGGTTTGAAACTTGTTTAGTTAGCCACCTGTGCAGTGTGAACAGCCACTAGTTTGATTAAACTCTTAAAATAGGTTTAAAAGTCTGGTGTGAATAGGATTCTATGTACCTCTTGACATGAAGAAGTGTTCTGGATATAACAGCTTGAAACAAAATAATGTGAAGATAACTTCACATGAAAATGACCCTCTATCAACAAAATCTCCATTAAAAAGCTAGAATCAGTTAAGGATGATAAGAGCATGGTGAAAAAAATGTCATAGATGGCTTCATGGTGGCACATAAAAATATTCCTAAAGTATGTATGGTGACCTAACTAGCTTGCAAAACTAATAATTCAATAACTACCTGTACAGTAATTACACTGAGATCAACCATTTTGTCTCATTCAAAGGATACATATGGGTTGTCCTCTGATGGAATTCCATTTAGTTCAAATATATTGAGAAGATCATAAAACTGACCATGAATATCACCACAGACTGTGAACTTCCCTGACTTTTGAAATAAAACAACACAGAAAAAAAGCAATTAGAACAGAACAATACACAATGCTAACACATGTAGATCTCTTACACGATGGTTTTTAGACATTCGGCGAACTCAGACATTTCGCACCTTATTGGTTTTTCAATACCTCCAGTCATAAATATAAATACAGAAAGTACCGACTGATTATTTTTGATTATCGGCAGCACAAAAAACTTGTGACTACCAAGTTTGCAGAATATCAAAAACCATAGTAAGTTTGTGCATAATGTTTTCCTATTTCAGACCATATGTAGACCCTAGAGTACCATTTGTTTAACAGCCATGCATGAGAAGATTGACACATGATAAATACAACTCAAATAAAGAGTCTTATTCTCAAGAGAATGACAAATGGTGAGACTGTGATGGGAAGACATTATGCACCAGTTAAAAGAATCTATTAGACATGACTTTTAGTATTTAAGAGATTTTTTCCAGCTGTAGGGCAATTTTTGATAAAAACTTGTGTGATTGAGATTGCAGTGTACCTTGGGTATTTTGATGCTAATCAGCGAAGGTTGTTTTTCCAGGAACAATTTCATATCTTTTAATATCTAAAAGAGAGAAAAATTAACTAAAAATTTTTTTTTAAAGTGTGATCTTTTGTAATTGCAGGGGCTGTGGAGGGGGGCGAGGCAGGCCCTCCACTTTTCCCCATACTAGTCTCAAAAACAATCTATCAGTTTTCTCTGCAATCACAGAGTGGGACAATCACAAATGGAACCCTCTGACCCATGCTAGGTGAAAGCCCAAGATCAAATAGAATTTATAAGTTGATTTTTGTGGAGGGAGGAAAACTGGAGAACTTGGAGAAAAACCCTCGAAGCACAGGAGAGAACCAACAAACAACTCTACCCACATAGGACACCGAACAGGCAGGGCTCAAACTCTAGTCGCATTGGTGAGAGATCACACATAAGAAGAGCATGTCGCCTGCGCCTTCCCTTTATTTTTCTATCTTAGCCCCCTCCCCCTCACTTTTTCCCCTGCTACAGTAGTCTCATATGATTTCCAATCTCCGTGGTCCCTCAATTGTCATATAAAATCACCATTCATGTCTAGCATCAAGTCAAACCATGTAAGAAATAATAGACCTCTCTAGCTTGGGTGTAATGAATATGGACACAAGTCAAACAAAGAATCTTATCCTCAAGACCATGTGTCATTCCCTAGAGTATCATTTCTTTGTTTAATGCTTATGCATGACAAGACACATGAATATGAGTTTGACTCAAACAGAGAATCTTATTCTCAAGAGGATGACATGTGGTCTGAAATGGGAAACCATTACACCCAAACTTAAGAGGTCTATTATTCACCTTATAAGCAAATTTTCTATGAATTTTCTTTTGTTCTTTGAATGTTTCCATCATTTGCTTTATAAATTCCAAGGTATATCCCTGCTTATCATCAATGACTGGTCCATCATAGCTGTCTTCAACAACTGTGAACAGAAATATGTGTTTTTCTTTAGAGCTTACAGAACATAATAGGAAGAGTTAATTAACAATAAACAATCAAGAAGTGTTGAAATTAAAGCACTCTACTACATGCTCCTTTTAACACTCCTCTTACAGTAAATAAGTATGTAATTGGTATTTATTGTCTCACCGATTGAATCAATATCAATAGTATCAAATACTGCCTTCTCCTCTGCTGCAATTGCTTTCTCAAACATTTGCCGTTGGACAATCTTCTTGCATTCGGTGTATTTTATCTTGGCATCCTTATCATTGGGTCTGAACTTCACCACCTAATGTTATTGTGAAAAATGAAAAAAAAAATTAGGCAAAGTTCTAGTGAATATCACATTTTATCATTTAATTTTCTGCAAAGAACGTGCATGGTATGGAAAAAGGAAATGCTTGAATGAAACCGTATCAGCACTATTCATCTGCTCGCGATTGGGTACAAGAGGGTTTAGTATTACTATAGAGAGAGTTTGATCATTCTTTGCAGAATTAAATGATAAACAACTTATCAGTAAGCTAAGCAAATGATTAGACTTTGCGTTTTTACTCGTCACTTGTTTTTGGCTCTCCAAAATACTCCGTAACTCAAAAAAAAACTCATAAAAAACACAGCCGTATCAGATGCTTAACCCACTGATAATCTCTTCAAATCAAGAGGGAGCATGGATATCCAACTTTCGGTAGTAGAGCCAATCAGAAATGTACAAGTGAAACATACAAACGAAACAGCAGAATTGAAAACAATAGCCTTTCAACATATACTTTATTCCCACGAGAAAATGACAATAGCTATCTAGTTGTCACATGAAAACTCAAGGTTCAAATTACCATATCTTTTGTTCATGTCTAAAACTAAAACTAAAAATGAAGTGCTTAATATCTACCTGTAGTAAGTCCTATTTCATGGATATATGGTGTACCCTTTAATTACTACTAATTACTAAATTGACTCATGATATTCTCTGACATAACCTTAGCTTATATCAAATCCTAATTAAGAAAATATTTCAAGTTGCCATGGAACCTTGAACTACTTTTGTAAAAAGCTTTCACTGAAATCTCCCATTTACAGGTGACATTGTGATCATACCATTTCATAGTCCTTGAGGCTTAACTTGAATTTTCCAAGTGCCATGTTAGCCGTAGCTCGCCGGTAATACCCCTGGAAAAATTGCATCAATCGGGTTAACAACTGAAAAGATTTGTAGATACAAGGAAATCATGGAGACACACACAAAAAACATTTTTAAACATCTTTCCTGATTTGCAGTTGCATGCCGTTGTAACATTTGCAAAAATTGGAATAATAAAAAGATGAGACCAGTTCACTTTGAGCAACAGTGAATATCATAACTATGGTGTGTTTTGTTAGAATTTGAGATTTTACTGCCTTCAATCATGCAATATCTGTATGTACAAATAAATTGATCATATACTTTTGGAAGAAATATTATAAAAACACACATAATTTCCTATAGACAGCTAGAGAACTAGAGTACATATAGTATTGAAGGTTGCAGCAAATAAATGCTTTGATTTGGTAGCCATTTGATTATTTGTATTTAGGGAAAAAAGCCATAGTGATCCTTAGATCTAGTGTTCCACTCTCCTCCACCAGTACTCTAGCTCTTCAGCAATATTTAATTTGAACTACCGGTACACAAATCTCAAACTTATAGTTTAGCATCCTTTTTTCATGTAAAGGTATCTAGGAAGAATAGTAGACTTTTAAACATTGAGGAAACTCTTAAAAAATATTTAATTCATATATAATTCCGAAATCCCCAAATCGAAAACTATTAAAAAGAGCACTGAGATACAGTAGCATGTCATGATTCGCCAGCTGCTCAAAATCTGTACAGCAACTTACTTTGATGTACTTCTTGTCCAGTTGAATGGCTTTATTTGCATCAGCAAGAGCAAGACCATAGTACTCAGTTTTCAAGTAACAAAAGCTCCTATTACCTAAGTAAGCTGGTACAGAAGGATTAAGTTCGATGGCCATACTGTACAACCCAATGGCGGCTTCATACTTTCCATCTAAAATAAAATATAAATCACAGCTTACAACTCCTCTTTAGTTACCAACGCAAGTTCGATCTCAAAAATACCTTTGAATAAGTTGTTTGCTTGGGTTTTTAATTGTTCAGCTTCTTGTATGGGTGATATTTCGCCATTGAACTCTTTCCCGTCTTGGCAGTCGCTGTCGTCGGCCATCTTGCTTGTTCTTGTGCGGGAAATTCTCCACTAGTCCACAGGCCCTTTGACCGCAACGTTACATTGGCATATTATGGGAGGGGAGGGACATTTTGTTCTGCATAACCTTGGAAGGACGAAAGGGACAAAAGTACGCTTGCAGGTGAGAAATATGAAAGACTTTTTGATAAGTTTTCTCTTCGACTGGCGACTGAAGATTATCCCACAATATTTCAATGACAAAACTTCTCAACTGGACACATATTTTCTGCTACTAATTATATTTTCACATGTTGCCTCGCTTAATAAGCCATATCCATATCAAAGTTTCTTCTTATGAGAAATGATGATCTTGGAAATGACACTTGGTCTGAAATCTATGGGAGGAATTACACCAACACAAATTAGGTTTATTGGGTAGGTCTATACAATGGTTCGACTATACTTTGCACTTTGGATCCCCATACATCAACCAATAATATTATAGTTGATAACACACCCACAAATGCTCTTATCATTGGCTTTCCATGAGCACCCTGAGCAATATGAAGACTTCTTTTGAGTTCCAGGTGTGGATCTAGGGTAGGGATACAAAAGGGGTTCACCCCACCCCACCAAATAAGCTGATTACAATGCATTATTGTTTGAGTCTGTGAAAGCCTTGATTATGTACACATGGTATATAGCCCTTCCTAAAATAATCCTCACCACTTCTGGCCAAAATGTTCAAACTATACAAGTCTAAATATTTAATTTTTCAAAATTTGCCAGACTAGGGGTCCCCTCGCAATGAAAGCTCATTAGAAGAGCATTACAAATTAGTAATAATATGGTCCATGTACGAGAGGACCCTTCATATACTGAATTCATTACATACTCAGTTGTGACAATGGCTCTGTTTCATTCCTGTTTATTACTTGTTTCAGACACAGTATATATACATTAAAAGCACCATTAACAGGATATAATAAAATACAATGATTACACATTGTTAACAGACTCAATCACATATGATCTGCATTTATGACTACTGAGGCCCTTTTAGGGAAGGGGTTACCCATGTCTTTCATCTGATTTTACGATTTTAACACTGCCAATGTTGCAATTTCGGAACTTTGTTGTGTTGCTTGTCAGAATTTAAACCTAACAGGGCCTTGCTGTCAGTAATCCATTAGAGCAGTCACTATGATTCTGTGCTAGTTTGTGGCTCTCGTGTTGCCTTTTTTAGATCATGTCTTTGTCAGAATTTATTCCTAAGAGGGCCTCACTTCAAGTTCAAGACTGATTACAATCAAACACAAATCTATACTTGTTCAGCCTTTGTCGAACTTGATTGTCTTGACTTTTCTTTTGAAGTGAGTTTTACAGAGCATGGCACTTAAGATGACTACCATAGAAAATATATGTAAAAGACATTCAAGATTCTAGGTTTATAACTGGATATTTTTATGAATGCTACACTTAATATTTATTAACGAAAATCCATTGTGCTTTTCACTAGTGATTATCTCAGAATCTGATATATGCTACCTTTTGAATATATCCATCCCAGTTCTATTTAGCTTCTAAAATAATTTTTTATGCTCCACCAGGGAGATAAAAAATAACTCTAGATCCTTGCAGTAGAGTCTACTGACTAAGTTTAAATCATTACAAAGGTATGAGAACGATTTGAAGGTGATAAAACAGGAAGAGCTGGCCAGATCAGAAAATAAATTTAAAAACAATTCTATAAATTTACAAAATGTACCAATTATTAAAGCACATTCTAACCATCCCTCTTCCTCCTCTTGGTTTTGCTAGGATACTCTTCATCTGATGCAGAGTCAGTATTGTTGTTTTCTGTCTTGACCGTTAAGCCATCTAAAGGAGAGTTAGGGTCTTTGAGGCCTTCAAGTAAGGATTCTGGGTTTGGAGAAGTACTTAACAAAGAATCAGGTGTAGATAAGAGAGCAGCTGTTGCATCTGCATTAAACTGACCAGTGGTCCTTGCTTTTTCTAGTGCTCGAACTGTTGAAAAAAGAGCAGCATACAATTTAAACAAATTGTTAAGATTATATTTTTTCTGGTATCCTAAATATCATGTTTTCTGATTGGCTAAGGGAGTGAGCAATATTTCTATCTCTGACCACAGTCATGACAATAAGACATTTTGATCTGCAGAGTGGGTATAGTTGAAACCATTTCTATCCAGGGTTTGAAATGGCCGCACATCGGACAATGTCCTGACAGAACTGGGACATGTCTGGTCAAAACTTTGCCTTGGCCAGTCATTTTGACCATTAACTTATACCAGACATGAGATATGACTGAGCTAAAACTAATTTGGCCTGTGATCATGATTTGCAACTGCATGATCAGCAATTATTATATAGCCCTGCTATCCCAGACCAATGATTTTAGTCCCAAGCATTTAAAAGTTGCAAATTTGTGAAAGCTTTAATTGTCAACATCTTTGTATCTGAGAGTACCAAACATTTGAATTCAAATGCATTTTTGTCCCCCCTGCATAAAACTATTTTTAAATGGATGTAAGTCAAACTCTTTGCCAACTTGTTCAAGAAGTGTTGCTCAGTTGTTCTAATTAGATTTCAAGGCATACAATGTGGGACAAAGTTGAGTTGTGAAGAGAGAAACATGCCTAGAAAAATGCACCTGGAGTGTAAGTAAAGGAAATGAATACAAAAGAAAAAGATGAACTGTAAAACTTTGACACTTGAAGTTTACCAAGCCTGCCAGGCAGTTCTAGCAATAAGCATATACTCCAACCAGACAGAATTAATTTCATGAGTTACAGAAATGAAACAAGAATCTTTTACTTTTATAGGTATCTAATAATTGTAATGCACCTTGTTGATCTAGTATCATGTTTTGTCTTTTAAGGTCATCAATATCCATCTAAAATACAAAATATACATGAAAGTGGATTAAAAATTACAACATTAATAACAAGTGCACTGATGCACACATCTAAATTTTGTATGCCAGCATAAAAATAAATGAAGGTTAATGGGGGCTGTGATGTTCCACTATTAACTAGGCTTCTTGACTAATAAATAGCCCTAACAGGTCCATACTATTAAATATATGTTTTTCACATATTCAGACTGTCTTACAAAGGTATAACTAGCTAAAACTAGTGTGAGCTGCGTCGGTGTTTCTAATGAAACAGTAATGATGAAAAGGTAAATTATACACCGTGAAAAGATGAAAAAACTTACTGACGTTTCGGACGCTAGTCCTTCGTCGGAGTAAAAGAGAAAGAAGTGGTAGAAAGGAGTGTATATATGATAGAATAAGACAAAAGAAACCAATGAGAGCAAGGTAGGCAAGGAAACAAAAACAAACAATCAAAAGACAAAAGGAAAGGTTAGTTGAAAATAAAGCGTTCATTAATCCCGTTGGGACTAAGAGTGCCCAATAGGTGAAAAAGCCGCATTTCTTTGGTCTTGCGACAATCATTGTTGCCGTTAAGCAGAGAAAGACCGAAAACAATGAAGTCAGAAAGAGAATGGTTAGTTAGATTAAAATGGCGGGAAACTGGTTTGGTAGGATCGTTATTGCGAATATCATAAAGATGATTGCAAATGCGATCACCAAGACGGCGGCCAGTCTCACCCACATATAAAAGATTACAGCGGGTACATTTAATACAATATACAACATTAGAAGTGGTACAAACAAAATGGTCAGTGATTTTAACAGTAGATTTGGGACCGACAACAGAAGTGTGAGAGGCTATGTGAGGACAAGTATAACAACGTTACGAGAACAGCGAAAAGTACCAGGTTCTTTGTTAGAGGGAAGAACTCCCTTGACCAAGAAAGAACGGAGATTACGATCACGTTTATAGGAAAGAGAGGGCGGTTGTTGCTTTCACTCTTACGTATCATCCTATTAACATTTCCATTAAGCCCATTGTTAACCGCAACTTTTCTCTGCTTGACTCTGATACCCGCACTTCTGCTATTTTCAACAACCGCCCTCTCTTTTCCTATAAACGTGATCGTAATCTCCGTTCTTTCTTGGTCAAGGGAGTTCTTCCCTCTAACAAAGAACCTGGTACTTTTCGCTGTTCTCGTAAACGTTGTTATACTTGTCCTCACATAGCCTCTCACACTTCTGTTGTCGGTCCCAAATCTACTGTTAAAATCACTGACCATTTTGTTTGTACCACTTCTAATGTTGTATATTGTATTAAATGTACCCGCTGTAATCTTTTTTATATGTGGGTGAGACTGGCCGCCGTCTTGGTGATCGCATTTGCAATCATCTTTATGATATTCGCAATAACGATCCTACCAAACCAGTTTCCCGCCATTTTAATCTAACTAACCATTCTCTTTCTGACTTCATTGTTTTCGGTCTTTCTCTGCTTAACGGCAACAATGATTGTCGCAAGACCAAAGAAATGCGGCTTATTCACCTATTGGGCACTCTTAGTCCCAACGGGATTAATGAACGCTTTATTTTCAACTAACCTTTCCTTTTGTCTTTTGATTGTTTGTTTTTGTTTCCTTGCCTACCTTGCTCTCATTGGTTTCTTTTGTCTTATTCTATCATATATACACTCCTTTCTACCACTTCTTTCTCTTTTACTCCGACGAAGGACTAGCGTCCGAAACGTCAGTAAGTTTTTTCATCTTTTCACGGTGTATAATTTACCTTTTCAGACTGTCTTACATGTAATTACAGAAATAATAATAAGCCTGGTTTTCAGGTTGTGATGGAGTTGGAGGAGTTGGTATTGGATTTAAAGCAGTTCGTAAGTGGAATTTCAAGTGAGAACCGATCGCCATTCATAAGAAGACAACCAAGACAAAGGAACCCTCTTAATCTTTTTAAATTTACAGCCATTCTCAATCACATAAGCCGCTCTAGCAATTGTTTCTGTCACGATGAAGAATCTTTTGGTGGATGTCAATCAAGGCATTTCCATAACATTCTTTAGGCACGTGCCCTTATAGCTTTGACTTTTCAGACAATGTTATGGAAAGGCTTTGTAATTGGCATCCACCAAAGCCTTCTTCATCACGAGAGAAACAATTGATAGAGGGAGTGTGCAATTGAGAATGGCTGTAATGTGATTCCAACTCTGTCTTTTGGTTTTCACTTCTTCATAAACATTACTTCAAACCAGGCTTGACAATGATGGCTTCTTTCTTACCTGATGTGTGTGATTCTTTTTCCTCATATGCTGAATGTAGTCTGTTGCTTTATTTAGTATTTGCGCCCTTGATGCCTACACAAAGGAAAAAATGTTCAGTCTTGGTGAAAATGCATTCTAGAAAAAATATTATTTGCATGGTATAATATATGATATTTGTTTGTTCTTCAATCAACTTTTTTTTTGTATATTCTCTCTTAAGACCTTTGTTGTTAATCTAATAAATAAAAAAACACTTACATAGGTAGATTATCCAAATGAGACGATAGTCCTGTTGACTTCTCCTGTCATACTTTTTAATGCATTTAAGTAATCAACTTAATATTTACCTTGGGTGTAATGTTTTCGCATTTCATACCACGTGTCATTTCCTAAAGACAGCATTTCTTTGTTTAAAATTTGTGCATGAGAATTGCCCTAATTCACTATGATGTCACAACAATCTTCAACAATCTATTGTTTAAACACAAAGGGTCATGGTTGTTGGACTGGGTCAAATTAACTCAAATTCACCAAAACTTGTTCTAAAACCTGTATCAATTCACGAAGAGAAGTAAAATAGCCAGCAAACACTCCAAATATTTTATAGAACATTTAACACATATTATATCTGAAAACCAGGCCATTTTAGATTAAACTGTTTAGCAAGGAGTGTATTTTGTTGAATATCTATTTGATTTTGCAATTCTATCATGCACATAAACAAGCAGTGACGACATAGTGAATTAGGTCAATTAGACACATGAATAAGTAATATAACTCAAGCAATTAATCATTTTCTCAAGGGAATGACATATGGTCTGAAATGGGAAAACATGCTCAAGATAAAGCGATTAAATCACATGCTGGTAATTTTTGTAAAAAAGTTGATAAGTATAAAACATTCCATGTTAATTGCTCACCTATGTCTACCTTCCAGGTATCCCACAAATATTACAAGCTGAAATAAATGCTATTTCTATTCTTATGTTTAGCCTCATTGTTGAGTGAGGATCCTGAAGGGCATCCTAATGACATCCTTGTCCAAAAGAACAAATCTAAATCCCATTTTTCTCTTGTTTGTGAAATCAGTTTCCAACATGTAAAATCCCATTTCCCAGCTCTAAGGGAGTGTTCATTATTAATTATTGCTTATAAATATCCTAGCTCCCATTTACCCTTCCTTACCCTTTTAATCAGATCATTTGGTCGAAGTTAAGGATAACTCAGCAACCACTATACATGTACAGAGCATGAGTTAATCACTGAAGTCAGGGTCTAGTTTGTTATTAAATGCCAAGAAAAGCAATATAAATTGAAGCAATAGACTCACTCTTGGTTTTCAAATCTTGTTGAGTTGCACAATTTCTTGTGAAAACCGGAGATTCCTTTTCAAACTTTAGCTAGCTCTAGCCTAATTAACAAATGATTTTTAACATAACTTATACCCCGGGTGTAAAGGACATAATTAAAGTAGAATCATATTGATTTACACAAGAATTAAAATAATTCTAGAACTAGAACTAACTAGAACAGGATCAAATTATTATTACTTTCTTAAATAAATATGATAAATAGTCAAAGTGTTTATGAAATGAGATTTTGACAGATAATAAACTATTAATAAAAGTCATCTGTGTTTTCAAGATTCATTAATCTGTTCCAAAAAAGAGCCCAGACACATCTCAATTTTCTATTTATTAAAATATGTACCCTGGTGCTCTACTCAGGCTTTTATACAGGCTTTATACAAAATATGCATAAAATTATGAAATGTAAGAATCCTCTCAATCCCATTAAAGAATTGCTAAAATTCTGCAAATTCGGAACGAAAAGAAATCTATTGAAATACAAGTGAGAAATGAGACAACGAAAACAAAAAAAGTCAAATTTTCAGCTGTTTACGATTTTAAATTTCTCGGAAGCTGGACTCCCAATTAAATATTCAGCGCAAGTCTGGACAAGTATTCCTATTTCGTACATGTCTAAAACAATTTCACAGTGATTTAAATAAAAAGTTTTGGGTATTTTGAACAAATCTTAAGTTTAAGACCACGATTTTTTGAAACCTGGAGAATTTTTTAAGGGGAATTTATGTAAGGAAAACAGATCTAGACAACAGCTGGAGCTACCACTAATAAAAATAGCTCATAACTTTACTAAAATCGAGTTTAACGCAACAAAATTTGAGGAATATGTTTATGCCTATTTAGTCGATCGATCTTAGAGATTTTTTCAATAATATCCTACAAAGTGTCTCAAAATCCTGGACTTGCAAACAATACAAATACTGGTAAACGAACACTGATTATTCAAAAAGATTGTTTACTTGTGTACATACTACGTTATCCACGTCAGTTAGTAGGCGAAAATCGATATTTTCCGAAGGTAAAGATGGAAACGTCGTATAACTAAACTTATCTTACATAGGGAAGAATAAGGAATGTTTCTAACTAGGGGATATATATTGATGATTTGGGTTTGGCCACCCGTCGTATTATGACAGACACCGAGCGATTACGAAAGCATCGATAAACAATCTTTAGCTTACCTTTTCTCCTTGCAATGAAGGGATGGAGTCCCGTAAGTGAGAAAAACTATCTTTAATGTGGTCTCTTCTCTTTCTTTCCAAAGCATTATGATGTGCCCTTTTGTCAGCCTAAGGAAAATAGAACAATCTTAGCGTAAGGATGAGAAGGGCATACATATTTCCCTTATCTTTTCAACCTCACGACGAAAGGAGTCATCAAATATTCAAACTCGTAGAAAGAAAGTAAACGAGTGGATTTCATAGCGTGACGCGAAGGACACATAATTTACCTAATGAAATTCTGTGCGATTCTAACGATTCAACAATCTTTTTTATAGATGATTTTTTATCCAAACACAGCTAGCATACCAAGGTTTGACTGAGGTCGGACCGGTTAAATATCAACACGTGCTTTTAGTTTCAAGCCATGTGGACAACTGTAGTCGAATTTGACACCAAAACATTCAAAATAGATGCTTGAAAAATTCGTTTGAAAAGAATCTAACTTAACATCATAAGGGAATAATAAAGTGATATAAGATATTAAAAAAAATCTTACATACAAGATCACTTACATCGTCGCTGCTTTCCAAGTCAACTTCTTTTTCGTCCTCACTCATGTTGCTTTGTATTTTTTCCTTTCTGCGAGTTGCTTCTCCCTCGTGACTCGCGCACGTGTCCATCCCTTCGTAGCTCAGCCGCCATCGCCATCAATCGACCAATCATAAATCACATTATATCACAATGACCCAATATATCGTATTCTGTGATTGGTTTTCTGAGCTAAAAATAAAGGAACCCCAAAACTATTTTATGAACATATATGAGGAAGCCCAAACGTAGTTGATCGCAACCGAATTTTTTTGGAAAAGGAAACATTTCCTTAAACTACCAATCCCCAAATCTTATCATTTTTTGTTTTTGATGTCGTAAATAGAAAAGTAAAGTAAAGACATGTTAACTTTTATAATATTGGTATCACAAACGATCAAATGTTTGTCAAGTTCCGATCTTGTTACTTCGTGGGTATGATGAAACGGAATCATTAAATGAGAAATTTTCGATTATTCTTAACTAGGTGTGTCATCAGCTAAAGTCAGCTAAAGTTTAAAATTATACCATCCATATACAAGGGATTATCCGTTTCAATAATTACTTTTAAACAGACATTTTTCGAAAACGAAAGTGCAACTTGTTCCGGCTGACCTATAGTCACATCAGGATACAACACAGATAGCCCAAGCCAAATAAAATCACTTTATTTAAGGTGACTGCCTACTTTTGAAAATTGATTTAAACTTTTTTTAAAACATCGATTTTCCGAATTGAAATTTAATGCTGATTCCAAATCTGGAAAGAAAAATTGGGTGTCCCGAGCTTGTTTTCGAGATAATCAGCATTTAATGGAAGCCTACGCACGAGCTTTTGGAGTAAAATCTGCGCCACCGGAAGTGATTAGAAAAAAAATAAGATCCATAAGATCAAAGTTATTTGTAGACTATATGATAGCACAAATGAAGGCTAGTCAATCATCCTACAATAATATATGGATATTTTCAACAAAAAGACAAAAAGATAAATTGTTTTCTTATATTTTGTAGTTTCGGTGCTCTTAAAAATCTCATAAAGTCGAACAAAAATCTTTACGAAAATCTGTAGATGATGGCTAGTGAAACTAGCGTGGACTGCGTCGGTGTTTCTAATGAAACAGTTATCGTAGATTGATAAGTTTTACACCGTAGTGAAAATAGAAAACTGACGTTTCGGACGTTAGTCCTTCGTCGGAGTCAATGATTACCCTACCTGCTAGCTGTGGTGTTATAGTAGTAAGAAAATGTATGGCGATACTTAAAAGGTTCAATAAAATCGTCAAAACGTGAAACAAAATAAAGAAACCTGTGCACAATGTCATCGATCAGGGATTGACCCTCTACTACCACGCTTTTTTTGTTCCGTTTGATTAGCACCAATTGTCTCTCTAATTAATCTCACGAGGGAATACGAAGTTGAAAAAGAAAATCTGGCTATCGGATCAAATCCAAACAAGACAAAATTGAGCACTTAGTGAGTGTATTACACTCAGAAAATTTTCATTTCCTCGCCGAAATAAGACGAGCAACGAGCATTTCTACAAATTCCTTTACTTATTTTTCAAAGCTCCGAGTTTTGATATCAATTAAAGCCGTGGAACGCAAATAAACAGTGTTGCATATGCATGTCACACTTCTAAATTTTACCTAGCTTGCCGTGACCCGACAATATAAAATTGCACAAACTTGCCCGCTGTAAGTGAACTCAATTGGAGAATTCATGTCAGTATTTCACTCATAAAACATTCTTTTGCCTTACTCAAATAAGCCAACTTTTCTCCGAATTTCCTTAGAAATATCATTCAGCTTGTCTCTATTCGGGTTTGTATATCACTGGTTGTTTTTTAGAGCAAATCTTCGAGTTGTTGACCCAGACGGCCTCGATCAAAACCTAGTTAAGAGTTCATTGAGAAACACTTGATTTATACACAGGCTTACCATCCGAAGTATCTGTGGTTTCGGATGTGTGGGCTCCCTGTGGTCTCTTATGGCGTTCGCGGTAAGGCTTCTCCTTCTTCTCCTCTCTCACACACACAAACATAGCTCACGCGAAACGCCTAAAACCGGCCTTAAAACGCATCGGACGAAGAAATAACACTCAAATTTCACGAAGTGAATGACTAAACTTTATTTTGACGGCATTTAATTCTTAGGAAATTTTCAGAAGATGTATTTTTGAGAAGCTGAAATCACTCGATAATGCAGTCAAAAGTTTATTAACTGGCGAACTCCGTAAGAGACCACAAGGGAGCCCACACATCCGAAACCACAGATACTTCGGATGGTAAGCCTGTGATTGCCCTTACAAAATTATTTTAGTCTTTGTTAAAATTAAAACTCGAACAAACCTTTTTATGCTTTCTATGTTCGTTTATAGCATTTAATCTCACTGAATCAGTGAACACGAATGAGAATAAATTACTTAGTAGTAAAACTCCGCGATGAAAGTCTACCACGTGAAATTGAAGGTCGCCACTTTGTTTAATGATGGACTTTGCTCATGTCCCGATAAAAAGCTAAAGATATAAAATTTTGGCCACATATCCTCTAAGAACATGTACGATTCGATTCCACACTAGCCTGCATGTAAACTCGCACATGAAGTATATCGTCACGCCATCCAATTCATATATGGGTAATATTGCGCAACTTTTCCATTTCGTCGGGGAGGAAAAAAACCCAGACGTATTTTAAGACTGGTTTGCTACAGTTCACATGCAGGCTATTGTGGAATCAGGGAACTGTGAAAGGGACTAGGTACACCGCAATGGCCACATATATCCTCAAAGAACATGCACGATTCGATTCCACAATAGCCTGCATGTGAAGTGTAGTAAACCAGTCTTAAAATACGTCTGGGTTTTTTTCCCTCCCCGACGAAATGGAAAAGTTGCGCAATATTACCCACATATTGATTGGATGACGTGTAGATATACTTCATGTGCGAGTTCACATGCAGGGTAGTGTGGAATCGAATCGTGCATATTCTTTAAGCATATGTGGCCAAAATTTTATATCTTTAACTTTTTATCGGGAAATGAGCAAAGTCCATCATTAAACAAAGTTTGCGACCTCCAATTTCACGTGGTAGACTTTCATCGCGGAGTTTTACTAGTAAGTCATTTATTCTCATTCTCACTGGCCGCCGTCTTGGTGATCGCATTTGCAATCATCTTTATGATATTCGCAATAACGATCCCACCAAACCAGTTTCTCGCCATCTTAACCTAGCTAATCACTCTCTTTCTGATTTCATTGTTTTCGGTCTTTCTTTGATTAACGGCAACAATGATTGTCGCAAGACCAAAGAAATGCGGCTTATTCACCTATTGGGCACTCTTAGTCCCAATGGGATTAATGAACGCTTTACTTTCAACTAACCCTTTCTTTTGTTATTTTATTGTTTGTTTTTGTTTCCTTGCCTACCTTGTTCTCATTGGTTTCTTTTGTTTAATTCCATCTTATATACACTCCTTTCTACCACCCTTTCTCTTTTACTCCCGACGAAGGACTAGCGTCCGAAACGTCAGTAAGTTTTTCATCTTTTTCACGGTGTACAATTTACCTTTTCATCATTACTTATTCTCATTCGTGTTCACTGATTCAGTGAGATTAAATACTATAAACGAACATAGAAGGCATAAGAAGGTTTGTTCGAGTTTAATTTTGATTTGAACGAAGACAACGTAGTTTTGTAAGGGCAATCAACAAGATTCAATGCCACAAATACACACCTAACACTTTTAATAAAAGTAAAATTTACGTCATGATTTCTTCAATAAAATAATAAGCGACAAAAGAAGAACTTGAAAAAATACTAAAGAACAAAAAGAATACCAATTCCGATGGAATCTTGAGGAAATATCAGCCTAACTATTACTATTTATTACTATTATTTATTTATTACTATTTATTACTATTATTTATTTATTACTATTATTTATTTATTACTATTTATTACTATTATTTATTTATTACTATTATTTATTTATTACTATTTATTACTATTATTTATTTATTACTATTTATTACTATTATTTATTTATTACTATTATTTATTTATTACTATTTATTACTATTATTTATTTATTACTATTATTTATTTATTACTATTACTATTTATTACTATTATTTATTTATTACTATTTATTACTATTATTTATTTATTACTATTATTTATTTATTATTATTTATTACTATTTATTACTATTTATTTATTATTACTGCTACTGGTTTATCTGATCTATGTTCACAATATGACTCTGTCTTATCTTCGATTGTAAATCATCATGCACCCTTAAGACGCAAATCTTTCTCTGTTCGACCACGAGCTCCCTGGTATAATAATGAAATTAAAGATAACAAGACTAAGCGACGAAATCTCGAACGACGCTGGCGACGAACTAAACTGACAGTTGACCGTGAATTGTATGTTAATCAATGTAACCTTGTTAAGAAACTTATTTTTCAAGCTTAAAATGAATTTTTACTTAAAACTAATTCAAGATGCCAATTCTGACTTTAATGCCCTCTTCCGGTCTGTCAATAATCTTCTTCATCGCACGCCTGAAAGAAAACTTCCATCTGCCTCATCATCTGAGGTCCTTGCCAATAATTTTGTACATTTTTTCAAGAATAAAATCATAAACATCAAGAATAAGTTATCATCTCGCACTCCTGCCGACTCTGTATCTTGTGCTCATCTGGACTCACCACCTCTTCAATGTCACTTGGATTCATTTGTAACCACATCTCCAGAAGAATTGTCTAACATTGCAAAACAACTGTTATCAAAATCCTGTGATATCGATCCCCTCCCTGCATGTCTGCTTCGTAGTCATCTTGGATTGCTACTACCCATCATCTGCAATATTGTTAATTCGTCTCTTCTCACTGGTTCTGTTCCCTCTTCGTTAAAAGTTGCTGTCATAAAACCTCTGTTAAAAAAACCGTCTCTTGATCATGAAGTTTATGGAAACTATCGCCCAATTTCTAATCTGAAAACCGTATCTAAACTCATCGAAAAAGTTGTTGCCATTCAACTCAATGCTTATCTATCTGAAAATGATCTTCATGAGCCCATGCAGTCCGCCTACAAGCCTTTCCACAGTTGTGAAACTGCTCTTCTTCGTGTCAAAAATGACATTCTTCAAGCTATTGACAATCGCTCCTGTGTTGCCTTGCTTCTCCTTGATTTATCTGCTGCTTTTGACACCGTAGATCACAAAATTCTTCTTAATCGTCTTAATACAAAATTTGGAATTGGTGGTAGCGCTCTGTCATGGTTCCAATCCTACCTCTCTAATCGTACACAATTTGTCTCTCTTGATGGTTCCTCATCTGAATTTCTCCAGCTTGATTCGTGGTGTACCTCAGGGTTCTGTTCTTGGTCCAATATTGTATCTGCTTTACACCTCGCCTGTTGCTGATCTCCTTCATAAACATAAGATGTCTTTCCACCTGTATGCTGATGATACACAACTGTACATACCTTTTTCTTGTAATGATGCTTTTTCTCTTGATCATGCCATGACTCTTGCTGACATTGATACTTGGATGACTTTAAACAAACTTAAACTGAATAAAGACAAGACTGAATTCTTAATCTTCTCTTCCAAGCACAATCCTCAAAGATCTTTTCCTGTCCTCCACTTTGGCTCCGATGTAATTAATTGTTCGTCTCAAGCTCGAAATATTGGTGTTATTCTCGACTCTACATTGTCTATGGTCCCACACATCAACAATACTTGCAAATCTGCCTTCTATCATCTACGTAACATTGCTCGAATTAGAAAATTCATCTCCTCCAAGACCACAGAAATACTTGTTCACTCATTTATCACTTCAAAACTCGATTTACCACCTATGTACTTATTATTATAGTATAAATTGCCAAATAAATATTTTGTTGTTTTGTGAAATTAGACCACCTCTTGCACATGCGCGTTGGTCCTAAATGATTAGTGAAATACTTCCAGTATGCACGAACCTCTTGCGCTGCAAATTCCCTTAATTTCTGCTTTATTTCAAAAAGAAAGAAATGTACCCTAACCCAGCTAACGTTCCAACCCGAAAATTTGTAAATGAAGAAGCGCCTCATCAAAACATACTACATTGATGCTAAAGGTATTCGATAATATCAATTAACATTTATCCTCAGCTATTTGTACAACATGTCGCAAGAAACACAATGAACAAATATCTGCTCATAAAGATTGGCTTCATGCTAGGGAAAAGGGAGAAGCCCAATTTAAGTCAGGTCGAAAACCCTCAAATGAAAGGTTTGTTTTTTATCTACGTAACATATTTTCCACGGTTTTGATTTTTTTGTTTTTTTGTTTTTTCGTTTTGTTTTATTTATTTACTATTATTTTCTTGTTTTTGTTTTGCAGGACTGCCAAACATGAAGCTGTGACAGCTATTAGCCAAGTATTGTCCTCTACTCCATTCAGAGGGTCACTAACTCCTCAGATCAAATCTCCAGAACCATGCTGGACTCCAGGCTTAGAAGGTGTAACTTCCGACTCTATAAGGTTTAATGCGAGAACTGACGCATTGACCGTTTATAACTCAGCTATTAAAGATATTGCTTTTCAGTGACATGGAGAAACGCGTAAACCACTAGACTCGCAGTTGAATATTCCATGGGAGAAGGCAACAAGAGCTGAACAAATGCAGTCCATAGAGAAAGCTAGGGAAGACTGCTTGTTAGTTTGTAAATCAATTGCTCCTAAGAATGGTGAAGAACTTTTTAAATCACTAGCACTTGAGCGTCAACCCTCCGAAGAACTCAAATTACTCATGACAGCTTACAAAAATGCAAAATCGAAGACCTTAAAGACACAAATCCTTAGCCTTTATGCTTTTAGATACTCAGCAGGTACCCTTAAGGAAATCCATCTTCCGTACGGTAAATTGTCAGGATGGCAGATAAAACAAGCACGATTGCATGCTAGAATAAATGGTCCTGGTACAGAGCAAGTAAAAGAGAGAAAAAAACCGCACACGGCTTGATATGACGAAGGTGGATCATTTCATAGAATTTGCTAATCGCCCTTACTTTTACCAAGATGTCGCGTATGGAAGCAAAGTCCTTAAACTTGACAGCGATGAGAAGATTGAAATGCCAAACGTAGTTCGGACTGTGACACGGTCTACAATAATAACCCAATATTTAGAATTCTGCGGAGAAAAGCAGTGTGAACCACTAAGTCGTTCGACACTTTTCAAGATCTTGGAAGTCAGAGAGGCCTCACAGCGAAAGTCGCTTCAAGGACTGGACAACACAGCTGCCGATGGTGCTTCAGGCTTCCAGACAATAGAAGGAATTGTCGACGTCCTCGAAAAAGGAGGAAATGATAAACCCTGGTGTGGTGCTGTTAAAAGAAAGCTAAGAGATGCAAAGCGATACTTGAAGACCGATTATCGTGTGAATTGCCAGCCAGATGATTCTATTTGCGCCGACCACTGCAGGAGGTTTGGCCTCAGCGACGAGAAAAATTTGGAATTTCAGAAGAGCTGTTCTCACCAACACACTGAACGTTGCGATGAATGTGAGGCACTGAAGAATGTTTTACAAGAAATTGAAAGAGAACTTCAAGGAAAGTCCTGGACGCCGTACAGCCAAGATCAGCGAGATGACCTTCTGTTTGATTTTTACATATTCTGCGTTCCATTCATCAAGATAAAGCTAAACAAGATGTTCTGAAGAACATTAGATCCGACTCGGCAATGATGGTTATGGACTGGGCCATGAAGTTCTTGCCGCTGAAGTACAGAGAAAAGCAGTCGGATTGGTACGGGAAGCGGGGTTTGAGTTGGGTCCGGGGGGTTTTCGTCCATTCGATTTTCAATTAGAATTAAAAATCGAAAAATGACTCTGATTGGTATTGTTGTTTGCCGATAAAAAGAATATAACGATACTTTGCCTTAAAATCATTCCTCAAATATATCTGTTTCAAAACGTAACAGATGATTTACC
The DNA here is from genome assembly GCA_011057435.1 of Actinia equina. NCBI lineage: Eukaryota > Metazoa > Cnidaria > Anthozoa > Actiniaria > Actiniidae > Actinia > Actinia equina. The sequence goes on from WHPX01001019.1 coordinate 66,138, forward strand.
ACTTTCAAAAATTAAAAAAAAAATTTAAAATTGATTTTCACAATTCAAAAATCTATTTTCAGAAAAATTGAAATTTGCCTCAAAAGCGAATTTTTTTTTTTTTTTTGATGTTTTCCGTATCCTGAAAAGCAATCGCGCAAACATTTCTCTACAATTATATCAATAAAAACCAGTTATGAAACTCTCGAGCTCAAGCCTACGCCCATATTTTGGACTCGTGTAAACAAGACTGGTTTGCTGTGTCAGTGTTCTATCATTGAAAATATGCTCAAAGTGGTAAAGGAGAACCCACAAATAAAGTCAGTCTTTCTTCGTTCAGATGAGGCAGGATGCTATCAGAACAACTCCCTCATTGCTGCTTTAAGAGATATTGGTCAGAGATAGAGTTGGTGTCAGTGTCTTGCGATTTGACCATTCGGAGCCACAGAACGGTAAGGACATTTGCGACAGAATTCTGTGCCCGATGAAATCCTCTATCAGAAGGTACTGCAATGAAGGGCATGATATAGTCTCGGCAGATGATATGCGAACAGCCCTCTTTGAAAAGCCTGTTAAAGGTACATCTGCATCCGTATGTTCTATTGATGAAAGTAAAGACACACTAGAAGTAAACAAGATAGACGGATTTAGCATGTACCACAATTTTGAGTACGAAGAGAACGGCGTGCGCGTTTGGAAGGCTTATGAAATAGGTCCATGAAAACTGATTCCCTACAAAAGCCTGTTTATAAAGCACATAGGCTCTACCGATATCATGGTATGTAAGGACTTTTTTCCGTTCCGAGACACACGTTTATATAAAGAAGCTACTAAGAAAGACACAAAAGAAGACGCTAATGGCATCTTTCCCTGCTCCGAGCCCGGTTGCCAAAATATTTTCAATACATTTTCTGACCTTGAAGCCGGCCATTTGGATGTTGGAAATCACTGCAGCAAGAAACAGGTGACAGTGTATGATAAACTTAGAAGAGAATGGGCTATGAAATTCTCTAAGGTTGACAAAGTTGAGGGGCAAAAACTGGCAAGTACCGAAACATCAGTGTCCGCCAAAAGCGGTAAGTCGAAACAAGAAGAATGCCGAATGATGATGGGATGGGCTCTGCACAATCCCCGAGGTGAAGCAACTAGATTTTCTGACAACGTCAAGAAGTACTTGACAACAAAATTTGATATTGGAGAGAGAACGGGAAATAAAGCCGATGAAGCACAAGTAGTAACTGATATGCGAAAAGCAAGAGATGAGAATAATGTCCGTTTGTTTGGTAGAGAAGAGTGGTTAACCAAAAGTCAAGTTCGTGGATTTTTTTCACGACTCGCTGCAGCTCGAAGGAAGCTTGTTAATGAGAACATTGACCTCAAGGATGCGTATGTGGAAGAACTGGAAGTGGAGAGACAGAATCTGCTTAAGGATGTTGAAAACAAACTAGGCATACAGCATCCCATCTGCTATGATTCATACAGCCTATGCGACTATGCGAGAGAACGAAAGCTAAACAAGTTCAGTGTTGCATGTTGAAAGCAATTTTGAGCAATTTTGAAGTTTCATTTAGTTACAAGGACAGAAAGAAAGATTTGATGCAGAGATTGTCTTCTTTTGATGAGGAATGCACATGTTTTTCCGGAACACCAGAACACTGACAGAACGCGTCTCTTCAGTGAGCTATAAAAAACTTATTTCAAATTAATCAATACCGAAAATGATATAGTTTACTTCTTTAGCACAGAATATATATAATTGTTAAAATTGATAAAAATAGAAATTAGAGATTTTTCAGATATTCACCAAGCAAAAGATTCGCGATCGGCGTTTAATATGTGATACTTGCGTGACACTCGTATTATCGTTCTATTAATACCTTTTACCTAACTCGATGTTACAGGAATAAATTGGCTTTTTTCATGGTTTATAATGCCTTAACCTTATTAAGGTTACTATTATCGAAATAGATAAATAAAATGTTTTTGATAATGTTACCAAAGTATAAATAATAATTAATATAGTTTGCTTCGCCAACTAATTTGCATATTTAAAAAACAACCAGAACGTAGTCTACCATAAAAGTTTTTTCGCATTTTATTTCTGATTTTAGTAGTCCAGTCCTAGTACCTAGTACGTATGATGAAACCCAACTGTTACATGGCCTCGATAGACCTCAAGATGCCTATTGCACGGTCCCAATATTTAGAGAGGACCAGAAATACCTGACATTTTTATGGAAAGGCACTTTATACAAATACTACATGTTTCCCCAACGGGCTTGCACTTTGCCCAAGGAAATTTACCAAGCTGTTAAAACCCGCATTTTCTACACTTCGACAAAGAGGTCACATATCGGTAGCTTATATCGATGATTCATGGCCGGCTTCAGATGACTTCAACTCCTGTGTCAATAATATAGTGGACACATTAAGTCTTTTAGACAAGCTAGGCTTTGTGATTCACCCCCAGAAATCTGTTTAACCCCAACCAAAAATCATTGAATTATTGGGATTTGCTTTAAACTCAATTCTCATGCAGGTATTCCTACTAACTCAAGACAGAGCTCAAAAGTTGGGAGACGCCTGCACCAAATTATTGGTCGATCCCTACCCAACCATTAGGGATGTAGCCAGAGTATTGGGTCTCATTACTTCAAGTTTTCCAGGGGCAATGTATGGCCCTTTGCACTACCGATGCCTTGAAATGGATAAAATCAAAGCTCTCAAATTACAGAAAGGCAATTTTGAAAGGGAATGTTTCTATCGGAGCAAGCAAGAAAAGAGCTCTTGTGATGGACATCATACATCTCAAATGCCTATCAAATGAAACATTTGAAGTCTCTGAAGTCATTCACAAAAACAATATCAGGGAAACACATAAAGCTTTTGATAGATAATACTACAGCTGTGCCATTCCCAATTAAACAACCAACTAGTAAAACAAATATGGGAATGGTGCATTGCTCACAATATCTGGTTGACTGTAGCACACATACCAGGAAAACAGAATGTAAAGCTGATGCCGAGTCCAGGCTCTCACGAAGAGAAACTGAATGGAAATTAAAAACGCCATTTTTTGAAGCAATTATTCAAAAAATAGGCATTTCTCCGACATAGATTTATTTGCTTCCAGATAACATTATCAATTGAAACCATATGTATCATACCAACCAGATCCAGTAGCATGGGCTATTAATGCCTTTGCTATATCGTGGACGGATAACATTTTTTACGCTTTCCCTCCATTTAGTATAATACAACACGTATTGCAAAAAATAACAAATGACAAGGCTACTGGAATATTGATTGTCCCTTATTGGCCAACACAAACCTGGTGGCCTTTGCTTTACCAGTATGCTGATTGCTACACCATTGACTCTCCCTAGATCGTAGAGTACACTACGATTCTTCGTCGGCCAGGGACCCATTGAAGAGAAAAGGAAGAAGCTTTTACTTTGGGGCGAAATTTTTCTCATTTTAGAGCACGGTAGCTGTATCACCTTATTCTTATTTTATTCCAAAGTGTGGAAACATTTATGCCATAATAGATGTGGCACTTATTCACGGCCCAGTGAAAGTTTAATTCCCCTATCCAAAAGGAAGATTGGTAGCACACCAATCATAGGGGAATACTGAAGCTGAACTCGTGTCACTCAAGTGTGTTCACACTTAATAGTGCTTTTCTTTTAATAGTGCTCGGTCACTTGTTGCCCTTACAAGTTCTCAACCTTCTTCTCGGGAACAGCTAGTACTCGTCCATGAAGTTTAGGAATTGTACTTCCAAGCACAAGAACCAAGTGTGAATACGGTCTGCGAGTGACCCCTTAGCAAGGGCACCATGTCGGGGTTGGACTTGACGTGTTCATACTTTTAAGATATTTTATCAAGTCCGACCTCGACTTGTTTCATTCGATTCCGATGGAATAGTCTGATTTTCTGATATGTTTATAAGGCCTGAATAAGATCAGATACCATATATCCGGTGCATACATAATTCATACGGCTTGTGAGTTTATTATACACGACGTTTAATTTTGAGGTGAAAATAAAATGGTTTTTTGATCCAGCTCTTCTACTAGCACTTCAAGAATGTCTCGAGAGTCTTTGGCAACGTCGAGACGCCATCTCTGGAAAATCTTGAGGTCAGAGGCCGTCTTTTTCACTGTGTTTTTGTTTTCTGGTATAAATTTGTCTATCTCGCCAGCATCCAATTTTGTTGGCTGCTGTTGTGGTTGTGGTTCTTTGTTCTCGTTAATTTTTCCATCAAGTGTAAAATCTGGAAGATCCGAAAAATGTATATCGCATACCAGGTTTTTAAAAGCGTCATCGTCCATTTTCTTTTAGCAAAACAAACTCTGAGCTCGTTCGCGTATGTGTACACGTGAGCACTAAACTGGTTAAAACCAGTTTGAAAACCGTGTAGTACGAAATTCCAAACCGCGTAATACGGTCTTATATTTGCACTCGTTTCTCTATTTGCCGTGACTGAAAAGCGCGCGGTCCGATAATAACGTGATTTATTAAGAACAGCGCAGTTTGGTAAAATATCGGTTGATTGCCAGGCATTAAACTTACACACCAAATCGAAATATGGTGACTAATCAGAATAAATAGTTTGTTTTTGACTTACTACCCTCGTGTTCAAGTGGGAAAATAAAAATACTATACCAGCATATGGCTGAAACCTTTAAAATGCTATAATTTTCCCTCTTACGTAAAGGCTTTTGATCTTAAGTTTCTAATGTTTTAAATTGATTGCTAAACATTTGGAAGCCATCCCAATTCCCAGACCGGCTTGTGCTGAAATTTTTTCTCGAAGTGACACTTATAATATGACTGTTTGATCCGAAGAGAATAATCCCCAGGTCAGTGGAATTCTGACTTTAAAATCTCAGTTTCCTTGAACAGTTTTCAACGAAAATTCATCATTTTCATTTCAGCGTAGTCGGAAAAGTAATAGCTTGGAGGATCTATTAATTAACTTTAGCGAATGATTCCGCATCAATGCAAGTTGTTGAATTCTAACTAGAAAGCAACTGGTAGTTACTAGAAAACCTGCAACCCTTTTGTATAGCTAATTTCCATTGTTTTTCACAATGTTCATTAGTTTTTGTAGTTGAATGTTCATTACTCTATTTTATTCATTTATTATTTTTGATATCTTCAGTTCAATATCCACAAATATATGTCCGTCATGTTGGCAGCTGTTCGTCAAGAAACGTGTTTGGGCTTCCTTTAAGTTTCCTGCCATCCCGTCGGAGGGTAGGGTGAGGGTCTAGTTTCCAAGGCTGACCGGGAGTGCATATGTGGCATCATTTTAGAGCACTTCAGGCAGGTAGATTCTACAAATATTAACTCAATTTTCTAAATCCTCAATGAATATTTGGACCCCTAGATACGTGAAGGAAGTGCTCGACTTTTCTCTCGCTTGATTCGTCCAAAGATTTCCTCCCAGCTAATTCACAGGAAGATGATGGTGAAGATGGTGAACGTGAGCTAGGGAAGCTGAACCGATGTTTTCCAGACGGGATTCCTGCCGCCTATTTAGCTGATTTAATCCAGTATTTAGGAAAATATTCAGGTTGGCTTAATTTCGTAATATACTTTGAAATGAGTCGTAAATCGTGGCGTTATATGATCTTCCTTCTTTCTATCTGGCTTCTAATACTCGGCTACATGGGATGGCATTTATTCGTACTCGTTGGAGATTCAAACAGGAATCAGGCCGCACTTGACCGAAAAGAAAGACATGTGGACCTCTTAAAGTCACAGAATCAAAAGCTCAAGGAAATGATCTCGGATTTGCAGTCCAAAATCAATAATTTGGAGACCTCTGCAAGTGTCAAAGAAAAGAAGTTTAAAATTATTTTGAAGCGCATGGAGAGTTCGAAAGAAAGAGACCAAACTGCAGTTGATAAAGTACAACGAGAAGAATCAAATATAAAGACTGATTTAAGCTTAAAATCTGAGAGTTCGTCTTGTTTACCGAGCTTAGAGGCTGAGAAAGCCAGAAGACGAACTGAATACGAGGTAAAGGAACTTTGGTACTATGTAAGCGCAGAAATAACAAAAATCAACAAGGAAACGAGACTGGAAACCAAGAATAAGCTGACCAATATGTTAAACAACGTGGAACTTCTGCATCATCATTTAACCAATGACTTGGAAAAAAGAAAAATACTAGAATATGGTGACTCTTGGCGGCAAAAAGAGCATGAAGACCTAAGCCAACTAGTGCAAAGCAGGTTTGATCAGCTTCAAAATCCCGAAGACTGTGCATCGGCCAAGAAACTAATCTGCCAAATTAATAAAGGCTGTGGTTATGGTTGTCAAGCACATCATGTTTTATATTGTTTTATAGTGGCTTTCGGGCTTCAAAGAACATTGGTTATTGATTCTGCTGGATGGCGATACTCGTCCCGAGGATGGGAAGGAGTTTTTCAGCCTATTAGTAAGACATGTAAATCGTATAGTGGTTCCGTAGACAATTGGGGTGAAGGTACTTCAAATAGCAAGAACGTCCTTCTACCCATTGTAGACAGTCTCTATCCTCGCCCCCCTCAAATGCCTTTAGCTGTACCAGAAGATCTCTCACCCAGACTCTCTAAACTTCATGGTCATCCTTTTGTCTGGTGGATTGGACAGTTTACTAAATATTTATTTCGTTTTACACCTGGTGTTCAAAAGGAGATAGATGAGAAGAAAGAGAAATTGGGATTCAAACATCCAATAGTTGGGTACGTATATTTTTATTATGGATCTTTACAGATTTGCTTTATACCTAATATATAATGATTATTTATAGGGTGTGCATACGACATTTCTTTGTTTAGATTACAAATTATTTTTGTATATTGTTGTGATTAGCTCAATGTCTGACTCTATTGTTCCAAAAATCATATACAGTCAATCTCATTAACGTTGTCCACCGAAAAAAGACATTTAGACATTTACACATTTAGACTAAAAGAAATATCACGTGTTTCATCATGTATTCTTTGCCTTGTGTGCGTCAACCTGAACTTTAAATGTAAAATTCAACTCGTAAATCGAGAATGCCCCAACCATTTAGTGAGGATTTAAGATGGAGAATGGTATTTCAGCATTTGTTTTATTAGAGCTTTCGATATTTCTTTTAGTCTAAATGTGTTAAAATGTAAATGTCTTTTTTTGGCAGACGGCGACATTGACTGTAATATTGTTGTATTTATACCGGAATGAGTTTCATTCCGGAACGAGTTTGTCCTGGTTGCCATATATTTCTTTATATTTGTTTACATGATACCAGAGCAAAATTTCAATCCAGAACGAGTCATTCCGGAAGGAGTCATCCCAGTTTTCATTCCAGGAACGAGACGCTCATTCCGGAATGATATTCCATGCCGGTATCATGTAAACGTGGAACGGCCACTCATTCTGGAATGAAAACGCTCTCTGGGGAGATTTGTCTGCAGTCTGTTCGACGTAATTCCTTTATTTCATTCATATTCCCTAGTTATTTCTAGAAGGAAAACAGATTATTCTTACACCATAATATTTTTTTAGTTTTATATTATCAAGTTTGAATTAATAATAAATGGAAAAAAAGAATTTCTTTTATCTCAAAAATCTTCTAGAAAATACTTCCTCAAAAATACTCATTTTTCACGTCATTTGCATAAGATGTTCTTAAAATTATCAAAAAAATAAATTATGTATGGTTAATGAGTTCCATTTGGACCATATTTGCAGATTTTATCAATATATGCCTTATTTTATTACTATATTGATATGGTTAAAAATAAAAATAAGAAAAGATTCTTTTTAGATACATGTACATCTTAAAGTTTCCTTTTTGAAACACAGCTCTGATAATTATTTTGTATTATCAAATATAGACATTGTCAGCCATTAGGGATCCAATATACATCGATAATAATTTAGTAGAAATTTTGGATACAGTGTATGATTAAAACCTTCAAATTTTAACAATAATTCTGAGCTGTTCAAAGTCAGGGTACAGCTCACTCCGAGATCGAACTCTGAAACAACCTCTTGGCTGATCTAAGTCAGGTTATGACTAACTCACAGATTGAAACCTGAAACAATCTCTGGTTTGATCAAAGTCGGCACAGCTAACTCACAGATCAAATGCTGAAACAACCTCTGGGCTGATCAAAGTCAGGGTATGGCTAACTCACAGGTTAAACACGGAAACAACCTCTGGGCTGATCTAAGTCAGGGCCAGACTAACTTTCCGATCAAATCCTGAAACAACCTCTGGGTTGATCAAAGTCAGTACATGGCTACAGTGGCTCACCAATCAAACCCTGAAACAACATCTGGACTGATAAAGTCAGGGCATGGCTAACTCATGGATTGAACTCTGAAACGACTTCTGTGCTGATCAATGTTGGGGCACGGCTAGTTCACGCGAACGAACCATGAACAACTTTTGGGCTGATCAAATTCAGAACATGGCTAACTCACAGATGGAATTGGAATATTATTAAGAGTGTTTACATTTTGCAAAAGGACATATATACTCTATGATATGATTAAGTCATAAATGATGTCTTGGAAAATATATTAGAAGAAGAGCAACACATGAAATGGTTGCTTTTTGATTCAATAGACGTTAGAACATTCTAAAATGTTATATAGTTTTTCCAGAAGCTGTTTCTTTATAATCTCAAGAATGGAATCAGATATGAACACTGTGCACACTTGCTATTATTACTATTGATATAGAACATTGCTTAGCATGAGGTTTGGTTATAATACTATGTCTAATATTTAACAATTATTCGCTGAAGGTGAAGTGAATATAGGGGAATATTTACCAAGATTTGAGTCTTCGAGCACTTTTTTAACAGCAACTTCAAGTTTAATAAGAAAACAGAGAGATATCTTAAAGGAAAAAAAAAACTGTATCTTTGTTAATGGCACAAATCGATAAACAAAAGTGTGCTTGTTATATTCACCCATGGGCGAATATGACAGCATAAGATGTAAATTGTATCCAGTTAGCATGCGGATACATTATATTCACTTGCGTCAAGATTCTAAATATGATTATTCTCATACTCCCTTGTGTGCAAGACCACAAAGTAATAATTTCAAGTAAAGTTAGATTTCAGATAAATTGTATAAAACATTTTCACCCGTGATTTTGAAACCAATGATTGACAAGCTTCGAGTTTTGTCAATACCTAGCTGAAACAATTACCTCTGGCTGATCAATCTTGTCAGAGAATGACTATAACTGACAGTTTTGTGGAGGAGGGGAATCAGGTGAAAAATAGAGCAGCAGATTTTGGTGATTTTGAAATTCCTTTGATTCTTTTCCTTTGAAAATTTAGAATTTGTTTTCTTACAATATTATGGTAAACCTAAAGAACCTTTCCAACTAAGGAGTTTGGCAACTTATTCATTGGCCTTTGGGCTGTATTCATATTGCTAATATATATTTGGTTGCCACCTGTATAGTATCTTCATTTATCTACTTTTCTACTTTGCGGAACATTAACGCTTTTTCTCCACACCTTGATCAATTCTATATAAATCTTTGAAAATCAATTTAATCTATGATTTTATCTGCAAAAGTGAAATGAACAATTAAAATTCATTTCATTTATGTCATAATTCATAATTTTCAATTTCAATTTTCCAAAGATTAATATACTGGTATTTGACAGATAAAATTAATCACAACCTGTTGTTAATTAACTTTCTTAATAATTAGTAATGAGATCGTTTTGATCTGTTTTGACAGGGTGCAGGTGCGAAGAACAGATAAGATCAATACAGAAGCTGCTTTCCATAGTATTGAGGAATATATGTACTGGGTGGAGTTGTACTATAAACAAAGATCCAAGAAAGAGAAAATTGATAAAAAGAGAGTATTTTTAGCCACAGATGATCCGTCTGTTTTACCAGAGGCAGAGAAAAAGTAAGTAATCGTATGTAGCAAAAAAGTATATGGTTGTTATTCCAAGTGAAATTAATCCTACACACGTATAAAAAAATCAGAAAAAATATTTTAAAAACCACCTTTTTTTACAAGGGTAGCCAGAGGCTAACAAACCTGTGGCCCTCATTTCGTGATTGAATTGGAAATTAATAGTTGATTTTTGTGGAGGAAGGAAAAAGGGGAGAACCCGGAAAACACTCGAAGCACAAGAGAGAACGAACAAGCCACTCTACCCACATAGGACACCGAACACGGTGGGACTTGAACTCCAGTTGCATTGATGAAAGGAGAGTGCTTTCACTGCTATGCCACCCATGTTTCATTTCATAATATTAAATAAAAGTTTTAGATAAGGAGGGATTTAGAAAGCAATATTTGATTGCATAACATGACTTTAAACAATTTGGAAACATTACAAAACTAAAGAACGATAATAATGTACATGATATTTAGACATGTACAGTACATCTTAGTAAATCATTATCAAGTAAAGAAAAATATTTACGAGGTTTTTTAGTGGTGTCATTTAAAAATTATTATTTATGATTCTGGAAAATAGAAGATTAAAAGTTTAAGTGGTCATAATTCAACAATTGCAGCATCTTCAATTATAAAACTTTTAATTATATCTGTATCCTGGCTTGGAAAGCAGATTTGATCTTTCCTCTCCTCACCATTGGTGCACCATTTCAAGGCAAGCTAGTTCTCAAAGCACATTTTGAATAAAAATCTAAAGGAAAGACTAATCGTTAAACAGGCACAAAACCATTCTGGTAATGTAAATAATGAAGTATAAAGGATGCCACACAAACTTTTCGAAATAATAGTTATTGTGCTATGATTACTGTGAGACCATCTTAGAGTGACCTGTTTAATAATAATATATGGCGTGTTTATGCATGCTTTACTAAGGACCAGTGTATCAATGCATTTAATTGTTAAAACACGTCACTGCATATTGGTCACTAATTGAACCAAAATGAGGCATTTTGATAGCATAGGGTTTTAGGACAGGGAATTGAACCAGACGTGACTTCTTGTATTCAACTCATTCAGTTGTTGTAATCTAAGCATATTACATGATACGAAAGAGTCAAAAAGAATGTTGGTTTTTGAGCCAAGCATTCAATTGGTGTTGTAAGTGGTCGCTATTCGATTCAATCGTGTAGTAGACTGTAATAGTCATATGTATATTCTGCTAGGGTATAACGACTGCTAGTCTCACCCGTGGTTTCAAGATTGATCCTCAAACCTGCCGTCACATTCGTTAGGCTCTTATATTTCAAGGGTTTTCTAAGGATTCTCCATATTTTTTCTTTTTGCCAAAATCAACATTTTTGAATTCCATTTTTTAAAATCATGGAATAAATGGCCACATAATTGTTACAGTGTTAACACCAAGCCCATATTGAATTTATTTTGCAATAATAACACAAAGTAGTGGAATGTGTATTGTTTTCTATTGTACTATCAGTTTTAATGTAACTACCAGTAGTTCTTTATAGTAATAGATAAATACAGTAATTATAAAAGGGTCAATTTTACACCGTGAAAAGATGAAAAAACGGATGCCCGTCCTTCGTCAGAGTAAAAAAGAAAGAGGTGGCAGGAAGGAGTGTTTATATATGAGAATAAAAAACTAATGAAAACAGGGTGGGCAAGGAAACAAAAGAAACAATCAAAAGAAAAAATAGTGGATTAGCTAAAAGCAAAGTATTCATTAATCCCATTGGGACAAAATAAATAAATATATAGAGTTTGTAACCAAACTCATACAAAAAATGACTCTTACTGAAGGCTGTGTTAAACAATCAAAGTTTTAGCTGAAAATCGCTTGCTACTGCATTTTGAGACATTACTTTGAAGTAGGTGTTACACTGGGTAATTTCATCCTGAAACATGTTTACGACACAAGTTTCAGTTGCACCAGTAGAAAGCAGTTCTACTTTTCACGAAACTTCATGCTAAAAGTTTCACATAGCCCAAATTGTGCTGTGTAAAACCCCTGTGAAACTTGTATGACAATACCTTTGCTTTCAGCTAAACGTTTTAATGTGAAATAGTGTTTGAACTCTAGCTACAGAGCTATTTGCTTTTATCTGTGTTTAAGAACAATGTCTATTTTGTTATTTTAATTTGAATGTTGAGTTGGTGTCTCTTTTTATCTCTCACAGATATAAAGATTATGAGTTTATAAGTGACAACGGCATATCCAAATCAGCTGGTCTTGGCTCCAGATATAGTGAATCTTCTCTTCATGGTGTTATCTTTGATATTCAAATGCTTTCAGAATGTGATTTTTTAGTTTGTACCTTTTCATCTCAGGTAATTTTATTCACACCTTATGTTGTTTTTTTAAATTCCTTGTTAAAGGAAAGGCCATTTGATATGACACAGATAACGTTTAGAGTGCTTCTAGAAAGCATGCAACAAGGTGGGTTTAGTGGACGTCAATCAGGACTTTTCCATGATGTTCCATAGGCACGTGCCCTTGAAAACTTTGTGTTTTCTCACAATGTCAACAAAGAGAATGGAAGGGAGGGGCCACTATTTGTTCAATAACATAGATTTCTCATATAGAGGTTAAAAAGCAAATCCTTCTGCATCTCCCCCTCCCCCCCTAATACAAAACAAATTGTGTAGTTCCAGAAAATATCCACACCCCCACCACAGAGGGAATTCCTAAAAGGACCCTCCTAACCCAAGGAACTTCCAATTTTCATCTTTACAAACTCTGTAATTTTATTCTTTTTCTTACACCCTCCCCTCCAGAATTTCAAATTTTCTCTGTGAGTGGGTTATGGATATTTTCTGGAACTACACATCGTTTCTAAAGTCAAATTGAAATTGCCCTAATTCACTATGTTGTCACTGCTTGTTTATGCGAGGGATAGGATTGCCAAATCCAATAGAAAATTCAACAACATTTGCTCCTAGCAAAATAGTTTAATCTAAAATGGCCTGGTTTTCAGATATGATATGACGTGTTAATATGTACTAAAAAATATTCTGAGCGTTTGCTGGCTATTCTACTTCTCTTCGTGGATTGATACAGGTTTTAAAACAATTTTCGGTGAATCTGCATTGATTTGACCCCCTCCGACGAAATTGTTGAAGATTGTTTTGATGAGACGTCATAGTGAATTAGGGCAGTTCCAGAGTTGATTTTTAACTGCTCGTTTTAAATTATCTTTTTTATCGCTGACAGGTTTGTCGATTAGGATATGAAATAATGCAGTCCAAACATCAAGATGCTTCCAGGTTCTTTCAATCTCTTGATGATATCTACTACTTTGGTGGCCAATCTGGACACAATGTGCGAGCCGTTGTACCTCACAAGGCTCAAAATGGTGACGAGATTGACTTAGAAGTAGGAGATCTGGTTGGCATTGCCGGCAATCATTGGGATGGTTACTCTAAGGGGACCAATCATAGGACAGGCCAGACGGGCTTGTATCCATCTTGGAAGGTGGAAGAAGTTATGGAAACGGCAAAATTCCCAACATATGATAAAAAATAATTATAAATAGAATAGGAAGTAGGAATTCATTAAACTGCAAACCATATAGAGTGCATACCTGTATCCTAACAAAACAGCCTGTACAAATAAGTGCAAAGTTTTGTAGGTCTATGGTCTACTAAGGTCTACTGAACTTACGAATTTGTGCAAATTTGTGCAATGTTTTGTACAATTATTTTCACACGTTTATGGTATGCAGGTATCCATGAAATAGTACTAACTAATTAGTACAAAATAGCACCAATGAATCAATTGAAAACAAAAGAAATAGATGTGCTTAGTGCTATTGAGTTTCTGTGTTATTTCACAGATACATGGTCTGCACTCACTATTAGAATGATACAATTTTATAATTATGACCAGCCTTACCGCGCTGTATGCACACAATATACGTGAAAAAGTACAAAAAACTAAAAAAGTGCAAAACAGTACAAAGTCCTTTGTTTCCTATGGACCAAATGTTTATAAACATTGCCATCATAATGTGCCAAACATTTTTACTATAGGTTTTGTTATGGCTTATTTACACGGCACGATTTGCCGCGCGCGACTTGACGTATACGGCAAAATCAGCTCAAAATCGGGTCGTGTAAATGGTCCTACGACAGACGTACGCGGCCTCAAGTCTTGTCGTAGCATCTTAAACTTTGGCTTAAAACCCTACGACATGCCGTAGGAAAATGACGTAAATATGACGATTTTGACCTAGATTGGGACTGAATTCGAAACTAGTTGATTCCAAAACAAAATGGCGGATTTGCATGAAAATGTCTTTACCGGTAATTAAACACGAAGTGCAAAAATTCTGAATGATCCCATCAAATAACAAGGTAGACATGATTATTTACTGCACTTCTCAACTGTGTACGGTGGCATTTTACAAGAAACATTTGCTGTAATGACGAGTAAATTGCTCGCGTTTTTTTCGTGCCGCGTGCGACAAGTTGTGCTCGTGTAAATGGTACCAAAATTTGCCGTATACGTCAAATCGTGCCGTGTAAATAGGCCTTTACTGTACAAAGTCATTGTACGCCATCCTATTGTTTAATTAGTACAACCTTTTTGCACCGATTAGTTTTTTGTAACCCTTTCATGTTTACACTCTATCAGATTTTAGCTAGTTAGGAAAGACAGCAATCTATAACGTCTGAAATTTTTATTATAATTTTGTAAATTTACCAAAAATAAAGTTCATGGTTAAAAGAAAATACTTTTTCAACTTTCTGATTTTATTACATTAATTATTTTGTTTTGCAAAGAGCTTTCACCTACAGAGTCATCGAAATAAGAAAAACATGAGAAAAAGCATAGAGCGAACAACAAAAAGAAGCAATTTGTCATAACCATAAATTTAAACACAACCTATAAACAACTATTTGATTTAATTAAAAAAATAATTCTCACTTTTAATTTGTATTTTCAGTCCCTTCAACTGGGAAGGGACTAATAAATGTCTTCAGGCAAACAAATTAGAGTGCTTGAAACTCATGAATATTTTAATGAGGAGAAAACAAAGCAAATCACTACAGTGACGGTGGTTTGGAAATGGGTTCTTAATTTGCATGTAAACGTTTTCTTTAATCTTCTCCAAGAAATATTCATGAGTTTGAGAAGTAATTTGAAACACTTGAAAGAGTTCCTCCTTTAATTTCCAAACACCTCGGAGTCAGTTAAAAAAACTCGGCTGCGCCTCGTTTTTTCAACTCACTTTTCGGTGTTTGGAAATCGGAGGAAGAACTCTCTCGCGTGTTTGAAATATTACATAATATTTTTTTAAATGAGGACAACCGTGAATAAATAAGTATAAAATATATATAAGTATAAGTAAAATATATAAGTATAAGTAAAAATTTGTATTTTACAAATTTGAGAAGAATAAGTTATGACAACATTTCTCTCATAATCAGTTTTATTACAACCCTTCTCCCCTCCTCCCCCCTCCCCTGTCCCCAAGGGCTCTGTGGTCCTCAATCTACCACAAGATATAAAATTTACTTTAATTTTTTTTCTGATGGAATAAAACGATGAGAACAATCAGTATATATTTGTTGGCCATACATTGGAGATTTTATTCCTCAAAAAAGAAAATGTCTGTTGTTTTGCTTTGCAACGTGCCTAAAT
This sequence comes from Actinia equina, assembly GCA_011057435.1. Lineage (NCBI taxonomy): Eukaryota > Metazoa > Cnidaria > Anthozoa > Actiniaria > Actiniidae > Actinia > Actinia equina. The sequence goes on from WHPX01001019.1 coordinate 81,710, forward strand.
ATGCATGAAACCACTCTATAATCAGTACGAGGATTGCTGGGCATCCTAAAGGCCGGTTTAGACGGAACGATTTTCCCATAACTATCGTGCACAACACGCTCGCGCCATCCTACAACTTGAGTCGTAGCGTGTAAATCAAGCCTACAACTCGCCTACGACAGACGCGAGCGTGTTGTATACGATAGTTGTAGGCGAAAATCGTACCGTCTAAACCGGCCTTAAAAGATGGGGTAGGGAGACTTATACATACAGCACCTTGGATAAAATAGTGTTTAATAACATTGACGATCAAAGTTACAGAAATTCAACTTTGTTTACAATTAAAATGTCTTTTTTTTAAGGTGGATAAATACTGTCAAGGCCAACCGACAGGGTACATGAATGGTAATGTGATGGATACCACCGTTGTGGACCCAGAAAGACGCTTGATCATGCACCACCCTCCCGCCCTTGTCACTCTGGGTCCACACAGACACTCAGTTCTCAGTAGTTTGATTTCGTTTCATGTCATTCTTTTTGGTTATTTTGCATTTGTATTAAAGCTGTTATTGACCATGTGACACATGGCGTAATACCGCCTTCGCATGACCTGATACTCTTTCAACGTCACGTATGTAAATCAAGATTTGAATCCAAACTCCTCTCCCTCCCCTCCCACGTTTGTAAACCTGGGTGCTCACAGACAATCAGTTCTCAGTAATAGCAATTAATTTTGCTTCATCCATTTTTGCATTGAAGTCGTTATTGACTATATGACGTGCACCCACGTGCACTCGCCCTTGTCACCCTGGATCCTCACAGACAAGCAGCTCAGTAGTGCTTATGATTTCTTTTGGAATTTTTTCTCCTCTGTTTGTTTTTTCTCTGTTTGTTTTCCTGAATATCAAAACAAAACAAATGTCAGTACATGTCTAACCCCACACACCCTTGAACCATCGACGGGCACTGGATCGCACAGTGATGTCATTTCTGGTTTCGTCTGCAACTGATGGATTATGAAAGTGTCATTGTTCAGTTATTGGACTTACTTTCATGATTTCATTGGCCATCTTTTCAGCAAACTCGATTTGTTCTCTTGATAATGTTGACATATCAAGTTTTGTACTGAAGTCAAGACAACACAACAGATTATTAATATCTATCAGAAATAATAATGCTGTGATGATCAAATAATCTTAATATTATATCCATAATACTTACGTATATTGACTTAGATCTTCCAAAAAAGTAGATTTTACATCCGGGTTTAATTTATACATTTTTTCTGGTGAAAGGATGGTTTGATCCTAAAATAAATGTGACAATAATCATATCCAGAATCACTACTAACCCTGTGGAATACCCTTTCAGTGCTCCCTGCACCCATCCAGAATCAATGGGTACCCTGTGATAAACCCCTTCAGTGCTCACTCCACCCATCCAGAATCACTGGGTACCCTGTGATAAACCCGTTCAGTGCTCACTCCACCCATCCAGAATCACTGGGTATATCCTGTGATAAACCCGTTCAGTGCTCACTCCACCCATCCAGAATCACTGGGTATCCTGTGATAAACCCCTTCAGTGCTCACTCCACCCATCCAGAATCACTTGGTACCCTATGGATGTTCAATATCGATGTTACTGACGACACACCTTCAAGTTTTCATCCTCCTTCTCTAGACATTCTAGCTCTGCTGCTTCGTCATCCTCAACGGGTTCCCATCTCTGCGCAAGCAAGATAAAACATCCTCTTAAAATCACATTTTTTTTCTTTCATATAAAACCACTCACATTTAATCTCAGGCCAGTCTTCCTTACCTGCAGTTCTCTGTCTGAAGGAGCCTTGTTCCTGCTCTGGCTGCCGATTTGCAGATCAGTTTTAAACCCACTGCCCACTTCTTCAAGGAAAACATATCAGTGTCATAAATGAATTCCTTACGATCAATATTTTGTTATCTCATTCATAATCACATTCTTAAAGATTTCAAAATAATTCTCACCTTTCACCAGTTCTTCGTTTTCATTTCTTTTTCTTCTACCTTTTTCTCGGTCTTTAAATGTTCTTCTGGTTTGTCACGCTGCAGAAATATAGAGATAGATTTTAAGAATGTCTAATATGTGAAGCACCTAATATTTCTCTGATACTGAACATATGTTTTCAGATCTTTAGTTCACTATTATGTAAATCTTATATTTTTAGATTCTATTCATTTCATTCTCATTTGATTTCCATTTCCATTTTATTTCCATTTGATCCATTCCTATTTTCATTACTCACGATGTTTCGACTGTTTTTGTATCTTTTAAGATCTCGGTTTCTTCCAACGAAAAATTACCAAACTAAAAGATAACAAGTATAAATTATTTTAGAAGATTTCTTTTCTTCTCCTAGCCACAGAGCTCGAGCCTCGGCACGGTATCACCTCCATGGGTTATTCACTAGCGATATTTATCTTTATCATTTCTGAATATCGTGACCTCCTTGATCCAAAGATACATATTCTATCCCGTCGGGTGTAAAGAGCGTTGTTAATGCAAAAACATTCCTACTCTACCCCTCTCTGGTATCCCACTTCTTCTCCTAGTCTTCAGTGCCCTTACACCATGAAGTAGGCCAGGGTAACCAGCTGTTATCCATCACAGTAATACTCACCAGCACAGTGTCCAGTACCGTCTCGTCACTTGTGTCGTCCATGTCAAAAGCCAGTACCAACCCAGGAAGGTCTGTTACCAAAAATATACGTGAGGTCAATTCATTATATATTATTAATACAAATTCATTTGCTTTTCAGATTAGACTGGTTCTGTTAATTATATCAAAATAAAGTTCAATTCTGTCCAATTTTCATTTCTCATCATTCGTACCTCTAACTAGTTTTTTCTTGTCTTTCTTGCTTTGCTTTTCACGTTTGCTGGCGGGACTTTCGTTGTTCTTCTTTGGCAAGCTGTAAAGAATATTTTCATCGTTCTTGTTCCATTACTTTCCATCACACACAACCTTTTTTCTTAGTATGTACACATCCTTGTTGCTTCCCACATGGGATAGTTTATGATACAGGCAAAATTATAAACAACTTTTTCGAATACACTTTACCGCTTCATCCCAAATGGTTTAGCTACATGCGCAATTGATATGAGCACTATGCCGCTTCATCCCACGCATGGTTTAGCTTTAAAGGCTTCTCTATATATATTTTAAAATACAAACTACTTACGGTAAAACAAATACTGTTGTCATGTCCATGAAGTCCTTCGTTTCTTCCAAACTAAAGTCGGCAAACTATGACAAAATGAATCAGCTATTTAGAGTAATATTTTAACACGGATTCGAGCAGTTTTCGCTTAAAGGACTGAGGAAAGGGGAGATTCATTTGATACGATTCACATAAGAAAGAGCCTTGAAATGACTTTAAAGAAAACTTAATTTGAGCTTACCGCGATAGCTACGCCTTCACTTTCACCTGCACTGGGCGATTCGTCAGAGACCTGGAAAAATAACACGGCAATAGAATAAAAGGTAAAATCCAAAACACTTGAAGAGTAAGAAAAAGAAAAAAGAGAACAGAAAACAGCAAGAAAATCTTAGTTTAGCGTACCTTAAAAACACCCGCGTCAGTCACACTACTGCATTCTTGACGGGCGTCAAACCATTCCTGGAAAATAAAATGAACCATCAGAACACTTGGAAAGAAACAAAAGAAAAAAACAGGAAAAAGAAAAAAAAAGGACTAGCGAAAAAGTTTATTTTTATTGCGAGCGTATACCTCAAAGTCGACGTCATCCCCAGTCACATTGTGGCATTGTGGAAATGCATCAAACCATTCCTAGAACATAAAATAAAAATGAATCAGAAAATGAAACCAAAAACATACTTGAAAAGAAAGGAAACAGAAAAAAAAAACAACAAAGAAACTGACAAAACAAAACAAAAAAAAAAACAAAAAAACAAAACAAAAACAAAAACGAAGAGACTAGTAAAAAAAGTTTATTCTGGTTCACCTCATCATAAACCTCTTCCTCAGTCACAATGCTTCCTTCACATGCATCAAACCATTCCTGGAAAATGAAATAAAAATGAATCAGAAAATGAAAACAACGAGATACTTGAAAAGAAAAGAAAACAAAAGACGAAGAGACTATTAAAAAAAAATTATTCTGGCTCACCTCATCATAAACCTCTTCGTCAGTCACAATGCTTCCTTGACATGCATCAAACCATTCCTGGAAAATGAAATAAAAATGAATCAGAAAATGAAAACAACATACTTAAAATGAAAGGAAAACAGAAAGAAAGAACGCAGAGGCCAGTAAAAAAAGGTGATTCTGGCTCACCTCATCATTAACCTCCTCCTCCGTCACAATGCATTCTTGACTGGCATCAAACCATTCCTGGAATATGAAATGAAACAGAAACCATGAGGATATATAGTTGAAAAGAAAAGACTAAAAGGAAAGACTAGCATAAATACTGAAATGTGTACCTCAAACACTTCATCCTCAGTGATCACAATGCATTCTTGACTGGCATCAAACCATTCCTGGAATGTAACATGTAAATTGAAACTTTCAGCACATCTAAAACGACAGGAAAAGACTGATGAAAATTGAAATCATAGCTCTCTGCTTTACTCACGTCACTCGATTCTGCGCATTCCTTCTACGCATTCCTACAAGGTAAAAAAAAGAAATATGTTGGTTTAGTTTACAGTTGAGAAAAACCTTGATTGCGTTTATGACGTTTAATAACATTTCTGAAGAAAAACTATGGAATAGGACAACCAATAATCAAAAAATCTCCCTCTCCCTAAAACATCAATTTGTCATAACCTGGTGATTCTTTTCGGATTTGTTTGCCAAGTTTTCCAGAAAACAAGAATATTATGCTAAATGAGCTGATCCTCGATCCATATGCAATTGCTAAACTATGAAAAATGCCAAGGTGTCTTACAACCCTGCAAAGTTGGAAGGTGTCTAGAATTTCTCTTGTTCTTCCCGAATTTATTTTTTATATGTGCGGAATTAATCTTATGTTTATTGAATGATTTAACCAGGACCATACTTCCAGACATCGAATGCTGAACCGTCGTATGGACTTACGGCTACGCTGGAGAGTTCGACCCCAGCACCGCTTTCCTGGGAGGAATTACAGACTGATCAGGAAGCTCGGCCGAAGCCTAAGGGATAGGTTAGTCGGCCCCTAGACCTTAGATGATTAACCCCTTGCTATGACCAGTAGACCTAATATATCGAGTCTATCGCTGATGACTAAGCCCCACACCCATTCCTTTCCATGTGGGACGCCGAAAAAAGTTTTATTTCCACGCTACCTTGTGGTCTTGTTTTTCTTTAAAACAGAAGTCATGTTTCTTACATTCATTGAAATGATACGAAAATGGAAAACGAAGAGGGGAAATCAAATTGAATATACTAGAGTAAAGAGATGCGCATGCGTACATGCAAGCTATACATATCATCATAAGACAAAAGTATATCAACACAAAAAAGTCTAGTAGGTCGACTAATTGTTTGTCGACTGCAAAATTTCTGAAGTGTAGTTGGGCATGTAGAAAAACAACCTACATTTTATGAAATCTGTAGAAATTCAGAACCGATTATTTTTACCGACCTTCAGAGTTGCGTTGTTGTCGTCTTGTTTGAGATCTGTATCTGTGATAATAGAAATATTTAATATGCTTGAGTCATGAAGGACCAAGCTGACATCGAGACAAGTGGTTGCGAATAAAGTTTTTGGCGAACCGCAAGACACAGGGAAGTAGACAAGGGGATGTGATGATCCTTTGATGGGTAAATATTACTATCATATCCCTCTGATTGAGTGTTACTACTGCGTACCTGATGAACCTGTCTTGTTCTGTTTCCTCTCAGTTTCATCAAACCTTAAATGAACGAGTGGTTGTTAGGTATTTTGAAAATAATTCAGTAAATTTGGATTAAAAACTTGTAGACATGATTACTTACCACTTGGAAATAAGAAATGCAAGAACAAAGACACCAACAAGAAACCCGAGATATGCCAAGGGAAAGATAGGCGTGGACTCAACTGAGGGGTTGTAAACCACTAATGATGTGTTGTCTGAAACTGAATGAAAATATATGGAATAAGAATATAAGATACCAAACCTTACCCCACCCATCACTTCTCGTACAATACTCTCCTTCCTTACCCATCACTTCTTGTATAGTACTCCCCTACCCCATCATTCACTTCTCGTACAATACTCCCCTACCCCACCCATCACTTCTCGTACAATACTCCCCTACCCCACCCATCACTTTTTTAATACTCCCCTACCCCACCCATCACTTTTTGTTTAATAATCCCCTACCCCACCCATCACTTCTCGTACAATACTCCCCTTCCTTACCCATCATTTCTTGTATAGTACTCCCCTACCCCATCATTCACTTCTTGTTCAATATTCCCCTACCCCACACATCACCTCTTGTTCAATACTCCCCTAACTACCCATCACTTCTCGTACAATACTCCCCTACACCACCCATAATTTCTCGTACAATACTCCCCTACCCCACCCATCACTTCTCGTACAATACTCCCCTACCCACCCATCACTTCTTTTTCAATACTCCGCTACCACGCCCATTACTTTTTGTTCAATAATCCTCTACCCCACTCCTGTTCAATATCGTTCATACCTGTGTTGTATACTTGTTCTTGTTTGACGTATTGTGTTGTGTTTGTTTGATTGTGTTGTTGTTGGTGTGTTGATGGAAAAACTGTAAAAAAAAAAAAAATAAAATAAAATAAATACAGGAATACAATCGAAATACAATCGTCATCAGCACTAAAGCAACCCTAAATCAATGCATGAAAATGATGAACCTAATATGAAGCTAATTAATCAATGGAATTGTTGAAATCTAAGTTCTAATACTTTTTCTGAGTATCCCGTGACCGCTCTGCGCTAAAGAAGTCTTCCCTGTTTTATTGATGTTTTAAATTCCTTTCCTTCCCTTTCCTATCCTTTCCTTTCCTTTCTAGTCCATGCATGTTATAAGTCTTTCAATTCCAATTGATATTTCTTGTTCGTTATCTCTTTTCAATAGATATTTCAGTACGCAACAAGCATCTTTATCGTTAATTCCTTCAAAGGTCTAGAAATTTACCTGCTTGTAACGTAACTTCTTTTAATATTTCACTAGCCTCCAGCAGTTTCCGTTGCTCTGCAAAGAAACAAGTACAGAACTGAATTATTATTTGCTGTAATCAAACTTTACTTGTTGAAAAGGGGAATCACAACACGCGCGCAATCAAATCAAGATGCAATTTGTACTGCTAGAATCACGAGCTGTCATGAGTTTTACCTGTTTGAATAGAGCTGGAAAATGTTCCCTTTGCATTACCAAAGATAAAATATTCAATGCAAAATTCTATTGCGTAATAAAATACAAATACGCCGGTAAATATCAGGACTTCGATCATCGTAATGTTATCAGTTGTGCTACCAAACTAAAACTGAAGTCATTAGTCTAATGAAGTGTGTTTGTGACGTAGTATTTAGAACACGCGCGAAATGACGTCACATTCGAAAATGACCAAATATGGCTAATAGTACTGACGTCCAAATTTCCATTAGATATAAATAGTTACTTTTGGTATCGCGATTCACTAAATAGTTTCTTTTATTTTTGAGACGACAATATTTTGTGGTATTGACGTCTCAAATCAGGTGTTTTGATTGGCTATTACGCGCTTGTTTTGACAGCTCATTGTTCTTGTCAGCTAATACGAAACAAGATGGCGCTGAGTAAAAATTATTTTATATTCAAGCAAAGCTGAAATCAAATTCGTTTACATTTTGAACGTTCTTCATCAAACTCATGAAAATTCAAGTTTATCACTGGAAAAAAAGTAGGGAAGCTAACATAAGGTAAGTTTTTCTCGATAAATAAATGTTCGTTTCAAAATATTTATCTTTAAAAGCAGCAATGTTGTTGTGCTTTCAAAAGCGAGTGAATTTCAAAAACGGTTTACAATCGTTTACAATAATTTGGTACTGAGCAAATGAGCTTCAAATATTCATAGTTTTAAACCTTTAACTTACATCCATAAAATTACTCTTTTTACAATGATTTACAAAGTCATTCTTTGTTAACAGTTATCTGAATTTGACAGTTGTTTAACGTTGAATTATTCAACAGGTTGGCAGGGAGCACGTGCTCGTCCTTCTCGTCGCTAAGATGACTGCAAGTTTCTACTACTGTGGAGGAACTCTTAGAGCTGTGAATACTGCCAGAGGAATTATATGCCAGCAATTCACACATAATTTTCTTGCTACGTTTTTGAAAGAAAAGAAAAAAATTCTGTTCAAAACGACTGCATTGAAAAAGTGCTTGCGTGATCGATTATTGTCATAGAAACAGAAATTTTCACGTTGGGAGAATTTATTGCTTCATCATGAAAACTGAACATTTTCATGCGAAAAAACCCCAAAAAATTACAGGAATCGCGATACAAAACTAATTACGATTTTGAGACGGCAATACCAAAAAATATTGACGGCGTTGGTAGAAAATATATTCTTGTATTGGGCTCCGTCGCTACGCGACTCCGCCACAATACTGAATATATTTTCTCCCAACTAGCTGTCAATATTTAGATCTTATTAACCGAGCGGGAGGTCTGTACGGGATAATCTTGACCGAGGTCGGAAAGTACAGACCGAGCGCAGCGAGGTCTGTACCCGACCGAGGTCAAGATTATCCCGTACAGACCGACAAAGCTCGGTTGATAAGAGTTTTATTATATGACCAATGTATCGATTTGGGGAAAAAAGGGTTCGCCGTAAGATTAATATGCGATCGGACCGGTTAATACCGGAGAATCTAGACTAGTCCGCGATGCGATCTATCCAATCAGATTGCTCGATTTGGTAGTGTCCAGGCTCTAAGATTCACGGTCATATAATAATTTGTGGTATTGCCGTCTCAAAATCGTAATTAGTTTATAATATTCGTAAACATCTTGAAATTGCAATCAGGATTTTAAATAATATCGAAAAAACTTGCTTTGTTTCTGATTTTAATGATTTTAATTAATGATGGCTTTATCAATGCATAATTATTGCAACATTATACTAAAATCAAGTAAGTGTCCGGTATCATTAGCATGTTGTGCTAATAGATCCCTTGCAGCAGGTCGGAATGCAGCTTAATTTGGAGGATCGACAAGAAAATAGGCTTCCAATTCTCAGGAGATTGAAATTCTTTTGTTTTGTTCTCCAAATTGAGCTGCTTTGACGTCATGCCAGGGGTCTATTCGACTGAACCAAGGGACGTGCCATGAAGATCTCTAGCTGAACACAGAAAGGCATTCTTCACAAACAACCGAATTTCTAAGTAGCATAACCAGCTAATAAGACACACTGGCAATTGAAATGAAAACCTTACTCTATTAATTGTAGAATATGAATGTGTTCCAGTGAAGGTCAGTGGAATTCCAAAGTTTGTATTGTTGAAGTTGCGCATTCTTTACTTTACCGTTGTTATTTGTAAATATTTAAACACTGATGTGAGGCTAACCCTGAGTAAATGAGTCTGTAATCAAGGAACACAGCGGTAATTTGGAACTCGAAACTGGCCGTATTCAGCTTCTCGCTCGGGCTGCAAGTATCCCTCTATCTCATGGAAATCTTTTATTTGAAAATTGAAATATTTAATTTCATTTGAAACAATTTTATTGTGCAAACTGAAAAAAACGTTCTTACTTTTGTATTTCATTGCTTTTCTCAAAGATGACTTAGTATTCGATGATAAATTGTCTGCTTATCTACTTTATACAGTCATTCTTATTGAGCTTTGTAATATAATATTCTTTGAGGCCTTTGAGAGATAGAGCCGGATAGTGAACACCTACAATGAAACCAATGCCTTTTGTGCAATAGCCTTTTGAAAAATTTGAATTCGTTTCGGAACTATGATCTGTATTGTACGTGGACGTAAGTATGAAATAACAAAAATTGCGAGCAAAAAAACTTAAAAATTATATATAAAGAAAATAGATAATATAAGACTTATATATGAAGATTTTTTTCAAATTCATTTCAAATAAAGAGGATGATGCGATATAAAACGGTTTCATTTGATAGAAGATTTGTCAAAAAGGCACACTGATAAACCCCCCTTTCAAACATCCTTAATAAGCTCCTCTATATTCAATGGTTATATTTTCACTTTTCATCTATATATTTCATCCCTGTGCTAGGTCTAAGCTTTTTCGAACGTGAAAAACATCACAGGGCGTGTAGCGCTGTTGAGATTCTCTGACGTCATACCGGTAACACTCTATCATACAATTGACTTGATCAAAAATACCGAAGGTTGAATAAACATTTTCATAAAAAGTACCACAAAGCTAATCCTGTATAAATACAAAGCTGTCGGTACATCAACAGACCAAACCCTCTTTTAGATGGTTCTTGCATAAGACCGTCGGATGTGGGCACAACGTGACTGCGCGTTTGTAACTGCGACTTACCTTATATCTAGAAACGTGAGTTAATGGATCTGTGTTATGCCTTTTAAATTTGTAAGCAATAAAATTGCATTTATAACGAAGATTGGATGATTCCAAAGGGGTGGCTGTTATGATAACTTGCTTTTAAATTACTCTTTATTAAAATGTTTTTTTTTTGATAACAGTTTGGAGGTTGGAATCTCTTCACGTTCTCATTAGGATCCGAAAGTCCGTCTGCCAGCGCTTCGACACAAACAACACCACATCTTTTCTGTCCAGCCATGAACATGCACTTTCAGTTTTGCTAGTCAATTGAGGTTTGATAAAATTCTGATTCTGATCATTTGAAAATGAATCAAAAACGATGGGGTCATGTTAGCCCGCTCCAGTAGCACCTTAAGTCATTGAACTGGGAAACAGAAAAGTGAACCCTAGCTTGAAAAGTATATAGCATACAAACTAAATTTATTGAATATATACATATATATTTACATTTTTAAAAGGGTGTAATAGTTTGAACGTTTTCAAGGTATCTATAGACTGACATTTGTAATTAGGTACCTTATTGGTGTATACGAAAACAGTTATCGTAATTAACCTACGGAACTTTAAAGCTAAAATAAAAAATATTTTCTAAATTAATTCTTGCAATTAAGTATATATACATTATATATGATGTTAATTGAACTGAGTGGAGTGCAATTTGGTCTGAAATCAACGCGCGATTACAAAATCGCGCGACCACGTGACAAAATTGCACGACAAGAAGTTCAATTGCCACTTCAATCATATCCTTTTTGTAATCATACACAAGAAAAAGACACAATAAAGAGTGCAGAATAATCAATTTAATGTAGTAGAAGAACTATATGCGAACAAACAAACAAAAAATTTTTTTTTTTAAATTTCTTTTAGGATGAGATTAAGAGCTCCTAAGGATGCGATTTGGGAATTTATCGCACTCCTTTGAACCAATCAGATTGCAGGATTTGGTAGTGATTACAAAGAGGATATGATTAAGACATATATTTATTTTCTATTTCCTTTTTTCTTTGTTGCATCCTGGTTGCATGACTGAGATGCAATGCTGGAGTTCATGCCTTGGTTCGCTGCCGGTTCTATTCTGAACTGAACCGCGCGCATATGTGGTACACGTTGAGTTTGATGTGTTGTTCTTGTTCTCTCTATTAGTTGCTACAAGGCTACTTTAACTCCTGGTTCTCCAGATTTATTCTTCCTTTCGAAAAAATAACTTGTGAGTTAAATATTATTTGTTGCAAGTGTAATCTGCACCAAGCTGAGTCTTAGCACTCTTACACGTACAAACACCTATAAATGAAATGAAAGTTTAAAATGTCTTATCTAGATGGCATCTAGTAATATTTAAAAAAAGAAATGTTCAAAACAATGACTGCAAATTGAACGGACATGTGTTGGAATAAAATCCCAAAGTCTGGGAGCTGGTGGGGCTGCTACTCATGTAGGAAGATGAATCAGAAAAGGCTGTTTTCTTCTCTGTTTTTACGGTTCTGCTCCTTCTGCTGTTGACGTTTGATGTGTCTTCGATGTGCTTCTAGTTCAATGGGTGTCAGGATATATTCTAACTTGACAGACGAATTTTGTGGTGGGTATTCAGAAGCATTCAATAAGACATTACTTTCCAGACCGCTTTCTTTTGGAGTAAAACTGAGCTGTTCCTTTTGGCTTAACTTTTCCAAGATCTTCACCTGTTGTTGCTTTTGCCTTAGGTTTTGTAGACGTTGTCTATGTTGTTGCTGTTGTTTCAGTTGTTGTTGTTGTTGCTGCTGTTGTTGTTGTTGCTGCTTCTGCTCTGGTCCCTGATACTGTTGGTGTTGTTTTCGGTGTAGTTGTTGTTGCTGCTGTTGCTGTTGTTGTTGCTGTTGCTGCTGTTGCTGCTGCTCTGGTCCCTGATACTTTTGCTGTTGTTTTTGGTGTAGTTGCTTCTGCTGTTCATTTTTATAGGAATATTGTTGATGTTGCAACTGAAGTTGATGAAACTGTTGATGACGCTTCTGCGGCTCCGAGCACCATCCAGGTCGCATTTCCATTCGAGATTGTGGTTTTAATTCTCGTAGTGCCTTATCGTCCTGTACATGTACAAACGTACATTTGGTTTGAGAGAATTCTTCTTTAGTTTCTAAATCTTCTATTTCTAGTTCACCAGCAACGATCTTGGTTCTAAACCCAAGAGTACGTTTTCTGCAGCTCTCTTTAATTTGCTGGTTGACTGTCTCAAACACTGGACAAGGTAATAAGGGGTTTTCTTTTGATTTTGACCCAAAAGGTAAGAATGGTAACTCCTCTTTGTATTCCCTGGCACATCGCGTTTTCATGGCTTTCTTGTTTGCTCTCCTGTCTAAATATCTGTTATTGGATTGCCCTGCTGAAGGGACTGCAGTTGTATTGGCGTCTTCTATCCTTTTTCTCCCAGTACAACCTTCCTTTGGAGTACTGCATTCTTCATCCTTCCACTGAAAGGGGGAACAGGATAGGAGACGCTTCTCTTGTGACGAAGTATAAGCTCCATCAATATTACTGCAGCTCATGCTTTTATTTACCGCTAGGCTGTGCTTTGGTGATGTGTTCAGCTTGATCTGCTTTTGACACTTGTTTACACCGCTCGTTTCCCTCAAAGAATTCTGTTTATCTTCAGTCAGATGAGCGGGAATCTCACAAATCTCTGGAAAATTGGAATACAATCTAGAGTTTTCATGGTCCATGTTAGACTCATCTAAAGGGAACGAAGGGAGATGATTAGAATGGTGGAACACTTGCTCTTCCTGCACGTTTTTTATGATAGGAGGGCCGGCTAGACTGCTTGGTCGTTCTTTCTGTTCGTTGCTCGTATTAGGGGATAATTTAAAGTCGTTTAACTGTTGGTATATTAAATGTTCCCCTGCCACTTTAAACTGTCGTTGTTGTTGTTGCAGTTTGTCTTGTTCAAGGACTGAAGAGGAATTAAAATGCGATCCAAAGAATGTGTTCTCACAAAAGGTAATGGGAGACTTTATAGGACTGAAGTCGAAGAGTTTTCGAGTTGGAGAAAAGAGTGCCATCTCCTTCACTAAAATCGCTTCAGGACTGAGCGAGCCACTAAGGTCCAAATTTGGTGTGCGCTGGCTGGGAGAAGGAAAAGTCGATCTCGTAGGAATAACTGCAGCCACTTCCTTGAATGCCATACCTTCTGATTTTGTGGGAGAGAAATATAGAACTCAATACTTGACCCGGCCGAACTAAGAGCTGGAGATACGACCAGTTCTTTTGAACTATTTTGCCCAATTTTGGCATATTAGGTTTCGTTACCATGTTAACCATTAAATACATGACTCTGATTGGCTGATTTCTGTATCTAAAGAACCCACCCAAATAACAGCGTAATTACAGGTTATTGGACGGCTTCCGCAGTTAAAGCCTACACAGAAATGACATAACAATTACCCAGCTCTTCTTTTGATAATTATTTGAATCAGTTAATTACAGTTTGACTACTAAATCTATAATAAAAAAGGAGTTTAAAATTATTTAAAAAAAGTCGCATTTCGTGTTTATAGCATTATATAACAGTCTGTTGTTATTTCGTACCGTTGGCTCTTGCCGGGCGCGCGGGAGAACCAATAATCCCAATTAGGTCTATCACAGCGTCGGCCATGTCGTGCGTTGACTTGATTGGTTCATTCGACTAGTATTAATTATTCTAAATTATGAGCTGAACACTTGCCTACAAATAACTAAGTAAACTGATCAACTTTGTTTATATAGAGGATACAGTAAAATTTAGAATGCCATCGTTCGTCGGAGTATCCATTACGGGTAGATTCTTTTTTTCAACCACGTGAATTTATACAATTATTGAAGAAAACTTTGAGACTAATTCAACTGAAAAACTCGTGGTCCTCTTCAATGTCTCTGGTTGATTAGTATAGGAAATCGCACGATCTCGAGTACTATGCGATCTCGCCTAAAGGCTCGTGCAATTACCAGAACTTTCAAAACATTACTCGTGTCTATTAATTCCAAATTGTACGAGAAGATCGTGCGATTTTTTGTTTATAGTTCACTCAACAAAATTTCAGTAAAAAATTTCGAAGCGACGCCGTTCATCTTTGTCTATTTGGCGGCCGATTTTCAGACCATCGCGCAACTGAAATGCATAAAAAAAGATTAGTTCTTGCGGCTGTAAAATTTTATTCATATGTTTTTAAGTACAAAATGATAGAAAATAATTGTTTTGACATTGTTTTGGCCGTGTTGCCATAGCGACTTAATTCAGTACTCCTACGGATTACAATTAACAATGTACTCCTCTCGACCAATCAAAGTCGAGTAATTTTGTTGAGTGTACTATAAGGGTTTTAATTGTACTCCTCTTGTCCAATCAGAATCGAGTAATTTTGACACATTTCTTTTGTATGATGCTCCGGAATATTTAACTTTTTTCTTGACAAATTCTTCTACGAAAAATCACGCCGTCTTGCTTCAAAAAATCCCTAAGACAGATATTCCAAACGATTGATTGCAAGATTCAGACGAAGTTTCAAAGCGGCCATCTTGAAGCCAAACTCATAATTCCAAATATGGTATTAAAACTCCTTTGATTTACATATCTGACTCATAGTGTTACACGTTTCAATTCCATTATATAAGTTTCTGACCGGAGTTTATGTGGTCATCAAAGACCCGTGAGGGTCTAACCATTCAAAATTCTTCTTGTCAGCATCCAATCACGAACGATTTTTGTTGCTATGGAAATGTAAGACCAAAAAACATTTATTTCTGATTAAGGAAAAACACGTGCGCCACGTGGGTGTGAACACGACTGTCATACGTCAGACCAATCACATTGCACGATAATTTACTCCCCATCCAATCGAATGCCTGAAACACGATATAAACGCGGCGCAAACACGGTCATGTAAAGCTGACGGCACTGCCAGACCAATCACATTGCTCGAGAAAAATATCCTTCAATCAAAATCAAAAATCTAGAAAACATCACGGTAGTGGTAAGGCACGCATACGGCTTTTTCACAGTCAACTGCTCCGTAGTAAAAACGTGTTAACGCTGAACGTTTTAAGAATTGTTCCATTAACACACGCCTTAGTCCAGTTAATTTAATAAAGTGTTGTTATTATCGAATTTTCTCTTTTTTGATACATTTGCCAAAGATTCATCACTTAGTACTGTGATTATGTATATTAAAAGACACGCTAACTTTATGTAATATTGGAAACACTCACAAAAAGTTATAAAGAAATATAAAAAAATGCGCCGCATGCTTCTCGAGTGCTATACAGCTCTGACTCAGGGTACAGAGACATAATCAGCCGTTTTATATTTCTCTTATAACAAGACCCCCTAAAGCGTTCACTGGGTTGCCTGTCATACACAGAGGCTTAGTACAGCTGAAGAAGTTTGCAATGTTAGCCAAAAGATAATGGAATGTTTCACAGAAAAGAATGACTTCGTTTAACGTTCTCAGTCGTGTAAAATCATCTTCTCCCTTAAGGCGTTCTCTACATAATATTGAAATTTCAGGTTCTGACCTTTTTTAGGCTATAAAACAAACAGAAGAGATAACTAGCTAAAAACTAGTGTGAGCTGCGTCGGTATTTCTAATGAAACAGTAATGATAAAAAGGTAAAATATACACCGTGAAAAGATGAAAAAACCTACTGACGTTTCGGACTAGGTAAAACTTTTTCCTAAATGAGATTTCATTGGCTTATCAGTGTTGAAGATTTAAATCAAATAAAAAATGGATTTAGAAAAAAATCTTTTTGCATAACATGGGGTTCGAACCAAAAGAAATTTAAAAAAAAATCTATTCCACTGTGACTATACCCCCGAGACATCCGCAGAGCTGAGGCGGTGTATGGACTTCGGATAACACGATATGGAACCATGGTTCAGTGGATAAATCGTTGTCGTTCAAGATACTAAGTCAAGCTCGCCTGAGGAGGGTTAGCACTTGGATGGGTGACCTAAACATCATACCTACTCACGTTTTTGCTCCTTTTTTCCGTTTTTCTTTCTTAATTTTTAAAATTTTAGAATATAGGACGGTGAAACCTTTCAAAACACTAATTGGCCAGTAGTTCCACTTATGTTAAAAAACCCAGGTCAATATACATACGATAACACAAGCCAAACTTAAAACTCGAACAAACCTTTTTATGCTTTTTTATAATCGTTCATAGCGGTAGCATGTGAAAACATGATCTAGCAAGTAAAAATGGCCTAAAACAAGGCGAGGGCGATCTACAACGAGGAATTGAGGTCGCCAACTTTGAATCAAACATGGAATTTGTTCACTCACGGGAAGATTTGAAGCCTTATTCTCCTAGTTTTAGTTAGAGCTATTAATTTAAAACTCTTTCTGTATAGAATACTGCTTTGAGAAGCTCAACTAAAAAGGTGAGTAGAAAAATAAAAGAAAGATCTTTTCACATTATCTTGAACTTTCTTGGTCAGTTTATATATAAAGGTTCAAACGCTAGGGCGAGGTTTTGTTCAAAACCTCGCCCTAGCGCTTGAACCTTCATTTACAACCACAGTACAAATGTATACTTCATATATATATTCTCATACACATAAACAATAATTATATATTATTCTAATAAATATATAGTATATTTATAGTTTAATAATTATATATTATTTTTGTAAAACTCTGTACGCTTGACTATTATCATCTCTTATGTACTACTTTTTCGTGCTGACGAGGCCCAATACAGGCCGAAACAGCTGTCCACGGTTTCTAGCTGAGCTGGCTCATTTTTTACGCGGCTTGAAGTTGTGAAAGGCCCATTGGCCCTCTTCTTCAGTCGTTTCATATAATGCTCGTAATTCACCTATTACGCATGTTCTTATACGATTTCCGAGCCCATCCCACACGGCTTACCGCCTCATCTCTCATATGTGCTATTTTTTTAAAATTTCTTTGTGTACTCTATCTAATTTTATATTAGAAGTGATCTCCGTAGATGAGCTCGCATGAGAGCTCTTGGAGACAACTTATTGAAACTATATGTTTAAATAAAAAAAATAAATCATATATATAATTAGATCTATATTTTTATGACTAACATTTCTAAGATTGAACTCATAGTTCTCTTAAGCCAGTACTGTCTACAGTTATCTTGATATAAAGCGTGTTTTCAACAACATATCCTCTACTAATCAGATCCTTATGGCTCACAAACTGTGGCGTTCCAGAAGCAATGTTCATTGCGCTCTTGGGCCTTTGAAAACTCGAACTTTTCGGATCAGGACGAAATGAATCCGTTACATCCTGCAAGTGGTTTGGATCAATAAGTCTAAAAGTAACTTTCTGGCCAAACGGCCATTGTAAAAGAGCGTCAAATTCCCCCTTCATCACGACGAAAAACAAGGAAATGTGAGTGTCTTTGCCAATACCATCCCCACAGGGGTAGAGACGTCCACATACTTTGTACCCATAGCGCCCTACATAGAAAGGAGGGCTGTATATCGAGGTAGTTTTTCCTATCCTTGCTTCTCTTACTCTCGTTGGCCATTCATCTATTTTCCATATGTATGTCCCATCATATGACGTTGCTTCAAGCATTTGTAGTCTAATGTCTTGTTGATTGATCCTAGCTTCACTCAGAGCGCAAATATGCTCATTCCTCTCAAGCCGTCTGTCGCTGCTCATCGTGTTTGTAGCAAGATAGCTAGTACCCAGTGCAGATGTCTCTCGATCTTGAATCAATTGTCCTTCAAGGTCTGATATTCGTTTTCCTTGACTCTCTAAGAGCGAGATAATCTCCCCAATTTGAGTCTCTATTACGGTATCCGAGCCTTTTTCATGTTGAATATTATCTACGATTTCTTTTATTTTTACCAGTTCTTCTTTTTGTTTCGTGATATTCTTTTCTAGGATCCCCATCTTTGTTCCTTGGGTTTGCAGATCTTGCTTGGTATATGCCAAGACTTCTCTGCCTTCCATCATTTGTGATTCAAGATATTCTTTCTCAGACTCCATCTTCTTGATTTTATCTTTCAATTGCTTCATATTTTCAGAAGATTCCTTGTGCTGGTCGCCCAGTATTTGAATATGTTGTGTTATTGCTGTAGACTCGTGTTCTTCGACATCTCCTCGCGATCCCTTTAGGAATAAAAAACAAAATAAAGGTAGGTAAGTAACTAAACGAAGGAGTAATGAAGATGAACATGAACTGAACCGATTGATGATATTTGTAACTATATAATGAAGCGTAATGTCATCAAAATTAAATTTATTTAAAGTTTCATTATTGTTGCTGGGGAATCGAATATTTTAGTATTTCGAGAAGCAGAAGAGCTTATTTATCGATAATTTTTTTCATCCCCCCTCCCTCCCCCACCCCCACCCCATACTTTGAGGGGGGGGGGGGGTGGGGGGGCGCCAGGTAAAATCTTAAAATGACAAAAAAAATCTTAAGACCTTTCCTTGAAGTACCCCAAAAAATAACTATCCCCCCCTGGGCAATCTCTCATAGCTTCTTCTAAATATTTTGCATCCCCCCCCCCACTTATCTGAAAGATTTTCAAACCTTCCCATTTTACTGGTGAAATTTTTTTCGATTCCCCCTAAATTTTACCTGCCCCCCCCCCCCCCCCCTGCAATACACTATGAACACAGCCTAATGTGCATGCATTCTTATTTTCATGGAAATCTCCAGAAGTAGAGGCATTTTATACTCACTTTGAAATGACAGCCACCTTGTTTAAATGCGCAGGCAACCGGTGCATTGACACATTGTTTTGTCACATGTTCCTCAAGATCTCCTCGTGCTATCATTGCTCCACATCCATTGGTACACTGGACCTCAACCTTTGGACATTTTTCATTGTGCAGCTGTTAAGGAAGAATAAAAATAACAACATTATAATGGACTCCAGAACTCTAATCTGGGAGCAAGGGGTAGGTCAAGGTGGTGCCAGGTGGTGTGACTAGTCACCTCCTTTGGAGTACTAAAGAAATATAAACAAATACTTGAAAGTTAATCTTACCTTTTCATTGCTATGAATCACGATTGAACCACAGTTCTCGCACGTGATCAGTATAAACTCGCACGTGTTTTTCACGTGATCATCCAGATGTCTTCTTTCTATTGTTTCATTACAGCCAGGATTGGGGCATTCCTTGAGTGAATATTCGCACTTCTCCTCATGCTTCTGTAATATAAAAACAATACTTGAATCAGAACTAATAGCATTAACGAGAGGGGTCCCTCCACGCCCCTATAGCAGGAAAATAAGACATTTCTAGACAGCGAGTCCCCTTGCTTCTATGAAGTAAATATTTATGCATTCAATTTGTTTTTAATAACAATAATAATAATAATAATAATAATAATAGTAATAATAATAATAATAATAATAGTGACTTTATTTAAAACTGCATTAAAAATGGATTGAATGGGTTGAACCAAAGGAACAATCTGGTATAAACCCATGTGCAGCATGATAAAATAAACTATACTCATGTAAGCTATATAATATATTTACAATATTATGTCACTGCACGTGATGTAAAAAAAAAAAACACTAAAAATATATATTAAAAAAAAAAAAGATTATGAAAAAAAAAAAAACTGAAAAAAAAAAAATAAATAAAATGATTGATAATAATTATGTAGTATTTATTAGTATGAAATAGTATGAAACATATGAAAGATTACGAGTATTCAATAAATATAGGATTTTAGGAAACTAATTAATAATAAGAAGATATAACTAGCTAAAAACTAGTGTGAGCTGCGTCGGTGTTTCTAATGATAATAATAAGGTAGCATCATCACGTCCGCGGGAAGAATTATTCTCGTAAATTCTTGTTTATCTCTATTTAAAATTATTCCCTCATACCCTTAACGACTTCCAATACTAAAGTCCCAAGTCTGGATTCCCCAACAATGTATCATCGGTGAGATCACCCATGGAAAGTCGCACTGTCACACTCGATGCCACAAGCTTATAACACGTCACGTCAATAAGGTCTCCCCATTTATGATTTTAAAGGAATTACAAACCTCCAAATCGTGTAGTTGACCAAGCCATCCGCATCCTTTTTCATAGTTGTAGCAGTAACAATCTAGGTTCAGAATATCTCTCTCACAACATCGATCGAGGAATACATTTTCAGATGTTAGTTCATTCCCATCGACTGGACAACGTGCAGCTACTGACGAATCCCTGAAAAACGCAAAATGTTTGATTTTTGTGAGCAACATGTAACGACTGAAGCTAAAAATATCCGGCTCTTAAGTGTTTTTACCATCGATTTCGAAAGTTATATTACCTGATATTAGGGAAATTCCAGACAACCGACTGGGGATAACCCCTCATTCATAGTATAGTTTCATGCGGTTAAAGCGTTGACTGATACGGTATGCAATGACAGCCATTTACATGTAAATAAGTTGTGAAATAATGACGTCATACTGAGATGTCACGTAGTATACTTCCAGAACCAACTCGATCGAACTTGGTTCAACTTAACTTCAGTGAAGTAGATATTGAAAAAAATATATAAAACTTGAATATTTTTAAGCACACGTTTTTAAACAGTTTAGGTTTTAATGAGATATGAAATTTTCTAACTGTAAGTTTAATTCAAACTGTTAGTTCTGATTGTGTCTCGATGTTTCATCAGTTCTCCCGGATTTCTGGGTTGCCATGAATATTTATATTTCACAATATTTATATTACTAAACAAAATTTTCATACTTACTTTACCAGTTGTTCATAGCAGTCCTGACAGAATCTGTGCCCACAAATTGATTGCTTGGGTTTATTAAGAAGATCTTTGCAGATCTCACAAATCAAGGAAGAACTGATGGTCTTTGGGAAATTGAGTTTACGAGAACGTTTGAAAAGCGAAATTACTTGTGCAGCCACCATCGTCATGAAATTATCAATAAAAAGTATAAAATGAAGATAAAACTTTACCAAAAATAAAAACTCAGAAGAAATTTAGCTCTACAAATGTTTCTAATCTGAACTGTCTGGAACGGCTGACACAAAGATTGTCTGAATTAGGAGTATGCGACTTTTATACTCTTTGGCGTGACTCAGTATAAGTACGTCAATTCTATTTTTAGTAACACAAGAAGACCAAACTACTATAAATATATGTCCGTCATGTTTTTTTCTTTATTGTGAATGTTGAGTAAAAATACTATAAATCAATGATAAAACCAACCGTAGTTTCCCTCAACTCTCGTATCTTTTTATTTGTCGTACAGTAAGATATCTCAACTAGACAAAATGGAGAACATAGCCAGGTTCCGAGTTAGGATCTTTCGAAGAATGATATTGAAAATAAAAGATTCTCAAAGATTTAGAAAGTAAAATACTATCATATTACTAGCATATTGTATGAAAAATTCGAACTTAAGAATCATTTTCGATCTCTTCAGTTTCATTTTAATAGTTTTAATAGCTTTTAAACCAAAAAAAAAAAAAAAAAAAAAAACCCTAGTAATGGTCATCGACTTCCAGAAGCCGTATGGAAATTAGGGGAAAATTTCAGGCGTTGCTTCTCGTTGTCAAAATAGAGTAACTTCCGTAATCGTTGATTTGTGTCCTTTAGGAGCATTGTTTAAGTTTTAATCTAATCATGAACGAGACGCTCTTGGAAGAAGCAATGTGTTGTGTTGCGTAATGTGCGGGTAGCTCGAGCTCATCCAGTCGTTTTCTGTTCTATTCCTGTGTATTTCAAGACTTTCGAATGCTTATTTAAAGACCCATTGCCACTTACCGTGATGCATATACTTTAATACTATAAAACTATAATACAGGAGGTAGCCTGGTGGTTCTTAATCCATTGGTTCATATGTGCGGGTTTTTAGTGTATCGTGATCATATAGACACGTTTAACCAAGTTTCAAGTCATTTTCAATTTTTATTCATTTATTTCTTTTCAAATAATACAACTATAATAATAACAAGTTAAAGAGTAATTAATCAAAACCACACATGCAATTATGTTGTTTAGCTAGTACTGAATATGAACAATTATAGGCATAATAATTCAAAATAGGAACTTGTAATATGAAAGTAACATAGGTATTAAATGTGGCAACCCCCACAATATAGGATCGTGCTGACCTCCCATGGACATGACTGTTATTTGCCATTTTGTCACGACACTGATCGTATTTTTTAATGTTGCTGCTCTTTCCGATGCCAATTAGCCATGCGTGGTTATTACTTAAAATTAAATTATGTTTTCCAGTGACTACACATTTTAGTTCCCCGACATTACACAAACAATTAGGAATAACATTGTAATTAATATTAGAACCATACTTTAACAATATACAAATGTAATCCAGTGACAATCGAAATAAGATTATCACGTTCCCACGCTCTTATTTTATCGATGAATTATCTGATTGGCTGATTAAAAGTATTGAACTAAATGTCGCAATATGATTGGCTAATGATAATAGTTCATCAAAGTGTTCTAGGTTGGAGTATCCGAACAGTAAACAATTCTCTTAAAGTATTACTCTATACACTATGAACCTCGTACGGACAAAACAAGGTTTGTGCACGCAGGGTAAAACAAGGTTTGTGCACGCGATATTTACATGTTCTGTTTACGTGAGCCTGTTGGTAGAGAGTTTTGGCTGCCGTCTCTATTCTCAGTTAATACTAGGGACTAGTTAAAACGCAAACGCCGTACTTTCTATGCACCGAACCTAATTATATTAAAGAATGCCGCGTGATGGTGCAAAGCCTCTATCAAACATCAGACCTTTTTTTTCTATTATTGTCGACATGCTTAGCATCATAAGCCATTTTATACTTCTTTAGAATCACATCTATTGAAGTTTTACTGCAATTTTACTTTTCAAAAAATCATACACTACGATTGTTTGTCAGGTCAAATCACAATGAAACTATGAAACTTTCTGATTTACCGGAAAAGCATAAAATAATTCAACACACTGCATGGACAGACCTTTTCGGCTTGGGCGTAAAGTTCTCATTTCAGACCACGTGTCGTTCCCTTAGGAATAATATTCTTTGTTTAGGTTAATTCATCCCACACCATTATATATATACATATATACATATAACAAAGTATGTAATGTGGTCTATACTGGTAAAACAGTGCTCGATGCGTAGAGATGCAGAGCAATAGATATATAGTAAAGATTGGATTAAAGACGAGACATGTTCACTGTAACTCCGAGCTTCGTGCTTACGCACTCATCAGACAGACTTTAATCTGATTAAAGTCTGTCTGATGAGTGCGTAAGCACGAAACTCGGAGTTACAGTGAACATGTCTCGTCTTTAATCCTATCTTTACTATATATATATATATATATATATATATAGTAAATACATACATATATATACAGCCAATCAGGATAGAAGAAAGTAGTAGTATGTTCGGCGGTATTAATAGTTAAGCTACTCTCTCCAGTATTACATAATAATATTTATTAGTATTTTTACACAAGTGAATATAATAAATCACAGTTTCCGTCTTATGCTGTTATATTCACCTACAGGAGGTAAGCGCGCATGCGTACTGCTTGCAGAGATAAATAGAATTTTAATTAAAGTGCTACTACGACGAAAATCGCTCAAACTTGGATTCAGCTGAAACTTCCTAAGAATACTCTTTAAAGGTCCAATAATCACTGTACGAAGTGTTTTCTCGATATTCAGGACGAAAGTATGATATTTTCACGATTATTTTTTGGAGTCTGTGACGTCATACACTCAATATCGAACATCGCTCCATACATTTCTTTGTAGTTTATGATCAAAATATCAGTAGTAAAGGGAGAAAGAAATACCAAAACACCCCAAAATATAAATTATAGTCGCAAGTAATGTGAAATAAGCAAATTAGCTACCCTTTGGGCTTCACAGGAATAAAATAAATTAAGGATTTATATACAAAGAAATATATGTAGCAATGTTTGATGTTGAGTGTATGACGTCACAGACTCCAAAAAATAATCGTAAAAATATCATACTTCCGTCCTGAATATCGAGAAAACACTTCATACAATGATTATTGGACCTTTA
Source organism: Actinia equina (assembly GCA_011057435.1). Classification (NCBI taxonomy): domain Eukaryota; kingdom Metazoa; phylum Cnidaria; class Anthozoa; order Actiniaria; family Actiniidae; genus Actinia; species Actinia equina. The sequence continues at coordinate 106,266 of WHPX01001019.1, forward strand.
AAGAGTATTTTTTAGGAAGTTTCAGCTGAATCCAAGTTTGAGCGATTTTCGTCGTAGTAGCACTTTAAAAAAAACCTCTCTCCCCCTTATTTATTACATTCACTTGTGTTAAAAAAATACTAGAACAATTATTCACCTCGGGCTCTGTGAATTTCGGGGAATATTTACTTCTCCGCTCGAAGACTCGAGACATGGTAAACATTCCCCGACATTCACTTCGCCTTCGGCGAATAATCGTTAAATATTATGCTGAACCTCCAATAATTGCAATAGCTTTCTTCTTTTCATTTTCCTTTCTTCTTGTACTTAGAGCTAAATAACAATAAAACCAAATGATTTCATTGTCCCTTCTAATCAGATATTGCGCCCTTGTGACGATTAATTAAAATGGTGTGGAATAAAATGGCTGTAAGCCCCTGTAACTAATTCTAATTCCTAAACTAATGAATTAAATCCTAAACTGGAGGTTAAAATGTTTCCCTACTCTTGAGGATTAAATATTTTATTGATGTTAACATTTTTCAATGTTTTGAACTCCAGTTTGGGATGTAATGCAAAGGTTCTGTACAATGCTTTCTCGTGACACGCTATGGAATATCTAACTTGTATTGTGTAGTATACATACCTGACTCGTGTAGCGTATACGAGCCAAGCCGTAAACGATACAAGCCATGTCTTATATTTCACGAATGCCACTCAAAAACCATTGTATTATAACCATGTCCGGCCTTGTCAAGTGCAGCCCTTAAACAAAGAAATAATCTTGAGGGGAATGACACGTGATTAGAAATAACATTACGCCCAAGCTGAAAAGGTCTATCAGAAGCCAAGCGGAGGTAATCCAGCCGTTTCAACATTGATCTTGACAAACAAAGTATCATCCTTGACATACGAACGGCTTAGTAGCACCTGCATAGAATAGAATAGATTTATTCATTTACACTCAATTGAAGAATCGTTGTCGGGTTCAGAAACATAGAACATGGAAGCTGAGACCGAAATGGCACATGGGAAGTACGTTAATTAGATGCATGCTGTGACCGGCGACCCGTGGCATCATCTACTCTTTTTAATACGCGTTTAGTATTCTAAACCGACTGCAGGGATGGCACAAATGAATAAATTTTAATATAATTATGTAATTTCCCATGTGCCATTTCGGTCTCAGCTTCTATGTTTCTGAACCCGACAAAGATTCTTCAATTGAGTGTATACACGGACGTCTCATCAGTAAAATACATAAATATGATTAAGTAAAATCAAGAACTCAAATTTAGTTACTAAACATAATACACTCAACAAAATTAGTAAGATTTTTCATGTCTTGTCAAAATTGAAGAAATACTTAGCCATTCTTTTACCAAAGTTTACTATGCTTTGATATATCCATACCTTACATATGGATGTAGTTTATGGGGGAATAACTATATTTCTACTTTATGTGACTTAAACCAACAAATCAATCAATTAGAATAATATGTGATGGTTGTCCCTCTACATGAGCACATAACTCCATATTATGCAAAGCTAAAATTGTTAAAACCTCCTGATATTGCAAAACTGTTTGATAATCTATGATCATCTTTATAAGTTTAAACAATCAAATGTTCAGTTATCTTTAGTCTCTGAGCAACACAACTCTGGAACTATACGATCTCTGAACTCCTACTAAATCCATCCTATATATTTAACATCAGAAAATTCTGCCCCACTGTCAACGGTCTTCATTTCTGGAACGACATTCCTCTCTCAATTAGGAAAGCTACAACTAGAAATAAATTCAAATCTTTTCTGAAAAACCACTACCTTAATCAATATTAATTCTGCTGTATTATAGCGTATATTTTATAAATTTTTCTAGCACCTATATCATTCACTCCTAGATTATAACCTAGATTTGGTTTCCTATTCCATTCTATTCCTATTTTCTCTCAATTTTCCTTATATGGGCAACTAATTAGTTCATCTATATCCTTGCCCAATCTCCATCAATGTTACTATTGTAAAATAATTATCTAACTTATTATTGTAGTCATTTAATTGTTTACAAATGGAGATAAATAAAAAAATGCAAATACAACAAAATTACTCGATTCTGATTGGACAAATTGTACTCTGCAGTCCCAATTAAGTTGCACAATTTTGTTGAGCGTATTATGAACAAAAAATCGCACAATCTTCTCGTACAATTCGGAATTATAGATACTCGTAATGTTTCAAAGGTTTTCAAACTGGACTCGCCTCGGAAGGCTCGTCCAATTTTAAAAACTTTTAAACATCACTCGTACCTATAAATTCCGAATTGTACTCGAGACCGTGCGATTTCCTATACAAATCAAACAGATAAATAGACCTAATCCACACCGACTGTTTTAATTTATAAGCTTTTCCCTATGAGGGCAGGGACACCACAACAGCTTCTATGCTTTTACAGTGGGCCTTGTAGAGTTTTAGCACGGGCACTGAAGATGGTCGTCACCAGCGTCTTCAGTGGATCTTTTATGTCCGCCTTATACAGGGTTATATAGTGAAGAAAGACGGGGCCTACGGATTTAGGTCCTTGCCCGAGAAGACTTGAAGGTCTAACCATTTGCAGATATAATTACAAAGGCAGCACGTTCTCCTCAGTTATTTTAATACCCATAGACCGACGCTCTTACCAACTGAGCTAACCGGGTTGCGGTTTTCCCATTTCAGACCACTTGTTATCTTTAGGGTATCGTTTCTTTGTTTAAGGGTTCCCGATGTGAAGACAGAGAGATAACATAATGCATTGTGGTCAAACATCTTTTGTCCATCATGCCTTATATGGTGTCGTTTGTATCGAAGCTAGACCACAATGATCCTGTTCACTGAACTCAGGAAGGCCCATGAATATGGGATACAACTGAAACAAATAATCTAATCTTCGAGGAAATGACACGTGGTCTGAAATGGGAAAACACTGTACCTAAGTGGATTGGGCCCATGATGTAAAGATAATAAAAATATACGAAAATAACTGCTTTACATGGGTGCCATTTGCGTACCTGCTGAGACACGAAGAGTGGACAACCCGACGCGATGTTCATATTCGATGTGGGTCGTTTGAAGCTGGAGCTGTTAGGATCTGGTCTAAATGTGTCAGTAATGTCTTGCTGGCGATCCTGATCAAGCAGCTTGAAGGTCACCTTCTGACGGAACGGCCATGGTAAGAGTGCATCGTACTCACCTTTCATGATCACGAAAAATAGCGACAAATGGCTACCTTTACCCATGCCGTCTCCATTTGGATACACACGTGCGCAGACCTTATATCCATAGCGACCAACATAGAAGGGTGGACTATATATGGATGGCGTTTTTCCTATGATCCCCTCGTGGTTCCTGCGACTGAACTCGTCTATTTTCCAAATGTATGTACCATCGTATGAAGTAGCCTCGAGCATCTGGATCTTAAGGTCGTGTTCGGCTAGCTGGATGTCATGTAAAGCCAACTGGTGTTCATTTCTGTCCAGCCTCCTGTCAAGAGTCAGGGAGCTGCTGCTAAAGGATCGGAGTCCGCCTCCCCCTACGCCACGTGACAACTCGCGTTCAAACGAATGCAGTTTTTCTTCTTGATCTGCCAAAGCGGAGCGAAATTCCTCTAACTGTAAGGAAACCTCGCATGTGTTACCGCCTTTAGATGAAGCTGCATCCTGTAGCAAGGAAGTGGAAAGCATACTGTCAAATATTTATTCATTTGCGATCAATACTTACCTTAGCTTTGAAGATATAAATTGATTACAGCTACTTCAAAAAAGGTTAATGAAGGCTTTGGTACATTTCGCATACCAAGTCCAAAATGTATGAATATGGATGATATGTCAGGAGAAGAAAATATACCGAAAATACGCACAGAATAACTGGTATATTCCATATTGTTGTGATTTTTCGATATTACAGCATGTCACGGTGATGGGCGAGCCTTAAAGTATTTCTGATAGTGACTTCTGCCAGTGAATGACCCCAGCTTGTCTTTGATATGTTTGTTCAGCGTTTCCGACTTGAAATGTCAGATTCTTTGCTATAATTCAGGCTGTCCACAGTTTCAATAACGGAGTCGTTGTAACAAGGAGTACGCTATGCACGTGCACTTTCCTTTTTAGCAATCAATACATTCTGTTGGTATGTGTCTGGCCTTTCAGTGGCTCGTTTTAGCACCCATTTGATGCATGGCATAGACCACTAAGGAGCTCATGTTTGAATTGTGTTCTTTGTCTTGTCTGTGAATGCAAAAGATCTTCTAAACATATCTTTTATTTTTTGCAAACCCATTTGATGCATGGCATAGACCACTAAGGAGCTCATGCTTGAATTGTGTTCTCTTTGTGCTTGTCTGTGAATGTAAAAGATCTTCTAAACATATCTTTTTTTTTGTATGCAAAAAAACCATTTGATGCATGGCATAGACCACTAAGGAGCTCATGTTTGAATTGTCTCTTTGTGTCTTGTCTGTGAATTACATTTTATCTTCTCAGCATATCTGTTATTTTTTGCAATCCCATTTGATGCATGGCATAGACCACTAAGAGCTCATGTTTGAATTGTGTTCTCTTTGTGTCTTGTCTGCGAATGTAGGAGATCTTCTCAGCATATCTTTTATTTTTTGTTAAATCCTTTTTGTTGTATAGGATAGATCTCTGGGGGACTTCTGATTAAGTAGTTTTCTCTTTCTGCCTTGTTTGTGGATATCTGTGATCTTCTCATCACATCCCAATCTTGATTAGTGCTGACCTTTGAGCACTTTTTCCCTAATGCAATAGTATTGCAATATTTGTTCCAACAATTGCGATAGTATTGCGATAGTGGAAACTTGCAGTTAATTTCATGTCTGTTATAGAAAATAGAAATGCCTTCGTTTGTCGCCATATTTTTCTTCAAGAGCGAGTAGAGGCCCATGGGGACGAGCTTGGACTGAATTTTATGCCTCCGCCACTAAGGGAAATCCTAGGCTCTCGCCTTTTCTAAAGATGGCGACTTGACAGAAGTGTTTTGCGAGATTTTATTCAAGCAGGCGTAATCTGAAGCAGCAAAAATAAATAACTATCTACTACCAAATTTTATGTTTGTTATCATTTCAGTGAGACAATCGATAGTCAAAGTCAACTATCGCAATAGTTATTGATAATACGATGTTTCTATCGATGCATCGCTACCGTGGCTTTAATATTGCGATATATCGATATTCCCATGGATCGTTACACCCTTACTCTTGATGCATATTTGTGCATATAGAAGGAATATCACAGGCACCAAGATAGACCCCAGGAGCACTCCTGAATAAAATTCTTGTTTTCAAATCTTGTCTGTGAATTATCAACATTAAAAAATGCAATCAATTTTGATGCATAGAAGGAACACCACTCCTCATGGATATTGCACCGAGGACCTTCCCTGGCAAGACCATGTTGGACATCGGAGTTGTCGGTTAAATCCCACAAATACTGTATTGTACTCAATTGTGCTCAATTCTCCAGCATTTTTTTAATACATTCTTCAATCAGGGTATCAAATGCAACATTATATGCCAGATCAATCAACGTCAATATTTCTAAATTGAACTAATTGGGTTACACAAGACTTACCAAAAAACATCGTTTCCGCCAACATAAAGAAGGTGCTCTTGTGTTTTACTCAACGCATAACACACTCACTGCTCCTCCTTAAAAAAATATTGAAATTTACCATTCATGACATTGTATTAGGCTTCAACATTTTCGACCTTTTAAACGTAATTGATTCATCAGTCAATGGTGAGGTAAATACTTTACAGACCATTAGAAATGAAGGGATTTCGTAAGCTCAGCTAGCAATAGTCAGCCATAGTTTGCATTGGACAATTTGACAATTTCAGTTAGCTCACCTGTATCGCTAGAAAAACGACCTTGCCCCCTCAAGAAAGAACAAACAATTGAAAAAACTCCTTTGCCTCCACCAAGAATTTCAGTCACTTTCGGTTTTTTATCTTCTTCATCTTTGAATCGTATCTATTCTAGGGTACTTCCGTAGCTTTGCTATACTGGCATTTAAGTTTCGAATAACATTCAGCTCTCCAACTTCTCCGTAATCAGTCGTGATTCTAGAACACAATCCACTTGGACAACCATTTCTGAATGTATGCTAAGCGATATTTCACCCAAAACACGTTGGCCTATTAAGAATTGGATTATCCGCCGACCACATATGTCGTAAGAAGACTCGCGGAAGTAAACCACATATATATTATATAATATACACTATGATATGCTCGACTTCATCAAAGGAGAAATGAAATTTTCCAATTTCAAACTTTTGACATCTGTTATACTGTTCTTTGGATTATTTTTGTGGGACCCACATTGTTGGCAACTTGTAAAATAGCGGAAAATTGATCATTTAGCTTCCACAGTTTACTTAGCTTTTCTTAAGGTTCAGTTGGATTCTCTATTTCGGAGTCTCCGAAGACTGGAAACCATTATATTGGCCTATACAATCGCCTCTGTTTTGTATATGACGGTAAAGACGGTGATAAACTTTGTTCAGGGGCCTCAAGAAAATCAAAATAAGCCTGGTTTCCATATGAGCTTTTTGCTGTGCTTTTTCTTGTTTTTAAGTCTGAATTTATCAAATCTCAAAAACCAAAAACCTCATAGTATAACTGGCACTGTTTAAGAAAATAAAATATTTAAAAAAGCAAGAAAAAGCAGTTTTGTCACTAAAAAATGGCAAAACAAAAGAAAAGCCAAAAACGAAGTGTTGGATACAGGAGATGGAGATGGAAAAACAGGAACGGAAAGAAAAACTAAAGACGATACGATGAAAAATACCGTAAAAGAAAAACCAAAAACGAACAAGTAGTGGATACAGGAGATGAAGATGGAAAAAACTTCAACGGAAAGAAAAACCAAAGACGCTACGATGAAAAATATCGTAAAAGAAAAACCAAAAACGAACAAGTAGTAGATACAGGAGATGAAGATGGAAAAAACTTCAACGGAAATAAAAACCAAAGACGCTACGATGAAAAATACCGTAAAAGAAAAACCAAAAACGAACAAGTAGTGGATACAGGAACAAGGCAAATAGCTAAACACTACAAAAGGAAACGTGTACAAAAAGAAAACAAGATAAGCAAGAAAAACTAGTTATCATTCAACGAGATAAACAAGAAAAACTAGTTATCATTCAAAGAGATAAACAAGAAAAACTAGTTATCATTCAACAAGATAAACAAGAAAAACTAGTTATCATTCAAAGAGATAAACAAGAAAAACTAGTTATCGTTTAACAAGATAAACAAGAAAAACTAGTTATCATTCAACAAGATAAACAAGAAAAACTAGTTATCATTCAACAAGATAAACAAGAAAAACTAGTTATCGTTTAACAAGATAAACAAGAAAAACTAGTTATCATTCAACAAGATAAACAAGAAAAACTAGTTATCGTTTAACAAGATAAACAAGAAAAACTAGTTATCATTCAACAAGATAAACAAGAAAAACTAGTTATCATTCAACAAGATAAACAAGAAAAACTAGTTATCGTTTAACAAGATAAACAAGAAAAACTAGTTATCATTCAACAAGATAAACAAGAAAAACTAGTTATCGTTTAACAAGATAAACAAGAAAAACTAGTTATCATTCAACAAGATAAACAAGAAAAACTAGTTATCATTCAACAAGATAAACAAGAAAAACTAGTTATCATTCAACATACGACATGCCAGAAAAAGTAGTTTTCCTCAACACGGAAAAGTAAGAAAAAGCTATAAGGAAACCAAACTTTATTTCAGATCCATAGTGAGGGGTTTTCATCTAAGTAATCAGATCTAGACTGTAGCGTACGAGGCAATCTTTAGTGCTCTTTCTACTAGCCAATCTGATCGTATTACATACCTACAGGCTTTCAGTATTCTCAGCATGTCCCATGGTCCTAAGAAGTCTATACGCCTAGAGAAGTGGTTGTTGGATCTACAAAACATTATCCAAAAAAACAAGATACCTGGATCAGCTTACCTCTGTGCGTTCCTTGATCTGTGCAATAGCAGATTTGTTTTCTGCAACACCTTTCTCAGCTTTACTAAGTCTAGCCTGGTAAGATCTCAAGTTCTGTGCGCTTGCAGCCAACGATTCTCGGTGCTCAGATAGTTCTTTTTCCAGTTTTTCAGTCTTCTCTTTAGCTTTATCCACTTTTTGGCTCAATTCTTCTTGCAGTTTCTTTGATGAGTCCATGGATTGGGCTGTCAATTTGAAATGCTCGTCCTTCTGGGAATCGTAGTGCTCATTAAGGTCGTCCAATTTACCCTAAATGATGTTTAAATATCCATTTTGTTAACATGTATTACAAATCCTCACGGGATTTCCGTAGTTCTAAAACATCCCCATGCATGCCTCGTTCCAAATTTTACACACCATGATTAACGTATCGGGGAATTTCAAAAATTATGATGTCGGTTGTAGCCCAGGCAATTGTCACGTTCCCAAAAGGGATTGATCTTCTACGATAGCTTGTACATTTGATTCTCGTGTGGTCATACCTTGAAGAGACATCCAACATCTTTGAATTTGCAAGGTTTTTCTGCGGCTTCACAGTGGTTTTCGATATGCTCCTTTTGAAGCTCACGCAAAATACCACTCATTCCACAATACTGACAAGTGATAGGAACCTTTTCACATTTAAGCAGATGAGCCTAAAAGGGAGAACACAGGGTTAGTGTATCATAGGGTATCCCTGCTTTCACGATTTCGATGTTCAGCTAGAGTTATTTTTCGTCATTCATGCACTTGACTACTCTTGACTGTGCTCTGAAGATGACTATATTCATCGTCTACCACTCAGGTTGTCGGATCAGTAGGCGTTTAGTCAGCACCAAACTTACGTCCTCACACCCACACCATGCACTCACCCAATTACACTTGTTACAGTTCAAATATAACACCTTCGAGTCAAACCATTCGCTCAGCGGTTAGTCTATAGTAGGTTATTTTCACATCAAACTATTTTTCAGTACGTTTGACCTGAAGCTCGACGCGAAACGGTTTTTACTACTTTAACAGCCTCACAAACGTAAACGTCCTTTCTCTTTTGTTATTTATATCCCTTAACTTTACTGTTCACTCTTAATAAAACAAAAGTTCAAGTTGAAAGTAACGTCGAACAAAGAGCGCAAACATTTTTCATCACATTAGTTCGGAATGCTAGCATTTAACTCCATCTTACTGCTTGTCGACGGACACATTAATCATAGCCATCGCTTTGGGAGACTGATCTAGATATCACTTTTTGTGATCAGTGTTCTCTCGTCTGAGAAGTTACGTCTTGCAAGGATCAGTTAGAAATAAAACAAACTATAAGAAAACAATCGCACTTCTGACCTCCATCTGGACTTCAGGTACACGTTCCCCACAGTGTTGACATGACGATGGTTTATAAAGACAAGATTCTTTCACGTGTTGATCAAGTTTTTTCATCGGAATCATTTCTTTGCATCCTTGATTCGGGCAGGGAACTTCTCGATATTCGCAATGACGTAAGTGCTCCTGGAAATAAGATAATGAATCACAAGAAAACAGAATGATTTAGCAGTTGCTTTGAACCTATAGAAATGTAGCCTTTGTTTTAAACAGTGGTCTTTTGATCCTCTTGTCTTACTCTTGGCAAAATCTAACCAGCTAAAACAAAATCGACTGGCCGTGGCCTGACTTAGTTTAGCCCAGCTTTTGAGGTGCATGTCACGTCAAATCCGATGACATAGATTTAATTTTGGCTTCTTATGCCATGTCATCCAACATGGTGGCCAGCATTTTTTATACTTTATTTTCAAGGTAAGGGTAGCACATTAACATTATCATAATTGGAGGCGGGGTAAGGATACCCCGAAAACTCTGAATCCAATAGGATGTACTACAGTCACGCAGGTTTGGTAATTAAAGCATGCCTCTTTATACATGTATCTCAGATAAAGTAAGAGGCATGAGACAAAGTCCTTATCCGTATAACATTAAAACATAATTACCAGGTATTAGTATTATAATACCCACCCTGAGTATTGATCCAGAAACATATTCTGACTGTTTGGGATGCAAATATACCCTACTTTTACAAGTTTTAAAATATGATTTTAAGACCTTTAAAGTAGTTCATTTTTACACCTACCAACAGCAACAGTTCCATGATGTTGGCCGGTTAGCCGTCATATGAATGCACTGATATTTTCCAATGATGATTTGGTGTTGCTTGACAATACTGCCTTTGATATCAACACATGTATACATATGACGTACATTATTTTTCAGTGATACTCCTGTTCACAGTATTACTTGGTTCACAGTTGCAAGTTCACATGCATGTGTAATGTAAATGTCAGAGCTCCAAAACCCAAGTGATATTAGGTTTTGAACAAATATTTTACCATGACATTGTATATATGGGGGACTTATTGTCTATATAGTTGACATGTTAATGTGCCAATCATTTTAATAAGAGGTTTTGTCACTTTGTCATTTTACAATACACCTATTCTTTCACCTATACTGTATTGCCAGAAATTAGCTAGATTCTTACTTCTAAGTACATCAGTTCCTTTTTCCATTCGCATCCATGCTTGTGATTCAGGCAGAAACAAATGAGCCCAAGAACCTCACGCTTGCAGCAGACATCTTTGAACACCTCTCTCTCAGAAAGTGGCTCTTTATCCAGTGGACAATGAGGACTTGGATTTCTAGAAGATACAAAAAAAGACAAAAAATTTAAAAATGGAAATATGGTCCAACAATTTCTAGGATTCTAAATAATATTTATTATAAAATTTGTTGAATTATTCCACATCATAGAGAATGCTCCCCAGTAGTCCATGCATGACAAAGTCATGTGAATAATTGTCCAAGGTGTTAAATAAGGGTATATCATTGCAAGTTCACCACTGTTCTCACATTAATGCAAAGGTATATGGTTACCTTTCAAGATGGCAAAAGGAAATGTGAATGGGATTAGCTGACAGAATACAGGAAGGATGTTGTGTATTTGTTGGTATTCCACCTTTTCTTGACCCATCAATTATTGTAGCTAGCCTAAGTGGATTTTTAATGGTGCAGAATATAATAGTTTTACAATGCCTTCTCATGTCACTGTATAAAATATCCCACTTGTCTCTTGTGTGTGTATATACCAAAAAATACATTTCGGTAGTGACTTTTATGCCACTAAAAACCATTGTCTAATTTACTGTAAAAGGTACAAATTTATAAAGATAAAAGTTTAATCAAAAAGGCAGGAATATTAGTGCTGTTTTAATAATAACAATAAATAATAAAAAGTGATACAAGACACAGATATTCTCAAGCAGGAATATTTTACATATAAAGGTAAAAATAATCGAAAGATATACAAAGATGTACAAAGGAGTATCCACAAAAGAAGACATTAGTCTTTATTTATTTGAATATTTATTATATTACATATAATATTATATTTTGTTACAAGTGCATTTACAAACGAAAAAATTCTAAACACGTACATGATGTTAACGTCTTTCTGTAATTCACTTACATTTTGAATAGTCATGAGCCTTGTGGGTGACTGTATGAACCAATTTGGTTTACATTAACTTTCTTTAACACATGTGTACAAAATATATCGATATCCAGTGGAAAACATTAATCTACTGTACATTCAATGTAATACCACATCACATCAGTAGATAAACCAATGCCAGGATATTTTGAATTTTCACCAATATAAATATATGAAGCTAGAGATATGAGCATTTTATGAGCGTTGGCCAATATTTTTCTGCCAACCCAGACGAGGTTAAGGAAGGTCAAATAAAAATATTCTAGATCTGTCTCGTTTTCGAGACTATTTAGACATTCACCAATATGCCAAAGAAATGCATGTTAACTGTTGAATGCAAATGAAGTGGGGGATATGCTGTTCAACTTTAAAAAAATTCTTTTTGGTGAATATATTTCCACTGTGTTTTCCCAATTCTAATTTTCAATTTATTCTCTCAAAAAATTGATAAGAAAATACTGAAGTCAGGTAAAACATGAACTTATATATGTTGCTGACCATCAAAATACTCTTATTTATTATATATTTAGGATAGTGCACGCACGATAATTGGCCGAAAACTGTGCTTTATTAGTGAAAAGAGCAGTGCTGACGCCATTTGCGGGTGCAAAGTTCTGTTAGATCCTGTGATTTTCTTTCTTTTTTTGTAAATAAATTAAATACTGAAATAAAATTGGAAACTTTATGATAAAACGAATAAAACAGTTCCCCTATGGCTCTTGCTTATCCTTACGACTTCTTTCATGCTTTTGTCACTAATTCCTGTGTGCTTTATCACTGAACAGAGCACGGAAAAAGCCATTTTATTTCTCAAATAAAGCAATTCTACGGTTATGTGGGACCATACAAAATGGTTGACTTTTAAAAGAAAAAACCAACTCCATGCTTTCTAAATAAGAAGAGATAACTAGCTAAAAACTAGTGTGAGCTGTGTCAGTGGTTCTAATGAAACAGTAATGATAAAAGGGTAAATTATACATCTTGAAAAGATGAAAAAACTGACTGACATTATTAATAAAGCAGTTTTGATGTTTACACAATGTCATTTATTTTCTACAACATTTTCTTTACACAATGACGTCCTTTTTGAATCATAAATGTGTAATATAATCCCTAGTAGTAGAACTGTCCCTTGATTCAACATCTGAAATCACATTTCAATATACAGTGCAAAGTAGTTCTATTACTGATGTTATTGATAAAGCAGTTTTGATGTTTACACAATGTTGTTTATTTTCTACAACATTTTTTTTACACAACGAAATCCCTTTTGAATCATAAATGTGTAATGTAATCCCTGGTAGTAGAATTGTCCCTTGATTCAATATCTGAAATCACATTTCAATATACACTGCAAAGTAGTTCTAATATTTTTAATTACACCCCAATAAAATGATTCATAATTTACAATACTTCAACAGTTAGGAACTGATGTACTATGATAAAATGACTATTTGAAGTGGTATTTCCAATTGTGCAAAGATGTTTCATTGCATTTGTGTTAGAATGTTGCTTTGTCAGGCTTTTTTATAGAAAATATATGGGAAATAAGGCAAACGAAGGCCTAAACCTCATTTTCGAATAAATTTTTTGCTTTGGGTTAGTGCTTTGATTCTACTTTTATCCATCATCTCCACTTCCAAACAAGATAAACTTTCCGAATAAAAAGATTTTAGCCTTGTACAACAGCCTTTCCTCAAGAAAATAGTTTTTGGAGCTCATTGTTCAAATATGTAAAGAATTTTCTCTTAATATAAAAGTGCAAATAATTTACTATAAATCAATCAATGTACATGTATTCGGTTTCCTTACTATTCTTAGGACGGCATTTGGGTGCCCTCTACTAGGGTAGACTAGGCTACTGTACAGGATTTTGGAAGGTCCTAGTTGAAATGCCAATGATTAGGCAGTGAAAAGAACAATAATAGAGGCTTCGCACCATGATGTGGTGGTGATTATGATAGGAGGCAAGAACCAGGAACACTTGAGCATAGTGTAATTTGGTTTGTATGAGAAATAAATCAGTTTTCCAGGGAAAAATGACCCAATTGTTGTGTCTCCTGTCATGGTTGCAAAGCCTCAATAATGATTAGAGATGATTAATGATTGGTGATACCGTACATCAAAATACATTCGCACAAAAAATATTTTTGTTAAAAGTAATGACAAATTTCATAGGAATCATCAATTTCTCCAACTCTTGTATTGCTCAATGACTTTTTAATCAAACAAGGACTAACATCTGAAACATCAATACAGTTGCAAAGTTTTTACACCATGTTTATGTTGAATCCTTGTTTTTTTAACACTCTCACACAGTCCTGAATAGTGACCATTATTAAATCAGTCTATTGTCAAATTCAACCATATTATTTTGGCTTTCTTAAACTGATTTTGTCCTACTCATTTTTTACTCATATTTGAAGATGAAATAATTTTAGTCATGAAAGAAATAAAGTCTTAAATAAAGTGTTGCCTGTTATTTGAAGCAAAATCAAAAGTCTAAATCAAGTTGATTTGAAAACTTTACCCTGAAACTCAAAAGTTCATTTAGGGTCAACCCCTGGTGTCAAAACTGTCAATCAAACTAGGAATAACTAGGATTGGCTGATCTCAAAATGATGTCCAATCATTTGAATTCAGTTAAAAAAAGCGGTAATTTCAAACCAACCGTTAGAGTTGTGCAAAGATTGTTTACAAAAGCTACATGGTTATAGCCTTTAGATCAATTGAGTTTCTTGGCGGAACAAATAACGAATTCACGGTTGCTAAAGTGCTTTTTTCACAACTTATGCCTTCAAATTCTTATACTTACATGCAGTGCAATACTTTTTATTAACTTATCCATCAAAAATAACTGAATTCTTGTGATAGAAAGGCTCTTACCTTAGAACAGGATTTATGCAAGTACTACAGAATCTATGTCCACACTGTGTTTGAACTGGTTCTCTTAAAGCCTTCTTACACAAAGGGCAAACGTACTTCTCGTCTAAGTTTTTCTCAAAAGCAACATCATAACCTCCTTTTATTGACATATTGCTATAATTTTATAACTTCTACAAGAATTTAGCTTATAAATCACACACAATTTTTTTCTTACAAAATGGCGTCAGTAAAATGTGAGCAGTGAGGCGCTAGTGAAGAGTTCTGGGTAGCATGATGCGTAATCAGCCTATCAAACACCTCCATTTAGTGACCAAATCACTTGACAACCGTTGCTAGCCGCCATATTGGTGTACCAAAAGTGTAAACAAACCAAGAGCGTCTTGAGTGTGAAGATGGTTTTATGTATGATTGTTGGCTGCGCATCGAAAAGTGGAAGAGATAAAGGAGTTTATTTTGCAAGAGTACCTTCTATCGTTACTAGTCAAGGGGAAGAAGCTAAATATTTGTCAGAAGAAAGGCGATCGAGGTGGATCACAGCTATAAGCCGAGATGATCTGACGGAGGCGATTATCGAGAATGATCGAGTATGTGGCAAACACTTCGTAAGTGGAAGGGCTGCGAAACCTTGGGATAAATACAACATAGACTGGGTTCCAACTCTTCAATTAGGACACAAGAAAAAGCAGCGTTCAAATCTGGAAACAGCGGCAAAGAGAAGCGAGAGAGCGAGAAATCGCGAGCAAAAGAGGTCTTTGCCGTTTGACACTGAACACACTAGTGACGAAGAGCTGTTGGCAAAGCGAAAGAAACTGAATGAACCAGGTACTGAAGTTTTGAATATTGACTTCTGTACACCAGAAGAAGATGATTCAGAACAAAAGGATGCTGCCACTCAGACAGAGGAAGCAAAAATCTCCCAAGCAGGTACACAAACCGATGAGTTTGAATATCTTTTCGAGTCTCTTAAGCTGGACGATAATAAGCCATTTGACTGTTATGTCTTTGAAAATAATGATGACAAAGTCTCCTTCTACACTGGATTACCCTCTTTTGATATATTAAACACAGTTTTTAAACACGTTTCACCACACGTAAACCGAAGGACTCAAAGCCTGACACAGTTTCAAGAATTTGCCATGACACTGATGAAACTCAAACTTAACATGCCATTTCAAGATCTAAGCTATCGATTTTCGGTGTCTTTATCTACAGTCTCAAGAATTTTTTCTTCCTGGATGGTAGCTTTGGATATAAGATTACAACCATTAATCCACTGGCCAGAAAGGGAAGATTTGCACCGTACCATGCCCCAAAGTTTTCACTTTTCCTTTGGTAACAAAACCACTGTTATCATTGACTGTTTTGAGGTCTTCATTAACAGACCTTCAAACCTTTATGCCCGTGCACAAACGTTTTCTTCTTATAAGCACCACAATACAGTGAAAATACTCATTGGCATTTCACCACAAGGAAGTATCTCCTTTGTTTCAAAAGCCTGGGGAGGAAGAACTTCTGACAAGTTCCTGACAGAGAACTGTGGTTTAATGAAGATGCTAGTACCTGGAGATCTAGTCCTTGCAGACAGAGGCTTCACTATTCAAGAAAGCCTAATGTTTCACCGTGCACAGCTTGCCATCCCTGCGTTTACCAGGGGAAAAGACCGACTTGATCCTGTTGATGTGGAGCAAACACGTGGCATTGCTAATGTACGTATTCATGTGGAGAGAGTCATTTGACTTCTTCGGCGAAAGTACACAATATTTTCTGGCATTCTACCCATAGATTTCCTACAGTGCAACCCTAATGATTCCAACGAAGATTCAAAACCAATGATTGACCGTATAATTAATGTATGTGCTGCTCTTGTAAACTTGTGCCCTGGAATAGTTGCATTTGATTGATTAAAACCAGAGAAATATATTGTGAGCCATTGTTCTTAGACAATGTAACATGTTTTGAATGAGAATTGGGGCCCACAATCATTTCTCTGTAAATTAATGCAGCAAATGTTACTATTACCCCTGATGCATTACTACACATAATACTTTTTAAAATGTTAACATACAGCATGTTTCAGTTGAGTATTTAGGGCTGAGATTTATTGAAAATTTTATCAATATGTTTTCGTGGGATAAAACTAATGTGGTCAAGCTAAGGCGGATCACTGAAGTTGTGATGGAAATGTGAAATACATGTAGGCATGTAAAAGTTTGAATTAGGCATGCACACTTTCATCGCAACTCCAACACAATCTATCTTTAGAAATCTTTGTATATGATTAAGTATCATGACATGTACATATGCTTTTTTGAAATTTTCTAATAGCATGAACACTAACTTTTTTAGGTCATTGTATTTCATAATTAACTCTTATAGTTAAACCTTTAGAGATAAATGTCTCATGAAATTAAAAAAATAGGCAATAATTTTTATTCTAAAATAAATGCCTCAAGAAGTTCAAGTGGTAGGGAAAAGTGTCAAATGACCAGCTTTAAGACAACTCAGCAAATGTGGCCGCATCCTTGGAATGATGAACTTCACAACTGGAGTTTTACCATAGGCTAGGCATGTGGCATATGCAATGGCAAACACACCACAATCACTCCCATTTTGCTGTTGCTGTACAGGTATATGAGAGATATTCTTGAAATTTGGACCTAGCAAATTCTTCGTGAGCTCAATTATCTCTTGCGAAATTGGTGATGTCATGCTGTCTAACAGGTTAACATACCCAGGAAGACAGCCAATAGATGTTAAGCATGCCCAGTGATTGTTATTCAAATGCACTATCTGAATGAAATCACCAGTAACAACACTGAACTGTCTGACAGGACCAAAGGTTGGTCTTTGGAAACCACTTACATTGCTGTTGACTTTCATAAGCAGTACATGTGCTTCTTGGATCACAGAACAGTCTAACCATCCTGTTGGAGATGCAATAAGGTCAAACTCTGACTGTGTAAGCTTTCCAAGTGGCTTTTGTTTGTCACTGACACTGCTGTTGGTTCCTTGGATTTGTTTGACAAACTTGACACTTCCACTTTCTTTTTTCTTATTAGATTGTGCTTGATTCTTTTTACAATCTGGGCATAACCATGTGGAATTAGCATTGTTTGGCATACGTTTAAGACTTAAACAGGCCAAGTGAAAAAATGTTCCATTTTTGCACACAGGGTTATGGCACTCAATAAGCTTATCTGTATTCTTTGCCTTGCTCTTGCATATACAGATATCATCCAGGGCCAAGGCTTTAGAAGATGCTATTTTTTTCTTGCTTGATTGGGACTTGCCTTTAGAGTTTTTGAATTCAGGTAACAATCTGCAATTTGGGCAGTACCATGTTTTGGGTGTGGTTGTCAGTCCCAAGCATGAAAGATGAAACGTACTGATTGGGCACATGGGGTTGGCACAACAGACACATGATCTATCTTGGGCAGTTCTACAAAAGCAAATAGCCCCACTTGCTGTTGGCTCACTTCTTTTTGAAGTATGCCTTCTAGTGGACCATTTTCCAAGCACTTCAGGTAAGACATAGGTTCTCCAAAAAGTGGTGAGCTTTGGCAATGCAATTTCCCAGTGTTCTTTGTCTGGGAATATTCTCGGCTGGACAAGTGTCGTACTCCCATCATCTCCAAATGCACATACAACAAAGTCACAGTAATCTTTGTGTAAAGTAAACAGCTGCTGCTGAACTTGATAGTAATACTGGTGATCATGCTTAAGGGTAAACATTTCATTGTTATCTTTTAGTAGACAACATGATGACTTTGATAGATAGCTATTCAAAATCTTAAATAACTGTGCACCATCCTATCTTTCCGACTTACTTACGTCTTATAAACCGCCAAGATCTTTAAGATCTTCTGGCCTTAACCTCCTGTCAAAGGCCTCTTATAATCTTAAGTCCTATGGAAAGAGAGCTTTTTCTTGCGCAGCCCCTGAACTATGGAATTCACTTCCTTCAAATATTCGTCTGTGTACCTCTTTGTCTCCTTTTAAACATTCACTGAAAACCTGGCTCTTCAAACAAGCATACCCTGATCTTTAAGATGTAGCCTGTATATAAGAATATGAACCAGAATTGTTTAATTATTTTATTTTATTTACTATAACTTTTCAACTTCATTCATTCACTCACTCATTCACTCATTCTTTCGTTCATCCATTCCATTTACTTATTTACTGATGTATTTTCATTCACTCACTCACTCATTCACTCATTCTTTCATTCATCCATTCCATTTACTTATTTATGTATTTTCATTCATTCATTCACTCACTCACTCATTCATTCGTTCATTCATCCATTCCATTTACTTATTTATATAAATTGTTAGCATAAACTGTAGAGAAGTTGTAGATGGTTTTCTTAATTAGTTTTATGCATATTATTGTAAAGCGGTTTTGAACTATACGGAAACATCGCTATATAAAATAAAGTTTATTATTATTATTATTAAAGTCACAGTCCTCAATGCAAAAAGGGCATTTCACCTCCCCACATCCTTCTCCACAACAGTCACAAGAACATAAGAAGTCAGGTGTCGCATGTATATATGGATAAGCTTCATTGATAAACAGACCACACTTCTGAACCTTGAAATTGGTGTGCTTCCCTTTCATTATTTGTTCATAGGCCTTGATAGCATCTTCCTCATGTTTACAACCATGAACAGTGGCTTTAGTGGTAAACTTGGCTAGCTCTGGGTAACAAATTGATTGTATTAGAGACAGGGAGGGCAAAGCAGGATCTGAGTGGCATGCAGCCTTACTTTGAGAAGCTCCAATTCTTCCAGCTCTGTGTTTGAAAAAGTTATGTCCTTTTGACTGTTTTAAGGTATCTCTCTCAATTTGTTCTATGTGATTTTTTGAAATTTCAATCTTTATGCCTTGACAGACCTTTATAAGCTCTGGATATGATAGATCTAAGTATTCCTTTTTACAAAGATCATTTACTGTTGGAACAGATCTGCTTTTCAGCACAAAGCTACTTGAGAATGGAGAAATCAAGCTTAGAACCACGGCCTTGTTTTGACTCTTGTTGATTTCCGCGTAGAAAGCATCCATTTCCGGTTCTGTAGGAGCTTTGCATTCTTTTGAAGAAGACTTTAATGTTCCTAAAACTTGTGTTGACTTGCTTTGACTGGGAATATCGTTATGATAATCGATTTTTTTCTCTAAGTCCGACTTCATTTTTCGTGCAGAAGTAAAATTGATATCTCGTACTCTAGCATAATCAACTTGTTTCACGTAGGTTGGCAAAATCCACGTGCACTTTATTTGGGTACAGGATAACTTGCCGTTTATTTTCGTCCAGGCTTCTAGGTAAAATAGTACGCTAGCTACGTGAGAACACGACTCACCAAGACCCGATTTACAACCTAAACAGTGACAAGAAATTATGTTCCCCTGTTTTTCTGTGATTATCCATACTGGGATCAGAGCATCGTTCATTCGCTGAGAATGTCTCACCTTCGCGACAACAACAAACTTGTCAGAAATGATGTGGCCTTCTACGCTTGCAATAAATCCGGAGACCATCTGATTATAAGCTTCCAGACTACGAAAAGCTTTAAACTGTTGGTTTGTGTAGAAACTTGTTTCTAGGACGAGATAAAATAGCAGATCTGTAGATTCTACTGGAGGTAAACAGTCCGGCTCAAAAAGGTTGCTGTCAACTAACACGGGGTCGATTCCAATCGACGAAATTTTATCAAGATAACGCCGTTTCACTCGAGTTTCCAGCTTCTTGGCATACTCAGATAGAGGAATTGAAGATAAATTTTCGCTAAACTCTTTTTTTTCCTTTCCCCCGGCAACATATTCCATATTATTCAGAGCACTTCGCTAGACATGGCATGATTATTACACACATGTTTTTGCATAGTCACGCTATCGAGGTACACCAATATGGCGACCGGAAATTGATGACGACACGTGAAAACGATCTATAGTCATATTATTCATAGTTTAAAGTCGGACACCAGAGGTCGGAGCCATTCAAAAGTCTTTCTCTTGTTTTATTTTTATAAGTTCCTATCTCAAATATCAGAATATGCATCGATCAAAGTGGTTCTCGTATTATTATATTATATTATTATCTTAGTATTTTTGTATTTTAGTATTTTTGTGAATTTTGTCGTTACGATCGATCAACTGTGAATGCATGACTCAGTGTCCCAAAGTTGCCCTCCGACATTGATTCATTACTACGTCACTTTTGGAATCTTTGGTTGGCAACATCAATACAATAAAATTTCAAACGATATATATGAACTAAAATTCTGCCTTTAACCCGTTCTGGTCATGATATTGTGCTGTAAACAAACTGATTAAAACTCAGAGTCGTCTGTCGAGCAATACGGGTCAGGATCCAAATCTTGCTGAAAAAATAATTCATATTAATTAGTAACACACTGAAAATAGGAACACCAAAGCTGCGAAAAATCTTGACACTGATTAATATCGCGTGGCCCTCATTTCATGGGATACACGAGCCATTCACGAGAGTTACGAGCACGAGTCACAGCATTTTCCCGCGGCCGAGAATGCAAAATTATTGAAATATATTGGCGCACAGGGTAAATTTAATCAGTATTAAACGAAATATAGTCAACAGTTAAAGTTATAAGCAGCCGTAGACAACTTTGTAGCCTGACTGAATTTAACTGTCGACACACCGGGAATGAATGGGATGAATGAGATTTAAATGTAGGATATATCTTGTACAAGCGCCTCAGTCTTGGCAAGCTACGGAGTTGTTTCAACTTGATTGAGTCTCATCGGTACGGCGTAGCTGATCAGATAGGTCGGTCACATCACTAAACTGAGAGAACTTTTACTCGTCACTGCCAGAAAACGATTTCGGGTTCGGGGGAAAAAAGCCCGAAACACTCATAGAAAAAAGGGTAAAAGTAACACGACGATGCGTTCATGCAAACGGCCTATCATGAGAGTATTATCGATACGTTAATTCTACTAAACCGCTATATTATCGAGAACTTATCTGGATATCCGTTCTAAAGCCTTGCGGTCTTCAAGACATCAGGTCTATAAAGAAAACATATTTAATATCTAAGTAGTAATAAATTATGCGTTCGGTGTGTATACAATGAAGTAGAGAGAATAAGAGAAAAAGTATCAAAGCCCTTGGCAGGATTCGAACCCACGTCTTCGGTATTCTAGTCCGATGTGTTAACCACTACACTACAAGGACCAACCACGCTGGCAGTGACGCAGCCAGAATATGGAATGATATTTTTCTCTTATTCTCTCTACTTCATATTAATATCTAGTTTTTCAATATACGTACAAAAATTTGCAAATGTTGCATTATTAGAATATGCTTTAAATGTTATATTTTTAATTTTACAAAATGCCATCTGGCCTTCTGGCATGCAGTACTAAGTCACCGATTAACAGGGACGGCCGAACAGATTTAATTTCCAATGGTTTTGTCGTTGAGTTACGTTCCAGTTACTTGTCTCAATCTTGTCTCTCGATCTTCTTTCTCTTTTTCCAAAACATGCGAGCTCGGCCGGCTGACCTGAAGTGACCGAGTATGGACTTAAAATTCGTCCCTTGTTTTTCTTGAGAATTATGTCAAATTTCAGTGATTAAGTTTCGGCCGTCAGGTCATCGAAGTATAATAAGTATAATAAGTATAATAATAAGTATAATAGAGGGTTTTCCCCCTTCTTATCTATGTCTATATACTTGAACAATTCTTCATTGACAGGCATGCATCGATCAGTAGTGCGTGCAATCTCTTAAAAAAAAAAAAAAAAAAAAAGGAATGGAGCGATACTGAAATACTTGCGGCCAAAGGAGAATTTTTCCGAAAACGACACAAAATGTGCGGCATCATTTAATTATCACTAATATTCCAATTCTTTTATTGAAAGGCTAATTAACATGCAAAAATGAGTATTGGGGAGCGGTAGCACATAATACACACGAACCTAGTATACATACCGTCAGTATTAATTTCTTTAAATTCTTCCTGTTTCCTTGATTTTTTGCTCTTCTTTTACTGATTCTTCTTCTTGGTTCTTCTCATAGTTTAGAGTCTTCGAAAAATATTTCATGGTATTCCGAATCTTGCTCGATTCGTTCTTGTTTCCTGCCCTCGTTCTGCTTAGTTTTCTTTTGCTTCTCATTTCGCTCTCGTATTTTAATTTTTCCCCTCTTGTTCGAATCTCCCTGGAATATTCCACGCTTTATCTCAGAATGACCACATGATTCTCCGTCTACTTTAGTTCAGTCCTCCACTGCGACATTGCTCTCTTCATATATCCTACGATCGATGACTGAGCCTTGGTGTTTTCAAGGGAAGCGATTATCCAGCTATGAGGTACAGAGTCATATACCTTTTTGTAGTCTACCCACACCATTTCCAAGTTCTTGTGCTTTCTCTTTGCACTTCGCAGAACTGCTTTGTCGAGGAGTGGTTGGTCTTTTGTTCCTCTCGATCCACGATTACAGCTTTTCTGTTCAAATGGTATCAGTTCCTGTTCCTCAAGATGGTTATAGAGTCTTTTTTGATAGATGGACGTCATCAGCTTTCATAATGTTGGTAGACAAGTAATAGGTCTATAGTTACTTGGAGTAGGCCCCTTCTTCTCATCTTTCATGATCAGTAATGATGAAAAGGTAAATTATACACCGTGTATAATTTACCTTTCATCATTACTGTTTCATTAGAAACACCGACGCAGCTCACACTAGATTTAGCTAGTTATACCTTTTCATGATCAGTGTTGTTCTTTCATGTTGGGATCCTGTTCTCTGTTTCTAACACTTATATTCGATCATGTAGACTGAGTGTAGATGTTTCAACCAATATCCATGTATTTCCAGTTTTTGATCTTTATGGCCGCCTTCTGTACCTTTTCTTTCGAGAACACTAGTTCTGTTTGTTCTTCAATGTCCTCCTGGTCTTTCTTTACGTCGTTTAACCATTGTGCATTAGGATTGCGCTTTTTTTCTTGGGCCGATAAGGCATTCCAGACTCTTCATACATCTTAGCTGTTTTGCTTCATAGCGTTTCCTTTACCATTTACCTTCGCAGTGTTGAAATCTTTATATAGATCATTTTGGTTGGTTACAAACAATTTATTCTGTTGATGGAGTTTAATTCTGCTTTCATGACGCTGTATTTTCTTGCTTGTGGCTATTATTCGTTCCTTACATTCTTCCATCACTTGTTTCAGTGGTCGCTGGTGGAGATGATACTTTCTGGTCAAAGCGTTGATAATAACGTCCTGGTTCTTTAGCCGTCCTCTAGTTCTTTCGTCCTACTTAAATCCTTCCTTAGAATTGTGATCTTGCCTTCTGGTCTTTTCTTCCATGGTGGTTCTCGTTTATATCGCTGTTTACTTTTTGCATTCGTAATCCAGAGTCTCGGAATCCGGAATCCAGCGCTTAAAATCCGGAATCCACAATAAGCCTTACATGGGCCAAACCTTTTACTATCGTTGGTTTATTATCATCATCATCATTATTATTATTATTTATTATTATTATTATTATTATTATTATTATTTATCATAAATACCGTTTAAAAAAATCGATATTATATATACTAATAATTTTCAGCTATTTGAAGACATTTATACTTATTTTTATTATTATTATTATTATAAATACCGTTTAAATATTATGTACAGTTGGTTATATATCGTTTAAATATTATGTATAGTTGAGTTACAAACGAATAAAAATCGATATCATTTATATTAAGAATTTTCAAGCTATTTGAAGACATCATACTTGTGATAGTCAAATAGACACACAAACAAAACCCGATGTGTATTGAGGTAAAATATATTTCTTTCATAGAATTATGACTTCCCTATTAAATGTTATCATATTACTCAATATCGGCTCTGTTGAGCTGAGCTATTTAGAAATGTGCAGCTAAGCACTTTTTTAAATCACACACAAACTGCAACGAAGCAACTTTTTTTAGAAATAAAAATAGCCTGCGTGGTCAGAAAAGTGAGCGAAGAGCATGACCAATAAAAACCGCTGTAAAGCACTTTCGTTATTACGGAAACGCCACCTGCATATTTACGAAGTACAGGGTAAGGAGAATTACCCTGGGCCGTATAAAAACGGTAAGGCTAATCAGACAATTTTAAATGAATGTTTACCTCAATATTTCTTGAAGACATTCATCACACATTCGATGTCCACATCCAGTCTGTACAGGGTCTTTCAGAGGATTTTTACACAATGGACATCTGAATCTTGAATCGAGTTTAAAAGCAAAATTTACTGATGCGAAGTCTGGTAATACGGATGCCTTCCGCGTCTTGTATCCTTTGATAAAGCCATACTCGGTACCAACCAAGATGAGCGGTGAAATAATTGACATCAAGCTCCTTAGAATTCATGTTTCCCCCAAAACGTTTTCTTTATTCGCGAGGAATAAAGACATTATCGAATTTTTAAAACACTTTAAAATAATTAAGTCAATCCATTTGAGGTAGAAAAATATCTTGAATCCAATGTCTTCACGAGTTTCTATTTTGTTTGAGCAAATGGTTTGGGGTTCTGCTTGTCTTGTTTATTGACCAAACCTTTAGCTTGAGACACGTAGCTAGGATCGCCAAACACCGGCACGAGCAACTCAGGGTTTGTGAAGAATTTAAAGGAATTATGTTTGTTTTGTACTCTGCTCGCAGGGTACGAACAAGCCCGAGCGCGCATGCGATCTTGACTGTTTCATTTTCATGCTTTGCCAATCAGAAGCGAGTTACGTACTTACAGAGTTAATTGTGTGCAAGTCATGGAATATTGAAGAATTCATTTTTTACGTATCGTCCTATTCTTCAAAACAAAGTCCAAGAACAGGAAAAGCAAGGTACACTGACATAATAGTCTTGTAGTTATGAAGTCAACGGTGGTTCACTAAACGTTATTGCGTTTAATTTCTCCTACAGCATCTTAGAGTAATAGTCACCGAAGAAACCACGATACCCATTGCACTATGTTTATCAAATATATTTGAATTGAATATTTTTCTGTTAAGTCCATGCATGATTATATCATCACCTTACTGCCTTGTATAGAATCCCAGATCAGGCACTCAGCGTAGCCACCATAGTATGACCATCAATCCACGGATAGATCGCTTTTATCAATCCAAAATTACTGGGTTTCAATCCGCTAGCTGATGTCGCAAACAAAAAAGGACTTTGAATGCCATTATCTGCTCCAAATGGTAGTTAGAAGATATAACTAGCTAAAAACTAGTGTGAGCTGTGAGTCGGTGTTTCTAATGAAACAGTAATGATAAAAAGGTAAAATTATACACCGTGAAAATGAAAAACTTACTGACGTTTCGGACGCTAGTCCTTCGTCGGAGTCAGTTAGTTAAGCACTAGAGTACAATGCTAACGAAAACGACAATAATGTTTGTCTAATTGTGAGAAAGAAGGAAGTCGATATCTTCGTTCAAGCGAATGTAAATTGCTTCAGTCACAACCCTAGTTTTCAGGTGATGCAGCATATTCATTTTGCTTGTAAATTATTACCAAATTGTCATCGGGTCCATTGTATACTGGGTCAGTAGCTTTTTCAAAAGAACAACGAAAGCATCGGATGCGTGTAGTCCAAAATGTTGGAATATAATTGTGTTTTTTTTCGGCCCATATTTCTTGATGGCATCATATCGATAAGGTTGGTTGAAGTCTAAAACAGGAGAGTACCACATGAGGTATTGCCTTCCGTTGCTTACAAATACCAACCAGCATGATTCTGGTAAATGTATGCACCATTCACCCTTGTTAACCCAGTAATTTATCCTTAACTCATTTGCAAGCAGTTACATCAATACTTGATTATATTCTGTGAGTGAAATATTATGCTAAACGTGCATTTCTTCATTTGCGGCTTTTGTTGGATTCACTTGTTCATTCAGTTGGATCAATTCACCAATCCTTGTACATTGAACGCTTGGCTTATAGTAAATGCAGCATATCACCTTATTGCATGTCTCAAAAGAAAATGCAGTTTGTCCACTGATTGCATGTCTCATAAGATAATGCAGCTTGTCCACTGATTGCATGTTTCATAAGATAATGTAGATTGTCCATGATTGCATGTCTCATAAGATAACAGCTTGTCCCCTGATTGCATGTCCTTATAAGATATGCAGCTTGTCCACTGATTGCATGTCTCATAAAGATAATGGAGCTTGTCCACTGATTGCATGTCTCAAAGAAAATGCCGTTTGTCCACTGATTGCATGTCTCATAATATAATGCGGCTTGTCCACTGATTGCATGTTCTCATAAGATAATGCATTGTCCATTGATTGCATGTCTCATAAGATATAAAGCTTGTCCATTGATTGTATAGTATAAGATAATGCAGCTGTCCACTGATTGCATGTCTCATAAGATAATGGAGCTTGTCCAACTTGTTGCACTGATTCTCATAAGATAATGTAGCTTGTCCACTGATTGCATGATTGATTGCATGTTCTCATAAGATAATAGGAGCTTGTCCACTGATTGCATGTCTCATAAGATAATGGAGCTTGTCCACTGATTGCAGTCTCATAAGATAATGAGCTTGTCCACTGACATGTCTCAATAAGATATGCAGCTTTGATTGCATGTCTCATAAGATACTGCAGCTTGTCCACTGATTGCATGTCTCTAAGAAAAATGGAGCTTGTTCCACTGATTGCATGTCACTCATAAGAAATGGAGCTTGTCCACTGATTGCATGTCTCATAAGATAATACTGATGTAGCTTGTCCCAAAGATAATGTAGCTTGTTCACTGGTCTCATATTGCAGATAATATGGAGCTTGTCCACTGATTGCATGTCTCATAAGATAATAAGCTTGTCCACTGATTGCATGATCTCATAAGATAATTGTCGCTTGTCCACTGATTGCATGTCTCATAAGAGAATGGAGCTTGTCACTGATTGCATGTCTCATAAGATAATGGAGCTTGTCCCACTGATTGCATGTCTCATAAGATAATGTTGCTTGTCCACTGATTGCATGTCTCATAAGATACTGTGTTGTTCCACTGTTGCATGTCTTATAGCTTGTCCACTGATAATGGAGGCAGCTTGTTGCATGGTCCACAGCTGATTTGCATGTCTCCATATTTCCATGTCTCATGTGCATTGTCCACTGATTGCATGTCTCATAATGATAATGATTGCAGCTTGTCCACTGATTGCATGTCTCATAGATAATGTAGCTTGTCCACTGATTGCATGTCTCATAAGATATGCAGCTTGTCCACTGATTGCATGTCTCATAAGATAATGGAGCTTGTCCACTGATTGCATGTCTCATAAGAAATGTAGATTGTCCACTGATTGCATGTCTCATAAGATAATGCAGCTTGTCCACTGATTGCATGTCTCATAAGATAATGTAGCTTGTCCACTGATTGCATGTCTCATAAGATAATGCGTAGCTTGTCCACTGATTGCATGTCTCATAAGATAATGCAGCTTGTCCACTGATTGCATGTCTCATAAGATAATGTAGCTTGTCCCACTGATTGCATTGTCTCCATTAAAGATAAGATACTGCAGCTTTGTCCACTGATTGCATGTCTATAAGATAATGTAGCTTGTCCACTGATTGCATGTCTCATAAGATAATGTTTGTCCACTGATTGCATGTCTCATAAGATAATGTAGCTTGTCCACTGATTGCATGTCTCATAAGATAAAGCTTGTCCACTGATTGCATGTCTCATAAGATATGCAGCGTGTCCACTGATTGCATGTCCTCATAAGATAATGTAGCTTGTCCACTGATTGCATGTCTATAGAATATATAATGCAGCTTGTCCACTGATTGCATTCATAAGATAATGCAGCTTTGTCCCTGATTGCATGTCTCAGATAATGTAAGCTTGTTCACTGATTGCATGTCTCATAAGTCTTGTCCACTGATTGCATGTCTCATAAGACTTGTCCACTTATATAATAATGAGAGAAAGATATGCAGCTTGTCTGATTGTGCTTGTCCAATGATACTTTGTCCACTTATTTGCCAGCTTGGTTCACTGATTGCATGTCAGATAATGTCCAGCTGCCCACGAAGTGGCATGTCCATCTGATTTGCAATAAGATTAATCATTCCACTTTGATGATTGCAATAAAAGATAATCTTGTCCCTGACTTGCATTATTGCATAATGATTGCATTCTCCACTGAATTTTTTAAGCACCGCTGCTGAGATTATGTGACCTTTCTGGGAAAATGAATGTTTTAGTGTTCTCAAGTCTCAGATACGCTTGGTTTTGGGCTTTTGAACATCGGCTATTTTGCACTTCTATACGAAAGGTCATAGTATGCCGTAATTCGGGAGAAGAAATCTGAGGAAATCTCCGTATAAATTTAGTCAATTATATAATCTAATACTTCACTAACATTCTAAGGCCCGAAAATATCCTTCAAGTTTGGTTACGAAGAGCTTTTGGTTTTTCGTTTTGGGGCGAATTTTTGAAATTCACTAATTTCACCGCTCTCGTGTCCGTTAATTAATGGTCAA
The DNA here is from genome assembly GCA_011057435.1 of Actinia equina. Taxonomy (NCBI): domain Eukaryota; kingdom Metazoa; phylum Cnidaria; class Anthozoa; order Actiniaria; family Actiniidae; genus Actinia; species Actinia equina. Next base: position 135,268 of record WHPX01001019.1, read on the forward strand.
TTCGTTTTTCCCTCGCTTCTAAAAAAAAATGAATTTTCCCACAAATATCATAATGCACCACTGCACTTGCCCCAATAGTAGGCTTTCTTCCGGCAAAGTTTTAGGTAGGGCGATTTTTTTGGGTCATCTTTCCAGCTTTGCTCGATCCTTACACGGACTGCCTTCTAAATTACTTTGCTTTTTTCAATCGTGTTCGTAGAAATTCAAGATTTCCCCCCCAAAATCTGAGGTTTCCCAAATTATACCTGCGCCAGATTCTGCCTGCCCAGATTAAAGTGTGTTGCGGTAACGAATCTTCCTTTGTCAACTTTTGAAAACTGCTTACAAGCACTTATAATTAATCAGACACGTAAGAATAATCAATGTGCTTAGTTGCATCTTTATTGCAATGCGTCATCTAGTCTAATCTTGCCATCTCACTTACCCACAAGCCACTGACAAGGCCGTTTGGGAGAATTTGGGGACCCCTCCTCAAATCATTCACAAACGTAACCTCAATATTTTTTGTTGAAGACATTCCACACTACACATTCGATGCCCACATCCATCCCTGTACAGGGTCTTTCAGAGGGTTTGTTACACCACTGGACATCTGAATACTGAATCGAGTTCTCCTCAAACTTTTATCCTGTGAGTAGTCGATCAAAGCGTTAAACGGAATCTCGTTTCGCGCGTTTGGTACGTCCATGGAAAAGTATCGAATTTGGTACTAGAGAATTTAGATCTTTTAACAAAAGATCCAATTTATATACATAACAAACATCAAAAATAAGAGAAGCTATGATATTCTGGTGATTGAATACCAAGCGAGATTAATCTCCTTCATAGTAGTACACCAAAAAAGAGCGAAAAAAACTATTCGGAATGCAAGGACTTTACTTGAGCGTCCAGGAGTTTGATGGTCGAAAGGGTATTTTATCAAGGCGGGGGAATCCCCGGTTTTGTGGCACCAGTTGATTGGAAAAAGGCCCATCACGCGTACAGCGTGTCAGCTCAAGGTCCGTAAGAACAGACGTCTTGGGATTAATTATATATGGGTAGTTGCTTATTTTCCTATTCGTAGATACTAAAAAGAGTTCACTAGGTAGTACAGTCCCTTTGACTAAACGTTGTCGTTTGATCGGCTTCATCCCAACGCGCCAAGACCGAAAAGGACCATTTGGAAATTGATCACAGTTACTAGCTGCTGCCGCAGATGCTTTATAACACGTCTTGACTCGCTTTTTTCCAGCCAATCAGTTATTCTGATTTGCTAAACCATGCCTTGAGCACTACGGCGAAGATTTTAAACTGCGAGCAGTTGTGTATGACTTAAGTTCTGGTTAATTTACCCGTTACTCCTTTTCGGTCCTAGGCTCGTAGGGATATCCGATCAACGACAACGACAACGGTTAGTCAAGAACTGTTCTACAATAGGAGTTTCCTGCATCAGATCCATGCGATTCAATGCGGACAATCGATTAGCATCCGATTTTGCCAACTCGGCGCCCTTCGGATCTTGGATTTTCTGGATACGGTGTTTTTGAGATGCATCTACTATTTTTCGATTTGTAGATAGAGGGTGACGTGATTTTTATTATTGATGGCAGAGGATATCCGACTAATCCCCCCCCCCCCCCCAGCCCCCCTGTGGGAAGGATTCCATTTGCGTGACATTTCGGAGTTGTTATTCCTATTTAGTGTATGTCTCGGATCGTTTTTTTTTTTGTGTTTTCATTCATCTTCTCATCTGCCTTATTGCCAGTTGGATTCGCGTCGTGCAACTGTCCGCTGCGATATCTGCAAATCTGAATGAAGCTTCCCATGCAATCATGACAATTTGAAGATATTATTATTTATTTCCATCTTGTATTTGTGAGAAATGTTTGACAATCTTTTAGTTATACTCGATATTTTCTAAGTCGCCCAAAATCGTAAATTAATGGCAGTTTAAGGTTTCTCTGGTCGGGTAGAAATCAGCAGACATTATTATCATCAGATGTGAACTTTGTTAAAACTTGCTTTTTTGTTCATCATAATTATTTGTAACATATTGTCGAGGTTTCGCTGATGCATTTAATATGACCACAAGTGTTTTTCACTCAAGTTTCTTTATTTTGCAATATTTCATGACCGCTACCCACTTTGTTGGTTTAACAGTTACGGTTATAACTGCATCGAACTTTCGTTGTTTGAATGAGAATGCTATGCCTCAGTATACTGGACCCGAATGACAATTTGGATAATTTACAGGCCAAATGAATACTCATCACCTAAAACTAGGGTTGTTGATTGAAGCAGTTTAACTTCAGCTTGAACGATCTTCAGATATCGACTCAGAAATTCTTCTCCCCATTAGACAACATATTGTCTGTTTTGTTAGCATGTACTAGTGGGCTTTTAGGTAAAACTACCATTTGAGCAGATAATGACCTTGGCGACATAAAGCAGCGATTGAACCCGTAATTGGGATTGATTGATAACAGCCCGAATCTTCCGTGATTTGATGTTTATACTATGGTGCTACGCTGAGTGCCTGAATCTGCGATTTCTATACAAGGCAGTATGGTAATGATGTATTCAGCATGACTTTTACTAAAACATCCAATTCGAATATATTGTGATAAACATGGTGCATGGGTATCGTTGTTTCTTGGGACTATTACTCTAAGATGCTGATAGGAGAATTAAACGCAATAACGTTTGTGAACACCGTTGACTTTCATAACTCCGCACTATTTATGTCCCGTGTACCTTGCTTTTCCTTTGTTCTGAACTTTTGTTTTGAAGAATAGTACGATACTTAAAAATGAATTCTTCAATAATTTCATGACCTGCATCACCATTTACTCAGTAAGTACGTAACTCGCTTCTGATTGGCCCCAACAAAAAAAAACAGCATTAAATAAACAGTCAAGATCGGCATGCGCGCTCGGGCTTGTTCGTACCTGCAGCAGGACAAACAACAATTCTTTAATTCTTCATAAATTTATTCTTCACACCCCCTGAGTTGCCTCGTCGCCGTTGTTTGCGATCCTAGCTACGTGTCTCAGCTAAGGCTCGGTTCTAAACAAAGACCAGCAGAACCCCAACCGCATTTGCCTCAGACAAAATAGAAAAATCAGTGAAGACATCGGTTCAGATATATTTCTACCTGCCAACGGGAATTGCCTCAATTATCTTTAAAGTGTTAAAATAAGTTTTGAAATGTCCTTTGTTCTCTCGCGGGACAAAG
>WHPX01001020.1:0-23758 GCA_011057435.1 Actinia equina
GACGGGTTTGTTCTGAAACAAAGCTAGAGTCTTTTGCGAGTCAATTGTGGCTGTGCAGACAAAACCGTTTTCACTACATACCTGAGATGACTCTTCCACTCGTTGGGATCATCATAATGCGGTGCAGCAACATTCGTTTTTAAGTTTGGGTATGCAAAGAAGATCGTGTTTCAAGATTTCTCTGCAAACGGGGCTTGCCATAGCTGCGCTTTCTGGTCCAAATTGAACAATGCCATATGCATGTGCCTTCGTACAGTCCAATGACTTCAAACCTATAATCTAATACAACCTCAAAGCGGCGTGGTTCTTGAAGAACCCGCAACTAACAGCCATGCCACTTTAGTGACTGGTCTTTCGTGAACCAAGAGATTAAGTGCTTCTAGTCCGCATGCTAATAGCATATCCCCGACAGCCTTACCTTTCGCACTTGGACCTTCTCACACAGTACTGAAGGTCCAATAAAACGCCTTGTCGAGAGGTGGAGGTCATTCTTGCACCGCAGATTCCATCCCCGGAAAGCCATCGATGTTTTGACCCACCACAGACCCGTTGCAAGAAAGTTAACAGCCCAGCTGGTAATTTAGTTTCGCGATCCATAGCCACCACGACCGAAATTCTGTTTAACCATCGCTGTTGGCTGGCATTAAATATAAGTAGATTAGTCGTTTTCCTGGAAGTATACACTGAAATGTATATTTGGGAATCAACTATATCTTGCTTGAGTTTCGCATCCCTATGTCTTTATGGTTCAATAAAATTGCCTACCTACCTACTATTCGACCCACCACCTTCATGGAAAGCGTTGATATTAAGGACTGGACAGGCGGGCTTCTGATTGGTCGAGCAAGCAGCTCGATTATCCTCAGATATCAACGCCGAAAAGTCATCATGGAAAACCTATAATAGCAGTAGCTGACGATAAATTTTTGCGCCTAGAGCCCGTTCTATCTATCATACGGAATAAAAACGTGGTTAAGAGAAATCTAAAAAGCCACTCCAATCAAAAGATGTCTTTCCGTTCATCTTCCACGCCGACCCCACCCTACCCCTGGAGAAGCCCGTTTCCGTCCCAATATCGATATAGAACCTCGATTACATGTGTCACCTCACGTGCATGTCTTTGGAATGCGAAGGTAAGTTGAAAATGTATAAATTTCTGTCTTTCCAAATGTAGTACGATTTATTCTGTTTGATGGGATTCGTTCACTCTAAAGTATTGCATTCCATGCCCATATGTTCCTAGCATTCGTTTTCTTTGAAGATATTACGATAGAAAGCGTTCTTTTAAGTAGTTCGCTTACTTGATCTCGCTCATATATTTAGAATTGAATGTGGTATAATTAAGAAAGCTAGAACTTCAATACAGCCTACCTGAACATCAAATGCACAATCCTCCATCTCATTTATCATGTCATCATCGACATTTTCAGATTTGTATTGTATGTGACAAAAAAAGAACAATAATATTTGCAAGGTTCAATAACGCCGAGTTTACAAGAACGATATGCATTTATGACTCAAAACGAGGCTCATTCAAATTATTCCATTACTTACTTTTTGCAACTTACATTTGTTTTCTTTCAGAAACACGGCCATGTCTAGACAAAGTGGTATGTACTGGCATCATATATCGAATCGATTGTTGGATGTTTTTTTTTCTTTCAATTTTTCTTTACCTTTTGGGAATTTTGCTTTCTAATAAGCGTTTCAAAAGTCCTATTGCTTACTATCAATCACGTTACTTTTTTGGAGTTGACTGGGGGGCAACCAGCGGATGCTAAGTCAAAAACCATCAAAATGAGTCCTGATCAAGCTATTGTATTTGACTATTTCACGACATCAAACCAGAAAACAGAGATCAAAACAGCCTCCAGAATTCTTCAAGCCATCAAAAAAGAGCTATTAATGGAAGTGACGTCTATTCATAGCAACCTATTCGACATCGGCGCGCAACATCCCTAATCCCAACGTGCGAGTACTCTCATGCTGAATTAATGACTGAATGTTCACATTCTTTTTTCTTATTCCTTCCTCAGAATATGACGATATGAACGGGGGTGAGAAGATCGGTAAGCATTATGTTTCTTTCGCGTGCGTTTGCTAGCAAACAATACGTAATTTTTTTTCCCTCGGAGATGATGATAAAGGCGTCTCAGTTTTTTTCCTTCTTACTTTCATCATAAAGACGTAGACCCGCCTCCCCCACCACCAGGCAAAGGAACCAGTAAGTTTTTACGTTTGTATAGTTTTTTTTTTTTTACTCATGTATGCTTTGCATGTGCTCGTGCGATGATCTACATGCTGATAAAGGCGTCTCAGTTTTTTCCTTTCTTACTTTCATCATAAGACGTAGACCCGCCTCCCCCACCACCAGGCAAAGGAACCAGTAAGTTTTTACGTTTGTATAGTTTTTTTAAAATTTCATGTTATGCTTTGCATGTGCTCGTGCGATGATCTACATGATGATAAAGGCGTCTCAGTTTTTTTCCTTTCTTACTTTCATCAGAAGACTTACACGCGCCTCCCCCACCACCCGGCAAAGGAACCAGTAAGTTTTTACGTTTGTATAGCTTTTTTTTTACTTCATGTATGCTTTGCATGTGCTCGTGCGATGATCTACGTGATGATAAAGGCGTCTCAGTTTTTCCTTTCTTACTTTCATCACTAGACCTAGACCCGCCTCCCCCAGCAACGACAGGAAGAAGTAAGTTTTTACGTTGCTAAAGTTTTTAATTTTTTTATATCATATTTCACACCACCTAGAGTTTACATTACAGTTCTACATTTTTACAAAAAAGGTTTACAATACAATAAGTTTATACAATTACATAATAAAACTCATAAATCGGGAAAGTATTTTTAATTTTTGGCAAGTCTTTGAAGGCATGCGCTCTTGAACCGGAAGTCCAAGGAATCCTGGTCTCAAAAAATGGATTATGCAATGTTGTTACGTAATGCTGGTAGAAAAGAAAAACATTCGACATCGCAGCCTTACGATCGACTTCTTTTCTTTTCTAGGGCGCACTGGATACTGTTACAAATGTGGCGGCCGGGGGCACAAACAGGCGGCTTGCCCGGCCGCCACTGCACACGGTAAAATCAATTGTTCAATAGCTGATAGGCCTACGTACAGATCCAAATTTGGTTTTTGAACGCAGTATCGATTGATACGTTATTTTTAACTCGATTTGTTTTCCTACATAGACGCTTCCAAGACCTGTCACAGGTGCCGGGGGAAAGGGCACGTGTCAAGAGCGTGCCCTTCCCCGGCCAGAAGGCCACGCGTAAAAGGTACTAAGGCTAATAGAATAATTTCACTGAAGAATCCCGTTTCCTTGAATATGTAGCACTTTACTTACTTTCTGAACTGCAGACTCAACACGTCTTTTCTTTTCCTTTAAATCCACAGGCCACACCTTCAACATTAAAAAGGCTTTTTTTTAACTTTTGATGGATGTATCGATTTATTTGTTTGTGGGGATGGTGGCTTGTGCAAGGAGCACGTCGTGCTTCGTTCACAGGCAGCGCCCAATGTAGAGAATGAATGAATGAACGAACGAAAGAACGAACGAACGAACGAACGAACGAACGAACGAACGAACGAACGAACGAACGAACGAACGAACGATATGCATAGGAAAGGAAAACAAGGAGGCGCGCGCGATCGATGAAAAATGTGTTCTAATGCCTTTTTCCATCCTTTTTTTTTTTTCTTTCTTTTTTTTCTCGCATTACGGAGAGCGTTATATTGATCTTGAATTTAAAAAGGAATTAATTATTTAAAGTACTGAATGTATTGTATGAAGGTTTATACTTCCAATATGTTAATGATGATGACGTCAGGTAAGGCATTTGAGTGTTTCTGTTGTAACTAGTAATGCGCATCACTCAAATCAAGAAATATTTCACCATTCAACTATTTACTTCATGTACAGTCAGTACTGAAAGAGTATTGCTTACTATCAATCACGTGACTTTTTGGAGTTGACTGGGGGGCAAACAAAATAAATAAATGAATATACACATTTTATACACGCATCTCAAAATCTCGATACGTTTAACAAGCAAGCGGTTGGCTGGGGGGGGGGGGACAACTAGCGTATGCTAAGTCAAAACATATCAAGATAAGTCCTCAAACTATTGTATTTGACTACTTTCACGACATCAAACCAGAAAATAAGAGATCAAAACAACCTCCAGGATTCTACAAGCCATCAAAAAATAGTTATTACCGGAAGTGACGTCTATTTGTGGAAGGGTTCATTTCGGGCTCCCTGTGGTTTCAGACATATACCAGTCTCGCGCGGTCAGTGCTACGTCACACAGTTTGAAAAATGGCGGACGAGGGCTAGAAGGAGCTCTTCCAAAACACTTCTTTTTCTCCCTCCCTTCTCCTTCTGGCTCTAAATTAGAGGCCAGAAGAGAGAGGGGAGGGAAAAGGGCACCTTAGGACAGAGAAAGAGCCAAGAAATCTTCAAAAGGTTAGTACGAAAAAGCCAGTTCTTTTCAGGCCGCGTTCGGCTTTGCCATTCAAATGGCTCGACATTTCTCACCTCGATATATCGCTTCCTGTCCATACAGAAATCCAGCGATGCCATTGGCCATCTCCATGACCACCGAAAACGACGCTACCATTTGCACGGCTCTTCTCGCGGCGAACTTGCTTCTTCATCCTCCTTCGTTGGATTCCTTCAACTACAGCTCTCTACATTTTAAACCATGCTCCCGTCGAACCTGGTAGAATACGAATTTTCTGACAGCGACAGCGACGTTGAAGAAAGCGATGGCCAGGAAGATTTCCTCGGACTGAACAACGCTGACTCCTTCCATGTGCTTCAACAACAGTACGAGACCGCGAGAAGAGCCATGCATTTTCCCACCACTCAGACAGCTACCTCAGAAATGTACCAGCTGCCTTCTCCAAGCCCTATTAGCTTCGAGGACACTGACCAGGATGCACCGCCTAAAGTACACCCCACCACTCGAACAGCTGCCTCAGAAATGGACCGGCTGCCTGCCCCAAGCCCTATTAGCTTCGAGGACGCTGACCAGGATGCGTGGCCTAAAGAACATTCCACCACTCAGACAGCTGCCACAGAAATGGACCTGCTGCCTGCCCCAAGCCCTATTAGCTTCGAGGACACTGACCAGGATGCGTCGCCTAAAGAACATTCCACAAGCCAGAAGACAGTTGCATGCACAGAAATTGACCTTCCTGCTCCGTCTAAGGGTCATCCCTCAAGCCCTTCCCAAGCAAGCCACTTGACCACCGGAAAGACCAAGAAGTATGCGGTAGACTTCAAACACCTCCCCACCACCATGAAAGAATTCCTTAAAGAGGTTAACCTGTACTTTACAAAGCCGATAAATCTTCAGAGGCAAAAGCCTCCTGTTGCCGAGTCCACCTTTGCCAAAGCTCAAGAAAGACTTTTGTGTGAGTAAACAGTCAGCTTATTTGATACATTATGTATAAAATCAGTGCTCGATGCACTCATCATCTTTACTAATTTTTTTGGGGGGGGTGGGGTCACTTTTTAAAAAATAATATACTTTTGAATGCATTTTTTTAAATACATGAGTTGAGATTAGCATTCGGGGTTGGTAGGCATTGGCAAATGAATACATAACTACAGTGGGCAATTCCATGACATTTGGAGACCAAATTAAAGTTTTAAGTGTCTGTTAAGTCCAGATGGAAATTGTTTGAATGGAAATGAGACATTCTCTAAGATTAGTCATTAGTCATTAATACCTCATGTTAAAAGGACCAATAAAAATCATTTGTTATTGTGGATTTACTAAGCAAAACATTGTGTTGCGGACATGACCATAAATTGTTTTGGACATGACATCTTTGGGAATGTTCATTTCTTCCACCCAAAACCTGTCTATTTGGGTCTCCTGAGCGATGAAAATCAGTTGAAACATTCGTTCTGTTTTCCAATAAGTGTCTGGGATTAAGAAAGAAGTGATATAGATCGATTATTATGACATAGAGGGCAAAAGACTAAACAAGTTAGAATTTTAAAACCAAAATTATCAACTTTTCAATCCAATTGTGTGTCAAAAATTCTTGAAAGGTCAACAACAAATGAAATTATTACTAATAGATTTTTTTTAGGATATTCCCTTTTCTAATAAATTCCTTTGGAGTAAGATGATCTGGCTGAAACAAGCTGATGTTGACTATTGAAACATTTCAATTTCTCATGTGGAATTGCCCAGCATAGGCATGACTGGGGTGGAGAGTTACCTTGTTTAAAGATAATTTATTTTTGAATCAAATTTTTCATACATTAGTGTCGTGATTAGTATCGGGGGAGGGGGGTGGGGCTGGTTGAAATGAATACATAATATTGACATGACTGTAAATTGAAGTGGATTGATATCTCGCGTACAGAAAGGGCGGAGAAAATGAAATGATCATCCACATGGATCTGTTGTTTTTGGTGTGTTGTGTGACTATGCTTTTTGTTAACATTGGGTCTTTTCGACTCTTTCTCAACAGGCTTTCTTGGCTTTGCCAGCGAGGTGCTTTCTTTAAGATTGAGCCCTGACCTGTTCATAAGACTCAATGTCATTGAAAAGTACCTGACTTACCTCAAGGTGAGAGAAAGTAAAATTGTCTAGCATTCAGTTCTTTTGTTTAGAAATAGTCATGACCCGCCCAGCTCTACGTACATACATCTAGGGGTTTTTTTTTTAATTTCATCTTTACAATATTTTTTTACAACATTCATATGCATACATTTATAGAAATGCATCTAGGGTTTAATTGGGAAATTTTGGGGGCATATATCGATACTAAGACTGTTAACATTGACCTTCTTCCAGGTGGAGAGGCGTTTGAAGGCCTACACAATGGCTAACCACGTAGCGGCTCTTATCTACCCAGCCAAGTTTCTACATGCTGAAGATTCGCCTGACTTTACGGATGTTGGGGTCATCAAAACGCTACGTGCTCAAGTGGCTTGCTTGCAGAGGGAAGGACACAGAGAAAGTGCTTCGACAAAGGAGGACCTGATGGAGAAGAACAGTTGGCTTGAGTGGTAATGATGATGATGATGATGATGATAATAATGATAATATAATGAAAACTTCAGTAAAATTTCAGTTTTACATTGATGAAATGAAAGGCTTAGAGCTCAAAACAAAAACAATGATCTTAAAAATTAGAAGAAATGAAAAGACTAAAAAATCATTACCTATAACAAGGATGATAATAATATTCATAATTAATTTAGTATTTATGTCACAGGTGGATCGATGAAATTATTATTTATTGATATTAGACGTGGGGGGGGTGGGGGGGAGAGGTTTTTGGAGTGTTTCTCCTGGTTTCGCCTGTAAATGAGCAAGCGAGACCTAAGTTTCTTTTCAGACGAGCATAATACTTTACCTCAACTAGAATGATCATTTCTTTGGATATTGTTATTGGTTGACAGTAACTGTGCGGTGGTTATAGGGATTGTTTTGGATTGAGATGGATGTGAACTGTATTATTGACTGTATTATCTGCAGCTTTTTTGATTTGATTTTTAACATAGATGTTTAAGCACTAGTTGTTTTTAACAGATCTTAAAATACTCCAATAGCTAGCCAATCCAGATCTCCCTAATCCTTTGTTGTTGTTTTTCCAATTCAGGGACGAGGTTGTTGCCAGCTTGGCACGACAGAGGGAGAGGGTGGAGATGGCAAGGACGGAGAGAGCCAGAGCCGAAGAATGCGCTGACCTTCTGCTCATTAGTCTGTATGTGCTGGTGCCACCTTCCAGGGCCTGCGAAATCCGGACATTACAAATTCTTCCCCAGGGATCGAGCCTCACGAGCCCTGAAGTGGCTGGCAAGAACCTCGTCGAGCTCCAAGAGGATGGAGGTGTCAAATTGCGATTTCAGAAGTACAAAACCGTCAAAACCTACGGCTCAGATACCACTATTTTGAAGGTAATGCAATGCCACAATCTGTTTCAGATCGATCAATCATAATAATAATAATTGTGGTTTCATTCATTCATTCATTCATTCATTCATTCATTCCTTCCTTCCTTCCTTCATTCATTCCTTCCTTCCTTCCTTCCTTCCTTTCAGAATGACCATGAACTGAGCAGCATCCTGGTAGACTATGTCAAAAATCACAGGGCAAAGCTGATCACGGAGGAGAGTGGTGACTTTCTTATCGTGGTAAGTGATGCAATCATAATTCATTTCCATTTCCAGGCATGACAATCAAGTCAGGAACAAACGACGTTCCGAAGTGCCGGAAGACATTAATTGATTGGGATTGCTGGGGCTTTTTTTGGAGCTGGGGGGATTGTTTGGCAAGGAGTGCACCCGGTTTAGGCCGGTGACTACCATTATTTGGTGAAGGGTGGTGACTTCGTGACTTCGTACCTCCTTTAGGGTGGTAGAATTTTGTTTTTTGGCAATGAAAAGAGAGAACCCTAACCCTAACCCTAACCCTAACCCTCAACCCTAAGGGTTAGAGTTAGGGTTTAGGGTTAGGGTTAGGGTTTAGGGTTAGGGTTAGGGTTAGGGTTAGGTTAGGGTTAGGGTTAGGGTTTAGGGTGTTTTTTCACTTTTTACTACCCTAAGTAAAATCTTAGAATTTTCTCATTTTTATGGGTTTCCTGTGGTTTTAGGGTCTTGGTTAGGTTTTAGGGTTAGGGTTTAGGGTGTTTTTTCACTTTTCACTACTCTAAGTAAAATCTTAGAATTTTCTCATTTTTATGGGTTTCCTGTTTTTTTAGGGTATTGGTTAGGTTTTAGGGTTAGGGTTTAGGGTGTTTTTTCACTTTTCACTACCCTAAGTAAAATCTTAGAATTTTCACATTTTATGGGTTTCCTGTGGTTTTAGGGTTTTGGTTAGGGTTAGGATTAAATTCTAAGTGGTAACCCTAGCTTTCACACCAGGGGGAATCATGTAAGTCTTTGATTTATGGATGTTATGTTTTGATGTTCGTGTAGCCCATCTATGGGACTACCCACCCATGAAGTTTGAGTGACATCTGTTTAATATTCAATGAGATAGAGATCCTCAAACTTAGGGTTTCCGGTGTGGGCACTTGGAAAAATTTCGTACTTGTGATATATGACTAAGGTACACGATGATAACCCTAGAAGGGAATCATGTAAGGCCTTGAGGCATGGATGTTATGTTGTGCTCTTCCTGTAGTACAGCGTCATGACTACACGTCAATAAAGTTTGAGTGACATCTGTTGAATATTCAATGAGATAGGGATCGTCAAACTTAGGGTTTCCAGTCTTGGCACTTAACCCTAAGTGCTAACACTAACTTTTATCCCAGTAGCATCCTTAACAATTTAACAACCTTATCTTTAACATTCTTAGGTGTCTTTTAAACAGCATATGAGATATCTTCAACGATTTAACAACCTTACACTCAACGTTCTAAGGCATCTTTTAAGCAGCACGTGTGTATATCTTTAACAATTTAACAACCTTATCTTTAACATTCTTAGGTGTCTTTTAAACAGCACGTGTGTATATCTTTAACAATTTAACAACCTTATCTTTAACATTCTTAGAAGAGTGCATGGATTGTCACTGCCTCGACAACCATGTTTCGACTACCTTTTTTTGTGTCCCAAAAGACGTGCATTGCTGTCCCAAAAGACGTGCATTGCTGTCCCAAAAGATGTACATCCGTGTTCCGAAAGGGGAGTTAGGCTGTGAATTAAGGGGGCGGCGATTCACCTCTACCTTAAGTTCCCCGCAACCTCCTTTGGAAGGGGTCTCTATTATTCTTGTTGTTTTGTTAACAAACAACATAAAAAATAAGATCAGGATTTGAAACTCTTTGCGCAAACCAAGACATCTATCGACATCCCTAGAAATATGGATCTACATCTTTTGGGACATAGATCGACATCTTTGGAACATCTTTTGGAATATGGATCTACATCCCTAGAAATATGGATCTACATCTTTCGGCTACTCCATCTCCGGAATTCGAGAGCTTGGTTTTTTTGGTGGCTCTGGAATATATTTGTACACGACTTTGGGTTCTTGTCTGGCGGCCCAGACAAGCGCTCCAATACCCAAGACGGCGAATAGCACATTCCCAGCTATTTGCCAGTCTATTTTCGTGGATATCTCCTCTACTTCTGCGGACAAATCCTCTGCCTCGCTGGATAGGCTTTCCAAATCGCTGGTTGGCAGCTGTTTCTCCAGATCGCCTATGCGCAGCAGCAATTCTTCTTTCGTTTTCCGTAGGTTGTCCAAGACAATAGCAAAAGAATCCTGCACTTCCAGGAAATGTTTCTGCAGATCCGTGGTTGGTGGCTTTTCGGGTATTGCCACCTCTACGCCGTTCTCTTTCTCTATCCTGCGTATTTTGGGTATTCCAATACCGTACTTTTTGGCTACCTTCTGCAGCCCCATACCATTCTTTCGGTCTTCCAAAAGGTCTGCGATCTCCTCTTCGGATAGTATCTTGGGTGTGGCCATATATATCTACAACCACATGTTTTTTGTGTCTAGACACCTATGGATCCATGGACAAACACTATGGATCCATATGGTAGATACCTGTTTGTCCACAGATATAGCATGTATTTGTACATAGCTACGGGTATAGCTGCATACATGCTGGGAAAGCAGCGGACAATACAAATACTTTTGGAAATCTTGGAAGGTCTCTACCGAGCGCAAAAGACAATACGAGGAATTCGCATACCAGGCTATGTGGCGACTTTGGCACAACTACCACGGCGTCGATAGGGGCGGTGGTTGCAGCCCCTCTTTTGGGACACGCATACGCATCTTTTGGGACACGCATACGCATCTTTTGGGACACGCATACACATCTTTTGGGACACAAAAAAAGGTAGCCGAAAGTGGTTGCCGGGGAAATGGGATTCTGTACACTCTACTAAAGGGTGTCACGCTGAGTTACACCCTTTAACGAATATTCTTACCACACTCGTAACACTGTGCTGACGTGTCGTCTTCTATTTGCATTTTTTTACCACAACACCAGAAACCCCGAGGCTTGGGTATGTTAGCTTCTAATCTTAGGCAAATCACACAGAAATCATTGGTGAACTTTTTACATTCATGCATCGTATATCCGACAAATATCTTAACCTCCGTTTGCGGTACCCAACACAGCAGCAGTAAGGACTTATCGCGCGGCTGCCGACGGATCGCGCAAGACCCCCTGTAGGGCCTTTAACCTACCTCCGAAACCCCAGGGGTGGCTGGGGTTTTTCGATATGTCATTTTTCCAAATGCCGGCGCTCCGCGAGTCCCCCTTACTGCTGCTATATTATTTTTAATGACCGATACTATCTTCAATATATATCAACCATCTTCCAGCTAAACTACAGTCCAAAGTTCAACTATTTCAATGGCTGATCCAGCCAAAATTCTAGGGGGGGGGGGGGGGGCTAATTGAGTTTCTTCCGTCAACACTACGGAAAACAATATTAAAAAAAGCATCAGTTTTTTCTGCTGACTATTGAAACCGATGCTGCCACCATACAGAAAGATCTTAAACTTCTTGAAGAATGGGAAAATAAGTCGCAGATGTCTTTCCACCCTGACAATTAATGTGCTTTGAGTCACACGGCTTAGGAAGCCTCTAATCTATGATTACGTCCTACACAACCAGACCCTTAAGCAAAAAGATGCAGTTAAGCGCCTTGGTGTCACTGTACATCATAAGCTCTCTTGGAATGAACATATACGCTCTGTTTTCAATAAAGCTAATTCATCCACAGGCTTTCTGAGACGGAACTTGCTATTTCACCAAAAACTCATCAAAGCTAACGCATACAAAACCCTTTTTCGTCCTCAAATTGAGTATGCGTCTACTGTGTGGGACTGTGTAATGAACTGATACCCTTGACAAGAAAGTTAAGAAATAATCACAACAGATCCTTTCAAATTCCTCTCGAGAAAAAAAGATATATACAATACAGCTTTCTACCATGCACAATAAATCAATGGAACAATCTACCCGCTGAATTACTCACAGCCCCAAATGTCAATGCATTTTAAAGTGGGGTCTGTAAATTAGAACACTAACTTTGATCCTGACCTACCCAAGCACTTAAGCCTCGAAGAGAGGGCGTGCTTGTAATTTGATAAATGTACATGTACCAATGGCGTCAACAGAAGCGAAGAGAGGAAAATAGTTTTTCTCCGACCTTTTCCCTCTCTTCGCTTCAGTTTACGCTGTCACCCATGGTAGCCTGGTACCCATTTTTGCTGTTAGCAATGGAATCTCCTTCCCAGACAGATTTGGCTGAGCCCGTCCCAGGAATATGAAATGAAAATGTAAACATTAAATAAATAATTTTAATTTTAAAGATATTTATGAAGTTTAAATGAAAATCTGTTACAATGACATA
The DNA here is from genome assembly GCA_011057435.1 of Actinia equina. Classification (NCBI taxonomy): domain Eukaryota; kingdom Metazoa; phylum Cnidaria; class Anthozoa; order Actiniaria; family Actiniidae; genus Actinia; species Actinia equina. The sequence goes on from WHPX01001020.1 coordinate 12,375, forward strand.
GAAATTTTAAATTTCAGAAAATGAAAGAAGGAATGAATAAAAAGATTAACGTTTAAATGAAAAATATTTTTTATGCTTTTAAATAATTAAGCCATGATTTAAATATTGTATTCGTGGATTAAATATTTTATTTGTGTATTAAATATTGCTACCATTGCCATGCAATAGATAGCCTTGTTTTTAATATAGCACTAAACGAGTTGCTCGTCTTTCCAATCTTGTTGTCACTTAGTGACAGTAGTTGCCATTCTACTATCAAACTCTTCTGTGTCATCTGTATCTGAACAAAGTTCAGCCAATATTTGTTCTTGCTCGCAATCCTCATCGGAAGATAATCCAGATTCTGCACTCCCATCATCTATTTTGTTCCACTGTATGAAGATCGTGTATTATATGCCCTCTGAACTGTATTTAGTTTAACCTTGCTTTCACCACGGCACTGCAGTTGATGTAACTTCAAATGCTTATCTAGGACAGCTACAGTTTGTTTTCTTAAAGAGCCATCATCAAGCATCACAATCCAGTTGTAGTGTTCATACTTTTTTCTTGCCTCTGCAGATTTCTTTTCAGTTTTGTCTTCCTTTCTTTTTTCTTTCTTCTGTTCAAGCAATTTTAAGTGTTCTAGATAGCTCTTAACGCACCTATCAGCTTCATGCAGTGACAGCATAATTCTTTTTTTTTTTTTTACATTTCTTTTCACCTTATTTTCATGCACAAAAAGCTTTGGCCCTCCCCTTAAGACTTGCACAATTCTTTCTGTCCCTCCCTTTTAGCCTGCATGAAAAATAATGACCCTCCCCCATTTGCACCAGTCCTCCCCCTCCCCCTCCCCCTCTCCCTCTAACCCTAACCCTAATTCACTTGTCCCTTACAAGTTTTTCGAGAACCCTCATTAAAGTGAATGAAGTAAAGGTAGAGAGACCGTCAGAATACACTAGAGAGTTTTGCTTTTTGCGGTTACTGCATTGCTTATTGTTTTTGTATCATCCTAAGTATAATAATTAATATTATTGTAATATTGATGCATTTGAATTATGAATAAATGTGATTTAACAAAGGCACCTACAATATTAATTTTCAGCATGAATATTTCAATGTGATCTGAAGAGCACACTAAAGCATAGTCAGTAAAGGTTAAGGTCGTTGATAGCGGTGGATGGACCTTGCCGTGCACATTTAAAAGACAAGACCGTGTAGTCTTATAAACAGTTTGTGCGCAACAAAATATCAGGTAAATATATATCTTTTATTAATAATAATAATAATCTTTATTCACGTGTCAATACACTTTAGCATGAATATACTAATTGAGGACACAAATTAACAATAAAAAAGAAAATATAACAGTTATCAATAAAATCCATATTAACATTAAAGCGTATATGACACGAAACAATTTTAATGTTAAGAATGTGTAGTTTATTGGCATTAATAAGAATATCACGGTTAAATTTGTTCCAAAAACGTATTTCTCTAGAAATTCAAAAATTTTAGCACGAGTTGTGACGACATTTTGTTTACAAGTCTCCAGATTTAGTTGCAAATACATGAAATATGTTTGAATATAGAATCTTAATTTCAAGTAGTACACTTTTCAATTTCCCAACATTGGAAGAGTACTACGTAAGCTATCAAATGAAGCTGACTAAAATATGTCTTTTGTTGTTAATTTATATGAATTACAATTTATATTTAGTACATTACTACTGAATCTAGAGTACGTGTCAACAAAATGACGTCACAAATTGGGATTAACTTTCGCAAATATCTCAAGAAATAAGCTTTTGAAACAAATTTTGTTACGATATATTTATTATTACTAACAAACTATACATTTTAAATGATGGAATGTTTTCGTGTCATATACACTTTAATATATAAAATTTTAAATATCTCAAATCTATAAAATATCTTACTTAAGATCTACGAGAGTGCTAGTAAATATTAAATATAGTTGAACGGTTATTCGTAATAATGGCCATGTATACCATACCAGTAAATCAATATTAAACCACAATAGTCTTAGGTTTTTATTTAAATCCTTCTTCAATCTTGTATGAATTTTGGAGTATTAACAGCCAATTTAAATCGATCTTACTGGCAGGTTACCCTGGCAACTACTTCCCCGCTACGCCACGTGGAGGCTACCGTTCTTCGTAGCGGGCACACCACTTACACAAAGACAGAAAAAAACCGACTGATAGGCAAACCACACACAAAATAGATACGCACGTGGAACAGAAACAGAAATTAAACTGAAACACTGACATTTAAAAGGAATGCACATTAAACCGAGACAAACATGCATCTAGCTTGGCTGTGGTACTGTCCAGGGGTTCCCTGTCAGATGAATATGATGTTATTATTAGAATGGATAGAATGAAACTATTATTTTATTCCTGTCATATATAGTATGACGACAACAACAGCAACAGTAACAATGATAAAAGCAACATTCTAAAAATCAGAAAACAGCATTATTGTTTACTTACATCTTCAGAATAAGGCTTCAAATCTATGGTTACTTTGTAGTGCTTGGCTGACACTTCACTGGTTAGTTTTCCTTGACTTATAAAATGATAAAATATATACTTTAAGCTATCGGTAAGATAGATAAGTCTTGATGAATTTCAAACAAGAATGAATTTATCAAAGAGCAGTACCTAACGTTTTTGTTGATAACTATCATTGGCAAGGCTTTATTCTGAAAAACACACACTTAAAGATAGTCAGTAAAAACGCGAAACGCATCTATCATATTCTATTTCTTCCATTTTTCCAGTCCATTCTCTCGAACCTGCTCAATTTGTCCAAAATGAAAATAAGTGTTGAAATTCAAAATAAAAAAATTATAAATTGTTCCAAAAAACTGCGAAGTAACTTTGTATTAAATAATCATAAAGCTAAACATACCAAAGGCATTTAATTTCTTATACCCCTCTTATAAAATGTGGAAATTCTAAATCACATAATACAGTTATTCATCGATACCATGCCCAAGTAAATAACATTTCGGTATACATCGTATTTTTCGAATGTGCTAGCACAAGAGAGTACATTTCTTCATTCGCAATGCGCAACTAAAAATACAATGTCCATCGTTTCCTTGGAATATACCAGTACAAAACAGTATGCATCGTGACCATCACAATATGTTATTGCAAAAAAAGTACACGTCTTCATTTATATATTCGCTATAAATAGAAGTTCTATATACATCGTAACAATCGCATATGCTGTTGGAAGACCGTGCAGCCTCGTCGTTTATATCATCCGCAATTAAATTAAATTACGATATATATAGTATCCGTCGAATACCACGCTGTTGAAAGATACTACACTTCTTCATTTATAATGCGCAATTAAATAACATTAAATAATATGCAGTTGCAAGACGGTCCCCTTCTTCATTTATATCATTCGCAAGAAATTAAGGCTCAGTATACATAGTAGCCATCGAATATGCGCAAGACAGTGCCAAAGGCAAAACATACCAAAGGCATTTATTTTTTTATACTCCTCTTATAAAATGTGAAAATCCTTAATCATATTATAATACAGTTATTCATTGATACCATGCCCAAGTAAATAATATTTCGTTATACATCGCATCCTTCGAATGTGCTAGCACAAGAGAGTACATTTCTTCATTCGCAATGCGCAACTAAAAATACAATGTCCATCGTATCCTTGGAATACACCAGTACAAAGCAGTATGCATCGTGACCATCACAATATGTTATTGCAAAAAAAATGTACACGTCTTCATTTATATATTCGCTATAAATAGAAGTTCTATATACATCGTAACAATCGCATATGCTGTTGGAAGACCGTGCAACCTCGTCGTTTATATCATCCGCAATTAAATTACATTACGATATATATAGTATCCATCGAATACCACGCTGTTGAAAGATACTACACTTCTTCATTTATAATGCGCAATTAAATAACATTAAATAATATGCAGTTGCAAGACGGTCCCCTTCTTCATTTATATCATTCGCAAGAAATTAAGGCTCAGTATACATCGCAGCCATCGAATATGCGCAAGACAGTACCAAAGGTAAAACATACCAAAGGCATTTATTTTTTTAAACCCCTCTTAGAAAATGTGAAAATCCTTAATCATATTATAATACAGTTATTCATTGATACCATGCCCAAGTAAATAACATTTCGGTGTACATCGTATCATTCGAATGTGCTAGCACAAGAGAGTACATTTCTTCATTCGCAATGCGCAACTAAAAATACAATGTCCATCGTATCCTTGGAATACACCAGTACAAAGCAGTATGCATCGTGACCATCACTATATGTTATTGCAAAAAAAGTACACTCCTTCATTTATATAATCGCAATTTCATAGAAGTTCTATATACATCGTAACAATCGCATATGCTGTTGGAAGACAGTGCACCTCTGCGTTTATATCATCCGCAATTAAATTAAATTACGATATATATCCATCGAATACCAAGCTGCTGAAAGATACTACACTTCTTCATTTGTAATGCGCAATTAAATAACATTCAACAATATGCAGTTGCAAGACGGTCCCCATTCTTCATTTATATCATTCGCAAGAAATTAAGGCTCAGAATACTTCGTAGCCATCGAATATGCGCAAGACAGTACCAAAGGCAAAACATACCAAAGGCATTTATTTTTTAAACCCCTCTTAGAAAATGTGAAAATCCTTAATCATATTATAATACAGTTATTCATTGATACCATGCCCAAGTAAATAACATTTCGGTGTACATCGTATCATTCGAATGTGCTAGCACAAGAGAGTACATTTCTTCATTCGCAATGCGCAACTAAAAATACAATGTCCATCGTATCCTTGGAATACACCAGTACAAAGCAGTATGCATCGTGACCATCACTATATGTTATTGCAAAAAAAGTACACTCCTTCATTTATATAATCGCAATTTCATAGAAGTTCTATATACATCGTAACAATCGCATATGCTGTTGGAAGACAGTGCACCTCTGCGTTTATATCATCCGCAATTAAATTAAATTACGATATATATCCATCGAATACCAAGCTGCTGAAAGATACTACACTTCTTCATTTGTAATGCGCAATTAAATAACATTCAACAATATGCAGTTGCAAGACGGTCCCCATTCTTCATTTATGTCATTCGCAAGAAATTAAGGCTCAGAATACTTCGTAGCCATCGAATATGCGCAAGACAGTACACTTCTTCATATGAATCCTGCACAACTAAATAAGAGTTCAATATCTATTTTTTCGAATATGCCAGTACAAAACAGCATACATCGTGACCATCAGAAGATGTATTGCGAAAATGTACAGATCTCCATATATTCCATGCACAATTAAATAACATAATATACATCGTATCTATCGAATACATTGTTGAAAGATGCTACACCTTCTTATTTACAATGCGCAACTAAATAACACTTCAATATTCATCGTATTCTTCGAATATGCTAATACATGTATTTGTAACTAAGTTAAAGTTTGTTAATGTCGTGCACAGGTTTCATAATGGGGAATGGAAAATATCGCAGTTTACCAATTATCTCGTGGATCGCATATGGACGTTACAGTTTTAGTTACGTGTCGTGCGAAACAAACAAAAAGTAGTACATCGAATGGGTCGAATATGCTGTAGCAAATCATAATACCATGTCCATCTAAAAAACAGTTTAATATACATCGTATCCTTGGAATATGCTTCAAGAAGACGTTAAGCCTCTTCATTTATATAATACACAATTACTGAATAACAGTTCATTATCTTTTTCGAATATATCTTTCGAATATGCCTTGGCAGGAGTGTACTCTTCTTCATTTAAATCATTCGCAATAAATAGCAGATAAATATACATCTTATCCATGGAATACATTTTTGAAAGAAACTGCACCTCCTTATTTATAATGCGCAACTAAATCGTCGTATCCTACGAATATCCTCATACATATATTTGTAACTCAGTTATAGTTTGTTAATGTCGTGCGCAGGTTTCAAAATTGGGAAATTGAAAAAATCGCAGTTCGCTAAGTATCTTATGGATCGAATATGGAACTTACAACTTAAGTTACATGCCGTGCGAAACACGAAACAACAACAACAAAAAAAAAAGGAAAAAAAAAGAAGTACATCGAATCTGTCGAATATGCTGTACATTTCATGATACCATTTCATCTTAAAGAACCGTTTATTATACATCGTATCTTTCGAATATGTTAAAATAAGACAGTAAACGTCTTCAATTATATATTGCACAGTTATTGAATAACAGTACGACATATTTTTGTAATATATCTTTCGAATATGCCTTGGCAATAGTGTACACTTTTTCATTTATATCGTTCGCAATAAATAACGGTTAGATATACATCGTATCCATCGAAAACGTTTTTGAAAGATACTACACTTTCTCATTTACAATGCGCAGATAAATAACATTTCAATAGACATCGTATCCATCGAATACGATAGAAAATATATTTGCTACTCAGTTAAAGTTTGTTAATGTCGTGCTGAGGTTTCATTATGGGGATTGGAAAAAATCGCAGTTCACTAAGTATCTTGTGGATCGAATATGAACGTTACAGTTTTAGTTACATGTGGTAAGAAACAAAAAAGAAGTACAAAGAAGTACAAAGATAAGAATTAGAATAATAAAACAAGGTTTACCGAATTCAAAAATAGCAAAATGCGTTGTATTTATTAACTTAACTTACTTAAATTCCTTAACGAACTTAATTACTTAAACTTAAATTACTCCGACGATGAAGAAATCAACGATTTAAATGAATAACTTACGATCTGACCAAAACATGTTCTTGTATGGTTAATGTTGTGAAACAAGCTTGACCCTAAAAACGCCCATTTGGAGTCTATGTGTTGTAGAACAATGATGAATATTTTATGAGAAAATATATGTCATGAAGGTTTAAAAGAATAATGTTCCGAGGGTTAACGAAAGATGAAGATACTGGTCGAAAATAGGTAGAAGGAAAAAATGATAGACTTACTTCTCGAATGCCTCCTTGGTCATTTGGTTCCTTGGTTCCTTGCTTTGTAGATTCCTCGCCTTCATGATTCCTTGATTCCTTGGTTTCTTCTCTCCTTGGTTTCTTTCTTCCATGGCTTCTTCCCACCTTGGTTATTCCATGCTTGAGTATTCCCTACATGTTTCCTTCCTTCACTGCCTAATTGCCTTCCTACCTAACTGCCGTAGTGGCTAACCTTCTTTGCCACGTCTTTCACGACGTCTCCCTGAACGCAGCGACAGCATGCCCGAAAGAAAGGCATAAACTATCCCCAAGGCCCGGCAACCGGGGCGGCGTCCTTCGGCGAGGCATTCGCTGCAAAGCTAGGCCTCTCCACGACAGAAAGTCACAGTTTAGCCAACGGCAATGTCGGCGCAACCGCTTCTTAACTTTATTTGGTTCCTGTTGAAACTCGTGGTTTGAAGCCGCAATAAATCCCTTGAAACAAACTCTTGTGCTTGCTTCGAGGTGACCTATTGGGCGCCATTGCCTTTTTTTACAATCGTCTTTTCAGCTAATATTTACTACGTTTGCCTTTCCCAACAAGGCTACTTTGGATTCATGGCTGATTTCGCTTTGTTCCCTTTCAGCCCTTTCATGAACTCGTGAATTTCTGTTTACTCATGCATTTAACTTTCATTCATTTCAGTCGTTTCATACTTCGTAGCCGCAGCCTTATTGTCTCAAATCTCCCTGAACGCATGGCCGGCATGCCCTAAAATCCAAGAGGCTTATAGTATCCCCAAGGCCAGGCAACCGGCGCGGCGTTCTTAGGCAAGGCATTTGATGCAAATTTACGCCTCTCCACGACAGAAAGTCTGTTTGCCCTTGCCCTTTTTTGACAAACGTCTTTGTAGCTAGTATTTACTACTTTGGTCTTCCCAAGCAAGGCCAGTTTGGATTCATGGCTGATTTCACTTTGTTCCAATTCAGCCCTTTCATAAATAATATATGTTATGATTATTTCTTTTTTTTTTTACATTACTAAAATGTGGTATCTGGTAATTGTAAATAATGAACTCCGACAATGAAGAAATTAATGTTCTAAATATATAAATTACGATCTGACCAAAACCTGACTCAATTAACCAACCAAATATAACGCATCCTTATTATCGTTATCTCCCAAAAGGTATGGCCGGCATGCCCGAAATCCAATTGGCTGATATTAACCCAAGGAGGGGCAACCTGCGCGGCATTCTTTGGCAAGGCATTCGCTGCAAAGCTACGCCTCTCTCTAAGTCACAGTTTGGCCAACGGCAATGTCGGTGCAACTGCTTCTACAATTTTTTGGTTCCAATCGAAAATACCGGGTTTGAAGCCGCAATAAATCCCTTGAAACAAACTCTTGTGCTTGCTTCGAGGTGACATATTGGGCGCCATTGCCTTTTTTTACAATCGTCTTTTCAGCTAATATTTACTACGTTTGCCTTTCCCAACAAGGCTACTTTGGATTCATTGCTGATTTCGCTTTGTTCCCTTTCAGCCCTTTCATGAACTCGTGAACTTCTGTTTAATCATGCATTTAACTTTCATTCATTTCAGTCGTTTCATACTTCGTAGCCTCAGCCTCATTGTCTCAAATCTCCCCGAACGCATGGCCAGCATGCCCGAAATCCAAGAGGCTTATAGTATCCCCAAGGCCAGGCAACCGGCGCGGCGTTCTTAGGCGAGGCATTTGTTGCAAATTTACGCCTCTCCACGACAGAAAGTCTGTTTGCCCTTGCCCTTTTTTGACAAACGTCTTTGTAGCTAGTATTTACGACTTTGGTCTTCCCAAGCAAGGCCAGTTTGGATTCATGGCTGATTTCACTTTGTTCCATTTCAGCCCTTTCATAAATATATTTTATGATTATTTCTTTTTTTTTTGCATTACTAATATGTGGTATCTGGTAATTGTAAATAATGAACTCCGACAATGAAGAAATTAATGTTCTAAATATATAAATTACGATCTGACCAAAACCTGACTCAATTAACCAACCAAATAATACGCATCCTTATTATCGTTATCTCCCAAAAGGTATGGCCGGCATGCCCGAAATCCAATTGGCTGATATTAACCCAAGGAGGGGCAACCTGCGCGGCATTCTTTGGCAAGGCATTCGCTGCAAAGCTACGCCTCTCTCTAAGTCACAGTTTGGCCAACGGCAATGTCGGTGCAACTGCTTCTACAATTTTTTGGTTCCAATCGAAAATACCGGGTTTGAAGCCGCAATAAATCCCTTGAAACAAACTCTGTGCTTGCTTCGAGGTGACATATTGGGCGCCATTGCCTTTTTTTACAATCGTCTTTTCAGCTAATATTTACTACGTTTGCCTTTCCCAACAAGGCTACTTTGGATTCATGCTGATTTCGCTTTGTTCCCTTTCAGCCCTTTCATGAACTCGTGAACTTCTGTTTAATCATGCATTTAACTTTCATTCATTTCAGTCGTTTCATACTTCGTAGCCTCAGCGTCATTGTCTCAAATCTCCCCTGAACGCATGGCCAGCATGCCCGAAATCCAAGAGGCTTATAGTATCCCCAAGGCCAGGCAACCGGCGCGGCGTTTCCTAGGCGAGACATTTGTTGCAAATTTACGCCTCTCCACGACAGAAAGTCTGTTTGCCCTTGCCCTTTTTTGACAAACGTCTTTGTAGCTAGTATTTACTACTTTGGTCTTTCCCAAGCAAGGCCAGTTTGGATTCATGGCTGATTTCACTTTGTTCCATTTCAGCCTTTCATAAATATATTTATGATTATTTCTTTTTTTTTACATTACTAATAGTGGTATCTGGTAATTGTAAATAATGAACTCCGACAATGAAGAAATTAATGTTCTAAATATATAAAATTACGATCTGACCAAAACCTGACTCAATTAACCAACCAATAAATACGCATCCTTATTATCGTTAGCTCCCAAAAGGATGGCCGGCATGCCCGAAATCCAATTTGGCTGATATTAACCCAAGAGGGGCAAAAACAACCTGCGCGGCATTCTTTTGGCAATAAACCCGAATTAAGAGGCATTCGCTGCAAGTCTAATACGCCTCTCTCTAATTCACAGTTTGGTGGGCCCACGGCAATGGTCGTCGCACAAAAAACTCCTACACTGCTTTCGCTTTCTTCTCTGCTTTACTGCTTCTACAATTTTTTTGGTTCCAACCGCAAATAACCCACCACCCGGGTTTGAAAGCCGCTAATAATCCCTTGAAACACACCTCTTGTGCCTTTTTCTTGCTTCGAGTGACTATTGGGCGGCCTTGCCTTTATTTTAAACAAATTCGCGAATCGAATCGCGTGTTCGTCTTTTCAGTTCCCAGCTAATATTACTTAACGTTTTTGCCTTTCCCAACAAGGCTAACTTTGGATTCATTGCTGATTTCCGCTTTGTCGTCCTTTCCAATTCAGGAGAATCAGTTCACATTCAGCATCCACACAGGCATCAGAGATTCAGTTCAGGCTTCCGTCGCTTTGGTTCCTTTCCAGTTTTCGCCATCCGGTGCGGTTCAAAAAGCCAAGCCACAAGGGCAACCGTTTCAGCCCTTTTCATGAGAAGCTCGTGAGAAACGCTTCTCTCTGTTTAAATAATCATATTGATTAATGCTTTAAACTTTCCAATTTCTTTCATAGGTTCAGAAGGGTTTCAAGGCAGTCGTTTTCATTTTCATCAAAAAATCATTACTCCCCCCCCCCCGGAGGCCTTTTTTCGTTGTCTCAAATCTCAATCTTAAATCCTCCCTGAAAACGCATGGCGCGGCATGTGCCACGAGCATCCAGAGGCGTTATTATTAGTATCTCTTCCCCATCTCCTCGCTCCCCCCCAAGGCCAGGCAAAAAAACAAAAAAACCCAACAGGCAACCGGCTCGTGGCGTTCCTAGCGAGACATTTGTGTTGCAAATTTAATCATACGCCTCTCTTTACACTACAACCCACAAAAAATAAAACGCCAAAATCTCATCCTCTCCACATCTCCACGACAGAAAGGTCTGTTTTGTTGTGCCCTTGCCCTTTTGGACAAAAACGCCGTCCTTTGCTATCTAGTATTTACTCTACTTTGGGTCTTCCAAGCAAGGCCAGCTTTTGGGGTATTCAATGGCTGATTGCACTTTTGTTCCATTTCAAGCCTTTCATAAATATAATTTTAATTATTATTTCTCTTTTTTTTTTTTTTTTTATTTCTTTTTTTTCTTTTTTTGGCATTACTAAATATGTGGTATCCTAGAATTGTAAATACTGAAACTTCCGACAATGAAGAAATTAATGTTCTAGGCAAATAATATAAATAACGTATTCCATCTGACCCAAAAACCCTGCACTAATTACAACCAACCAAATAATAC